>CM076607.1:51892809-52492809 GCA_038502775.1 Hippodamia convergens | reverse complement strand
CATAATTTAATACAACTTTTTTCATTGGGCCGACTTGCTGGGATGCAAAATTTGAAAAGTAGATGGTGCAAAAATATTCAAAAAAGTTTTTTCTCTTTTTAGGCTAGTAAAAAAAATAAAAAATTTTATTCGTCATTAAACACATGAAAAATTACATGGTACCTTTGGCAGAATGAATGAAATTTACTTTCGATCAAATTTCCATTGTTTATTTAGTCATTCATTACTATTTCAAATTATTTTATCTAACATACTTTCACTTCTTTCAATACGAATTATCATTTTTTCAGACCATTGATATAAGCTACAACAATCTGACCGACCTATCTGATACAGTGTTGAATGTGCTGAGCCTACATTCCGTGATGAATGTGACAATGGGAAATAATCCATGGTCATGTGACTGCTATAACTACGCCATTCGAAACTTCGTTGTTGAACATATCAAAAAGGTAAGATAGAAGAGACCATAATCACAATATTTATTCAGCCAAATAAGGCTGAAACCGGTGTAATATATATCTTCTCCACTTCAGAAAATCTGATATCATTTCCCGAATCTCATGATTGGAGATCGGTGAGCTTGTGAATTGAAAATAATACCTATACATTTCGATGACAACTATTTTGAATTCATCGAAATATGTTCTGAAAATGTTTCAAAAATACGAGAATCGACTAAAGACAGAATGCAGAAAGTATATATCTCTTACATTTGAAAGAGTAGATACGAAAAACGAAACAAGTAATTTTTTTCCATATCCCCCGAAACATTATGTTATCAAGTATTTTCTCCCCAAGTAAGGCAAAAGTTTATCATGATTCTAATCAGCGTATAGCTCCAGAGATTCAGAGTAAAAGATTATTTCGGATATAACAATGACTTCTTTTCCATCTTTTGTTTATTGGTCCATTTTAGCAAATTTTCGGTTATCTCGAACATATATCGATTAAAAAAAAATTAACATGGGATAATTTTGTATTTTTCTTGAATGTTTTCGAACATTTTTCCCAGTCTCTCGAACCAGAATCAATAAGTATATTTTCGAGTAACAAAAAAGGCCCAGTGTGAAATTTGTGCACTCATTTCTCAGGGGCAAATTCTTTTCATTGAATTGTTGCCTCACAATGAAATAGGAAATTTAAAAGCTTCAGAATCGTGAAAATTGTTGGATCTATCAATTAATCTCTTGTCCCTACATTCACTCATTAAAGTCAGACCATCCTCTCTGTATGATAGTTTATCATATGATTTTCCCAATTTCCCCAAATTAATTACAGAAAAAGGTTCATACCTTTCTTTCGGATAGGTACACTAACATTCAATTAGTAATCAATTATAATTTTTTCAATAATAGGAGAATGGTCACTGCTTAAAACTTGTGCACTAACTTTTCTGTGGCCAAATCCTTTCAAATCAATGTTGCATAACAGTTCCAATAATCAAACGTCGTATTAAGTTTCTGAGTCTATCTCAGGCTCCCTCATCGGACTAATTTATGAAGATAATTAATAATTTTGAAAATTATTTGATCAAATGATTTGGCCCCTGATAAATTGATGCTCAAGTTTTACGCAGGATCTTTTCTTCTATTATTTGAAAAAAGTTTCAATTTACTTGTGCTCCAGAGACTGGGAGATGAAACTCTTTATCATGCATTTATTCTATTCTGGCTATCAACAGCTCAACGTCCTTTAGTGTGAATTTACACAAGACTTTATAACACATCATGATTTTCTGATGTTTGCTTTGGACAAATGAAGCCTCTAGTCAGATATTTGAAAATTATCCTGCGAGCAAAAGTTGATCATCTATAATTCTTTTTCAGATTGATGCTGACAATATAAAATGTGCGTCTTCCGAACTGACTATACATTCACTGATCGAGGAGGATTTTTGTTTCAAAAACATCAATATTTTGTTTATTTTCATAACATTCATTGTGTTTCCCTCCCTGATACTCATCGTAATCTATTACAAATATGAGCAAGAGATCAAGGTTTGGCTCTATGCGAGAGATATGTGCTTGAGTTTTTTAGGTGAGGAAGATATTGATGAACTGAAAGAATATGATGTATTTGTTAGTTACTCGCACAAAGACGCAGAGTTCGTGGAGGAACAACTAGTGCCAACAATGGAAGAGTCTCCACCGCACTACAAAGTATGTCTTCATGAAAGAGATTGGATTCCAGGTTCCTTAATTTCCGAAAATATCGCAAGATCCGTTTCCAGCTCCAGGAGGACGCTGATAGTACTCACCCCAAACTTTTTGGAGAGCTATTGGGGTGTAATGGAATTTCGGACTGCTCATGCTGAAGCAATGAAACTGAAAAGAAATAGAGTTATCCTACTATTGAAGGACGATATAGACATCGAAAAGCTGGAAGAAGAATTGAAAGTGTATATATCTACAAACACTTATATAAAATGGGGAGATCCTTGGTTTTGGAAGAAACTTCGATATGCTCTTCCTCATTCAACGATCAGAGAATGTCAAGAGATTCATGTTGAGCCATAACATCATGCAAAACTGAAGCAGTTTCATTTCTGATATTCACCTCACGTTTGACTCGATTCGGTAAGTGGAGAAAGAATCTTTGTCATGTTTGTAGAACCTTTGTGCATGATGCCTAGTCCTATGTTTCGGGTTCAGGAAACTTATCGGAAGTAATTGCACAAGTGCATCAAAATTACCGATAATTTTGCATGACAGCGTGTTGTCAAAAAACTGCATGAGTTCATTTTCATTTTTGGAGAAAGAGCCCGACACCGAAGGTTTCCTAAGTGAAGCAATAGTTTCTCATTATTCTCCTCTGCATGCAGGGAACAATTTGAAGGATTTCCTCATCAAGAGCTTTCTTAGGTACTCGAAACCGGCTAGAGAGATGGTAGCGAAATGTCGACCTACTGAATCTCAACATTAAGTAGTAACTTTTTCCTCATGAAAGCGTGAGTTCTTTGTATGGAGCTCTGGTCAATTCGTTCATTTTCTCATTTTCCAAGATATATGGTTCCAAATGTATTATGGATGAATTCTGTATTTTTCGTGAACAAAAATCGATATGAAATCTTTTGGAATGAAAGAAGAAGAGCACCTGCACTAAACCAATGATTTCGATAATTGACAATTCGAGCAATCAAACTTCGTTAACACTTTCGTAGTTTATATCAGACAAACAGATTAATTCATGGAAATCTTCGGAATCGTGAAAATTGTTTGATCTGAAGATTTGGCCGCTGACGAATGAATGCACAAACTCAACGCAGAAGCCTTTCTTATGTTATTAAAAAAATTTTTTTAAATTTTTTTGTTCAAAGACTATGAGATGAGTTTCTTGAAGAGTTTCAGAAAAATATTTTCGTTATATCTTTACCAGCTCATGGAATTTGCAATTGACATTAAATCACATCTTATTTTTCTGATGTTTATATTAGAGGATCAAAATCTTTAGTCAGATTATTGAAAATCATCCCGCCTAAAAAGATTAACCATCAATTATTTTGTTTCAGATTGTTGCTGACAATATAAAATGTGTTTCTTCAGTACTGGCGATAAATTCTCTGCTCGTGGAAGCTTTTTGCCTCGGCAAAGTAACTATTTCGTTATTTCTCATAATTTTCATTAGATTCTGTCATAAAATGCTCATGTTGATCTATTACAAATATGAGCAAGAGATCAAGGATTGGCTCAAAGCACGAGATATGTGCTTGAGTTTTTCCGGCTTGAAAGATATTGATGAACGTATAGAATATGATGCATTCGTGAGTTATTTGCACAAACACGTAGAGTTAGTGGAGAAACGACTATTGCCTAAAATGGAAGACTCTACCCCACACTACAAAGTGTGTCTTCATGAACGAGATTGGATCCCAGGTTCCTTAATTTCTGAAATCATCGCAAGATCCATTTCCAGCTCCAGGAGGACACAGATAGTAACTTTTTAGAGAGCTATTGGGTTGTAATAGAATTTCGGACTGCTCATGCTGAAGCAATGAAACTAAAAAGAAATAGAGTTATCCTACTATTGAAGGACGATATAGACATCGAAAAGCTGGAAGAAGAATTGAAAGTGTATATATCTACAAACACTTATATAAAATGGGGAGATCCTTGGTTTTGGAAGAAACTTCGATATGCTCTTCCTCATTCAACGATCAATGAATGTCAAGAGATTCATGTTGAACCATAACATCATGCAAAACTGAAGCAGTTTCATTTCTGATATTCACCTCACGTTTGATTCGATTGGGTAAGTGGAGAAAGAATCTTGGTCATGTTTGTAGAACCTTTGTGCATGATGCCTAGTCCTATGTTTCGGGTTCAGGAAATATAGCTATATTCGATTCAAAAATCCCTTAAAAATCGTCCAATTACTGACATTGGGACAATCTTACGGGCTCATTAACCGTCGTCCTTCAAGAGTTATTTCACACTATGTTCCACCTCGATCTGCGGTAAGCAGCTTCAGAGTACTCTTGGTCTGAGATTGTATCGACACTAACGTGTTGGATCCGGAGGTGTTATCTAAACCCCGGTTAATAGTTGGAAAAGGTGGTAAATTTACGTACGCGATGTTGATCGGCCTATCGCACCCGCTTCCTATATATCGACTTGATCTTGGTTTTTCCTAAGATCGGAAAATATGCGCTATGTACCAAGGAGATTTTTCCTTTTCTGTTCTTGTTTATAAATCTTGATGGCTTCCACTTTCAGTCTATGAATGTATTTTTGACAGTAGAAATAGCCTCCGCCTTTGAGAAAACTGTATTGTGTCTATCTTTCAGAGCATGTTATGCTATTGCAAATTTTTCCGTCTGATTGAATCGACAGCATCGATCGTGCTCCTAAATTTTCGTATAGATAATTACTTCGTTTCATTGTACCACTGTTGACTTGGTTGCAGTCAGAAGGTATCTCATTCGGTTGCCTTGAAATTATAAAATAAAATGGGTCATTATTGATCAATATCGTGTGCATTAAACTGACCTTTTGTTATGAGGTCGAAAGGGAATGTGAAGTATATCAATGATGTCTCTGTTAAGATTGACAATACGTGAAATGACATAAAACAGAATATAGGAAGTAACTCTAACATTTGTAAGACCGATACAGAGATCGGAATAAGCATTCTTCTTTCATATTCGGAAAAATTATATCATCAGACATTTTTTTTCCTGGGTGAAGCAATAGTTTCTCATTATTCTCCACCGCATACAGGGAATAATTCGAACGATTTCCTCATCAAGAGCTTTCTTAGGTACTCAAAACCGGCTGGAGAGATGGTGGCGAAATGTCGGCCTACTGAATCTCAACAATAAGTAGTAACTTCTTCGTAATGAAAGCGTGAGTTCTTTGTATGGAACTCTGGTCAATTCGTTCATTTTCTCATTTTCCAAAATATATGGTTCCAAATATATTATAGAAGAATTCTATATTTTTCATGAACAAAAATCAATAAGAAATCTTTTGAAATGAAAGAAGAAGAGCACCTGCACTAAAACAATTATTTCGATAATTGACAATTCGAGCAATCAAACTTCGTGAATACTTTCGTAGTTTACATCAGACGAACACATTAGTTCATGAAAATCTTCGGAATTGTGAAAATTGTTTGATCTGAGGATTTGGCCGCTGACGAATGAATGCACAAATTCAACGCAGAATTGCAATTGACGTTATATCACATCTTATTTTTCTGATGTTTGCATTAGAGGATCAAAATCTCTAGTCAGATTGTTGAAAATCATCCCACCTAAAAAGATTAACCATCAATTATTTTGTTTCAGATTGTTGCTGACAATATAAAATGTGTTTCTTCAGTACTGGCGATAAATTCTCTGCTCGTGGAAGCTTTTTGCCTCGGTAAAATAACTATTTCGTTATTTCTCATAATTTTCATTTGATTCTCTCATAAAATGCTCATATTGATCTATTACAAATATGAGCAAGAGATCAAGGATTGGCTCAAAGCACGAGATATGTGCTTGAGTTTTTCCGGCTTGAAAGGTATTGATGAACGTACAGAATATGATGCACTCGTGAGTTGTTTGCACAAACACGTAGAGTTAGTGGAGAAACGACTATTGCCTAAAATGGAAGACTCTCCCCCACACTACAAAGTGTGTCTTCATGAACGAGATTGGATCCCAGGTTCCTTAATTTCTGAAAACATCGCAAGATCCGTTTCCAGCTCCAGGAGGACGCTGATAGTACTCACCCCAAACTTTTTGGAGAGCTATTGGGGTGTAATGGAATTTCGGACTGCTCATGCTGAAGCAATGAAACTGAAAAGAAATAGAGTTATCCTACTATTGAAGGACGATATAGACATCGAAAAGCTGGAGGAAGAATTGAAAGTGTATATATCTACAAACACTTATATAAAATGGGGAGATCCTTGGTTTTGGAAGAAACTTCGATATGCTCTTCCTCATACAACGATCAACGAATGTCAAGAGATTCATGTTGAACCATAACATCATGCAAAACTGAAGCATTTTCATTTCTGATATTCACCTCACGTTTGACTCGATTGGGTAAGTGGAGAAAGAATGTTTGTAGAACCTTTGTGCATGATGCCAAGTCCTATGTTTCGGGTTCAGGAAACTTATCGGAGATATATTTGATTCAAAAATCCCTTAAAAATCGTCCAATTACTGACATTGGGACAATCTTACGGGCTCATCAACCGTCGTCCAAGAATTATTTCACACTATGTTCCACCTCCATCTGCGGTAAGCAGCTTCAGAGTACTCTTGGTCTGAGATTGTATCGACACTAACGTGTTGGATCCGGAGGTGATATCTAAACCCCGGTTAATAGTTGGAGAAGGTGGTAAATTTACGTATGCGATGTTGATCGGCCTATCGCACCCGCTTCCTATCGACTTGATCTTCGGTTTTCCTAAGATCCTAGAGGTTTTTTTCCTTTTCTGTTCTTGTTTATAAATCTTAATGACTTTCACTTTCAGTCTATGATCTTCAGAAATTAAATTTTGTGAGTTGAAATAGCCTCTTCCTTTTAGAAAACTGGATTTTGTTCATCTTTCAGAGCATGTTCTGCTATTGCTGATTTTCCCGTCTGATTGTGTCGACAGAATCGTTCGTGCTCCTCAATTCTCGTATAGATAAGGTCTTCGTTTCGTTGTACTAATGTAGACTTGGCTGCAGTCAAAAGGTGTCGTATTCGGTTGCCCTTAAAATTATACAATGAAGTGGGTCATTATTGATCAATTTCGTGTACAGGGTATCCCAAATTGCTTGATTTTGGCTGTTTCTGGTACTTCTAGACTAGATAGGTGGAAACGTTGAGAGGAGTCGTTGGCTCGATTTTCGTGAAAACTCCAATAGTGAAAACCGTTTCATGATATCTTCATTTGTTTTTAAGATAAAACAATATTTTGAAAATTTTCCGATTCAGTAAATGTACCATAACTTTTTCATTTTCGAAAATATGTGCAAAAGATAAAAACTTTCAACAAGCACTTTTTCATTGGGAATAAGACAGTAATTTAAATGTTTTCATCTCTAAATTTATTTCATGAAATGAAATGAAAAAAATGCGTTCGTTTTTGATATGGAAAAAAGTTTTTTTTCCCTGAGAAAAAAAATTTATACAGTTTCTTATTTCCAGGAAAAAAGCGCTTATAGAATGTTTGAATCGATTTAAGATATTTTCGTGAATGAAAAACTTTTAGCACATTTTCGAAATCGAAATTTAGAAAAAAGAAATGGTTTTCACTAATGGTGTTTTCACAAAAATCGAGTCCAGGACAACTTACGATGTTTTTACGTATTTAGTCCAGCCAGAAGTACCCAAAACAGTCAAAATCAAGCAATTTGGGATACCCTGTACATTAAACTGACCTTTCGTTATGAGGTCGAAAGAGAATGTAAAGTATATCAATGATTTTTCTGTTAAGATTGACAATACGAGAAATGCCAGAAAACAGAATGTAGGAAGTAGTAAGACAGATACGAAAATCGAAACAAGCTATTCTTCTTTCATATTCGGAAAAATTATATATATCATCAAACATTTCTTTCCAAAGTGAAGCAATAGTGTCTCGTTATTCTCCTCTGCATGCAGGGAACAATTTGAAGGATTTCCTCATCAAGAGCTTTCTTAGGTACTCGAAACCGGCTGGAGAGATGGTAGCGAAATGTCGACCTACTGAATCTCAACATTATGTAGTAACTTTTTCCTCACGAAAGCGTGAGTTCTTTGTATGGAGCTCTGGTCAATTCGTTCATTTTCTCATTTTCCAAGATATATGGTTCCAAATGTATTATAGATGAATTCTGCATTTTCCGTGAACAAAAATCAATAAGAAATCTTTTGAAATGAAAGAAGAAGAGCACCTGCACTAAACGAATGATTTCGATAATTGACAATTCGAGCAATCAAACTTCGTGAATACTTTCGTAGTTTACATCAGACGAACACATTAATTCATGAAAATCTTCAAATTGTAAAAATTGTTTGATCTGGGGATTTGGCCGCTGACGAATGACTGCACAAAATCAACGCAGAATTGCAATTGACGTTATATCACATCTTATTTTTCTGATGTTTGCATTAGAGGATCAAAATCTCTAGTCAGATTGTTGAAAATCATCCCGCCTAAAAAGATTAACCATCAATTATTTTGTTTCAGATTGTTGCTGACAATATAAAATGTGCTTCTTCAGTACTGACGATAAATTCTCTGCTCGTGGAAGCTTTTTGCCTCGGCAAAATAACTATTTCGTTATTTCTCATAATTTTCATTAGATTCTCTCATAAAATGCTCATGTTGATCTATTACAAATATGAGCAAGAGATCAAGGATTGGCTCAGAGCACGAGATATGTGCTTGAGTTTTTCCGTCTTGAAAGGTATTGATGAACGTACAGAATATAATGCAGTCGTGAGTTATTTGCACAAACACGTAGAGTTAGTGGAGAAACGACTATTGCCTAAAATGGAAGACTCTCCTCCATACTACGAAGTGTGTCTTCATGCAAGAAATTGGATCCCTGGTTCCATAATTTCCGAAAACATCGCAAGATCCGTTTCCAGCTCCAGGAGAACGCCGATAGTACTCACCCCAATTTCGGACTGCTCATGCTGGAAAAAGAAATAGAGTGGTCTTGCTATTGAAGGACGATATAAACATCTAAGTGCTTGCTGCAAGTCCTACTTTCGAGTTCAGAAAATTTATCAGAGGTATCTCATAATGAAAATCGATACAGTACCTACCTAGTTACAAGGAATGTCACTATTTGAGTTATAATCTGATGAAGGAGTTACTTGACGATTTGTTTGATCATAAGAAGGAAACTAGAAAAATCTCCATTGTAAGTATACAAAAATGTTTTTACTCTGAGTGAAATGCTCATAAGGCTTGTGAAATCACTGCCTGCAAATCCTATATAGCTGGACTTACACTTTTTGAAAATCCCCACAACTCATTGAATGAATCAATTCACAATCTAATAACAAATATTGAAATGTTTTTCTGAAACGTTCTCAAATATAATCTCTGGAAAATATCCTGCAAGAAAAAGTTGTTCAACATTCATTTTGTTCCAGATTGATGCTGACATTATAAAATTGCTTCTTCGGAACTGACGATACATCATCTAGTTGTGGATCTTTTCTGTATATTTAGCTCCTTCATGGTTTCCTCTCTGATGTTTTTCTGTATCTATTACAAATATCACCAGAAAATCAAGGTTGGCTATATGAGCGGGGGAAATACTTAGGTTCCCTAATCTAGGAAGATAAATGCTAGGAGTACGATGTATTTGTGGGTTATTCACACAAAGATGCTAGGTTCTGTAATGGAAAGAATTGCTACAAATTGTTTCGTCATGAGAAAATTTGGAAAAATTTTTGCTAGTTGTCTTAGGCAAAGTAACCTCCGACTTGGACAAAGAGTTCCTTGGACAAATGCATGAATGGCAGTAACAAAACCAGGAAAGGTCGAAAAAATTAATGCAGAGAATATTCTCCAACATTCTTCGTGAGGATCACATTTATAAATAAGATGAAAAATCCGTTATGGACAAATTATATTGAAGAAGAATGTGTAAATGGCCAAATATCTAAACAGGTTATCCGCAAGCAATTATACATTGAAATTGAAGAATTGAGTTGGATCATCATCCCACATTCTTGTATTTCTGTGTATTGAGAATTTTTCACCTTTTTTCTAATGGAATTTCATGTATTATTCGATATATTCATTATTTCATTTTATTTCTGATAAAAATATTTCCTTATAATATAATATCATCAATTCTATTGTACCACTATTTCTCATTTTATGCTGAATAACTTTTTTCGATGATGGTTTTTTCGAATATTTTGCATTGAAAATACAATATTAATAGAATTTATTACATTATGATTTTATGATGATATTTCATAATATATTCATTACCTGATTATATAAATATATAAATGATATTTCAATAGTAAACTCACATGAAAAAAGAATTTGAAAGTACTAGAGGATAAAGAAATAAAACTTGATTTTATAAAATTTGTTGTATTATTTTATGAACAATATATCAAATCAAAAAGAAACAGTATATTGATAATAATGTTCATAGACGCAAAAGTATCTCTTATCTTTAACTAATACGCTTATAAAGACAGATACTTTTATTAGGTAACAAAATCACTTCTAACGGAAGCTTTTCAGAAATTTCTCCGATTCAATAATTAATAAATTTGTGAAGCAGTATATAATGTTAGATCAAAATTTTGGAAGAAAATATGCAGTGGCGTAGCGAGCTTAATTCGCGCCTGGAGCACAAATCCTTTTTAGCGCCCCCCTTCTAAATTCATAATGGCATATAATATTATATGTGAAATACACTCGCAAATTACCGAATGAATGAAGTAAGATAAATAAAGTCATAGTCTCAAGCAAGGCTTTAAGTTTTGGACAAAAAAAAGCATATCTAGAATTACTTCAAGATATACTTCATTCATTCATTCGTTTTATATACTTATGAAGAAATATTGATAGAAACGCAGTTTTAAAACTTAAAAAAAAGTTAATATTCATTATCTTCAAGGAAATAAAAATTTAATATTAATAAGAATATACGGGTGGTACATTTAATATACCTTATTTCTATGTATGAATTTTCCTTGCTTTTGATGAATCAAATTCATCAATAATTTCTCTTTCCGCAGTTAAAAATGCCAAGTCACTTAGGCCACAAACTGTGCTTAGGCTATCCCATCGTTGATCGTAGATATGTCAGAAGTAATTTTAATTGATCGTTGCAGCTAGCAATTGAATCTTAGAGAGTAAGTGCAACTCTCATCAGGTTTGGAACATATCTTCCCCATGCGAGCTTATAAAATTCAGAAATTCCAAAGGAGATCAGGATTTAATTTCTTTTCTAGTGTGGAGTTACATTTTGCTATCAGCTATCACCTGATTCGTTGAAGAATTCTATTCCGTTGAAACAGTATTAGGTATATAAAATTCACCCAAATTTTCACAATTTTCTTCAAGGCCGTTGTCAGCATTATCCTTGTTATAAATTTTCAGTTTCTAGTAAAAATCCAAATTTGTTATAAGGGTCACTTAATCGTGAACTTATTTCTTATTGGAGATGATCAAGAATGCCCTCCATAACGCAAAAAATTTCACTTTCGAAGGAAAAACCAACATCTGGGTATTTTGCTGCGTCTTATCACACGTTTTATCAATATCCCATTTTTCACAGGTTGCCCTCTTTACAGAGCTTGTCCCGAATTTCGGCTAGTTCAGTCGCTTATGATTCAAGATCATGAAACGCTTATCTAAAATTCAATCCAGATCCAGGACCTTGTAATCTAAGCTGTACACGATCAATTCTCTTTAAGATTTCAAATCAGAAATGAACTAAAATTATGAAATTAAAAGTAAGTCTATTTTATAATTGAATTGTAGCTTCATTTCTGTTGTCACTTGTAGTGGTATCTTCTGTCAGTTTTTCTAATAGTTCTACTCTATTCCCTAGCTCATCGACAATATCCCTAACTGCTTATATTCTGGCGCCCCATTGTGTTTCAGATTCACGTTTGACAGTTTTTTAAACGGCAATTTTTATTTTTCCATCGTGACGAAAACAAACATATGTTTTCAATTATTCCAAAGTCACAACGATTGGGTCTTGTTTAGCTGCAGTAACTCCCACTTAATCCAGCAATTTTTTTGATTTGCTCACCATTAGGCGCCCCTGTATGAGTAGCGCCCGGGCATGATGCCCCCCCTTGCCCCCCCCTCACTACGCCACTGAAAATATGTTGATTACGAAAATCGTTGGAGTGTAAATCAATGGGGAAGGGGGGGGGTGACAGAAACAGAAAAACTAAGCTCAGATTGTTTTAGGGGTTCAGGTCCAGAAAATATATGTGAGAGATTTCATGATAAAAATCTATACGAACTACCTATAGTTGAAAGTTCTATACAGGGTGCTTCAAAAAGGTGACACCCTCTCAAGGATAGACAGAAAACTGAAAAATATTAAGAGTTTGTAAAGCGACAAATTTACGGAACCCCATCCGTATTTTTTTGGAACATAATTTTTGTTATATAAGATTTATTTAGCAAAATTTTGAGGGATATTAAACATCATTCAATTTTACACCACAAAAACACTTTGAAAGAAACTCGATCCTATGCACCGTTTTCGGAATATTTTGATTTTAAAATTATGAACTAATAATCGATGCTGGTGTAAAGTAATGATGAATGTATAAGTTGAAAAAAAATCGCAAGGAAATAACACAAAAAAATCAATGTAGAGTAGGTGCTCAAAATGCACCCCCCCCCCCGGTCTTCAGGAATACACAATTCTATCCTTTTTCTAAGGAATCTATTAATCTCCTTAACGGTTGGGAGTCAGCCATGAGGTCATTGAAGTGACAGTGAATTCTGTCCTTCAATTCTTCAGGTTAAACTGTTTAATCCAAGAGATTGAAATCTCAAGCGATCACGACACCTTTTATCAATGTGCGGTAGAGCTCCATCGTGTATACTTATTTATAATAATAATTAATGACTTTATCAATACTTCATACATACCAGCATGAGGTATGATTTCATAATGTTCAAATCAAAATATTTCGAGAACTGTGCACAGTATCGAGTTTCATCAGGAGTTTCTTTTGGGTGTAAAATTGAATGATGTTCGATATCGCCCAAAATTCAACTCAATAAATCTTATACCAAAAAATTTACGTCTAAGACAACTTGGAACGAATCTTGTAATTAGCGTCCTTTATGAGAGTCAAACATCAAAATACATTCATTGGCTGTATAAGCCTTCCGAAACATGTTCGTATCAAATTTCGTTACAATATTGCCAGTATTAACGGCAGAATCGTAAAAAATGTGTATATTTTTATCTTTTTCAACGCCTTGTATTTTGAATACGGATGACGTTATAAAAATGGACAAACCCATAATATATTTCCGTTTTCTATCTATCCTAGAGAGGGGGTCACATTTTTTTAAACACCCTGTTTAGTCAGTTTCAAATTAGTATTCCCTGTGCAACTTTGTGAAGCAATATCTAGCGTTACATCAAATTCTTTGAAAAGTCACTCAGAGTGGCAGAAACGGAAAAACTACTCTTGAATTGGTTTAGGGATGGCTTGAAAAAATGGTGTAAATCCTTCGAAACATTCTTAGATGATCATATTTATATATTTTTCTAGGGAAGAGATACTATCAAATGATGTCTCTCGACTAAGTTAAAAACCTATTAAATAGACCTATTTGGTAGTGATGTTAATCAAAACTTATAAAATTACTCACTCTTCGGATGAGTCTCGCAGAGTGTTTGCTGCCTCAGGCATTTTCTTTCGAAACATGCATTGTGCAGAACATGTGCATATTGGGAAAAAATGATTTTTGTTACATTTTATCAGAATCAAGTTTTCCCCAGATGCGCAGTGAGTGCTACTTATGATTGGACCTTATTCTACTCCAGTACTACCAAATTGCGTCGTTAGCTTTTGATTTCATTACATTCACTGGAAGTGACACCTCTCTGTAGTCTTCAAAGAATGCTTGAGGGGGAGGAGGCAGATTTTTGGTTGAGGCTTCTGCTAAAACAACCACCACCTTAATTCTGTTATATACTTCACACTCTTCTTGGGCAGTGAATATAAACCAGTTCAATTTGCTCAATATTAGAGATACTTAATCTTTCGCTTTTGCCGAAAGCTGCTATCGACCGCAAAATGGATGGAGGTTCGTCCATAGCCGTGCCAGAGCAATGTGTTCCAATCATTTTTTAAAACCAGTGCTTTGTGCTTGGTGCTTAGAATTGAAACACTTCAACAAAAGGCCTAGTGTTGAGTAATATTGAGTAGATATTAATATATTTTTCTCTATTTCAGTATCGTAATGAGTTCATTGCAGTACTAAAAGTAGTGCTGTAATGAAACTCATTACAGCATTGTTTTCAGTTATATTTTTCGTTTTTTGGTTGTCAGTACTGACCTCCGATCGAAACAAGTTTCGAATCAAATCAATTCAAATTCCGTAATCTGTCAAATTTCGTAAGTCACACCAACTGCCAAGATGAAATATAAAAGTCACTAACCTGAATTTTTATTTAAATTTCGAGAGTATTTCACAAAACTTGACTGAAATAGAGAAAATATCGTCTAATACTCGTTGCAGAAGGCAATTCCAACACTCATGCTATCGAAAACTCGCTCCTTCGTCGCTCGTTTTCGAACTTCGCATTCGTGTTGGAATAGAAGCTCATTCTGCAACTTGTTTTAGAATATACTATTCTCTATTTCAGTATCGTAATCAGTCCATTACAGTACTGAAAGTAGTGCTGTAATGAAACTCATTACATTGTTTTCAGTTATATTTTTCGTTTTGTGGTTGTCAGTACTGACCTCAGATCCACTCAATTTTCGAATCAAATCAATTCAAATTCCGCAATCTGTTAAATTTCGTTAGTGACACCAACTGCCAAGATACAATACAAAAGTCACTAATCTGAATTTTTATTTGAATTTCGAAAGTTTTCCACCAAACTTTACTGAAATAGAGAAAAATATCGTCTAATACTCGTTGCAGAAGGCAATTCTGCAATTTGTTTTAGAATATACTAATACTCAACGCTAACGCCTTGAAGCCAAAGATCTAGTTTAGACGTTCAGTCAATAGTGATAAATATCTAACGTCAGTGTGTACTTGGAAAGATCTGGTTTTTTCATAGAATGAGCTTTGAATATTTTGAACATAATATATGTTTTCAAATATTCACAAAGGGTGGTTTATTATGAAGTCCAGTATGTGCAAAGCTCATAACTCTAGACAGGAGAGCGATAGAATGGTCAAACCATCTGCATGACATTCCATTTATTCTCAAGTCTTTTTTCGGAGGTAAGAAATGGGCCTTATTTTTCGTGAAAGTGATGAGGAAATTCGAATTTTCGACAGAATAATGGTTTTATATATATTGAAGAAAATTTTGCAGCTATATTACAATTTTTTCAGCTTCTAGAGAATGATCCCCTCAAATGGTCTCAGATGAGTGTAAGGACGGTTTTATAATCGAAGGTTAACTTTTGTTTGAGGAAATTTTATAGGTTGGGCGATTTACAATCCCACAAAATGTTTTTAGCAGTTATGGAGAGGAATGTCGTAGACCTGAAGTGATGCGCCTTAAATAAAATAATTTTCGGAATTAACGACGTTTTATTTTTATCTATTGATAATCTGAACTAAGTGACTAACATGACAAATATCACTAAACCCAATAATATAAATTTACTTCGTTAAATACAGGATGATCGACGAAGGAACAGTTTGAACATTGCAAAGAACGAACGAATCAACACGAACACTTGGAGGATCATACACTTCAAGCAATAATTAAAGGAACAGAAAAATTTTCCAATTTTATTGGTGAGAAATGGTCGTATGGAAAATAAAATTACAAACTATTGAAGCTTGAAGACCATAGTTTCTGAGTTTATTATTATAACTTTCTTCTATTTCCATTATCCGATATTCACCAATTTTTCCACGTCGAAAAAGCAGAGAAAAATGATCAACCCATTCCTGGTCCTTTCCTATTCATGATTTCCTCCCACTTTCTATTCTTTCCTATTTATTTTCATTTATTTTTATACTACAATTTTTTCCACCTTATCAATTTTTTTCAGTCGCGAATAGCACTAGAGGGGGAGGTTCCCCCTTTTCACACCCCTTTGGCAGCGGCCTTGATGAAAAACCGCGAATAATTAAACAACCGATATTTCTTTTATTCATTTAAATAAAAGTTGAATCCAGTGTTCAAATGACCACCATTTACTTCTACACAGAGTCGATATCTCTTCATTAAATTTTTGAGGGTTTTTCTCACCATTTATAGAATAAATTGAGCTTGTCAATGTCTTTCTCTTTTCTGAATTTAATGTCTTCAATTTTCAGATTTGAAATATCCCCTTGAACAAGATTCCACTGGTGTTGAGTAGGGACTTTCAGGAGGCCCTATAATCGAAAACGTTTCTGTACGACCAATATTAACTGAGATAGATATTGAGTAAAATATAAACAATGACCCTTCACCCTCTACAATATATCTTGACACTTTATGTTTGAATGAATCATGGTCATCAATTGGTATCAGTCTGATGTGGAAATAATCGACCCTTCGTCCATATATATATATATATATATGTCCTTTACACCTTTACACGACGAATATGGTGATTATCCAGTTTGAATTTGGTTCAAAGAATTTTTTTAGATATAACAAATTTTTTCGTCCAAAAAAACCAGTAATGTCAATATATTTCATAAGTGTCTCATCGCCAACAGGTTATCTACTTTGAAGAATTAGAGAAATGGTCCAAGAATCCTGTCTTGAAGGATTCCGTTACATTTTTTTTACCGAGTTTTTCCTTCATCTACGGGATCACAAATAAAGATAGTTTTCATGATTCACCGTGTCAAATACTAATGGAATATCAAGTAATTATCTCACTTCGTACTGCCTCAATCGATAAAATATTGAAAAAAGTTCCCTCTTTACCTCTTAAATAAAAAGAATTCTTTCGATGTATGAATAACAATGTACATACCAATTTCAATACGATTAAATTTTTTCTATACTCTTTACTTTATTGTATTCGACCGAATATATTTCCTTCTTAAAAAAAACCAATGGCTAGTACTACTTCATTCATTTCTAAGGCGAAACAAAGTTCTCTGGGTCAGCTACCTTATCTAATTGCCAATTGTCACAATTGGCCTCACCACCAGATCCCCTGCGCTCTTTAGTTTCTGGTATAGCAAATGATTCTGAACACTTCCTGGCCAACATTATACCATAATAGTTTATTATTATGTTAAAGTTGCTTTTTCATTTTTCGATTGGGGTAGTACGAAGTCTGTCAGATCATAATTATGTGTACGAACCAGAGAAAATATACATACTAGAGAATGGTAACTCCCTCACTAATCTTGGTGCCCACGTTTTTTGCATGCGACAATGCGGGACACTTTGGAACTAAATCGTTTCTGGCGGCAAATTCAAAATGACGAGGACGTATCGACCTTGTTTATAATCGATAGAGCGCCGAATTGGAGAAGGAAATGAAAAATTCGAGGAAGAGCTGAAGTTTAATGAGAATATGGAAGAAAATTTTGAAGATCATTTGTATTGCATTTCCAAATGATGTTGGGGAAATGTAACGAATTTCAATAAAATATTTGACACAAATCAAACCATAGAAAATAGGTTGGAATATACGATTTGCGTGGTTGCCGGTTGGATGTTTTTATGTTGCCAAGCTTACCTTTGGGAAGCGACACTAGCGCATCAGCGGGAATCTATTGCAACTTGTGGTCAAAAATTTAACAAAGGAGTTGCCATGCCCTGGTACGAACTCTGACCGGAGTTTTCTCGGTTACGTGAATCGCCACTGACTTCTGCGCAAAGACCTTAGAATTCCAAGGATAAAACGTTTAGGCAACTCAAAATACACAGTTTACATTGCAGTGTCATCTAATGGCGATGTAGAGAATAAGGATCTGTTCAAAACATTTCGTTATACAATTTTCCGCATTGTTCGGAAGAAAGATAAGTGTAATAACACATGGACTCATATGCGTTTATATTATTATAAAATATAGTTCTCCGAATCAATATCAAATATAATACTTACACGAAAAATCTATCAACCGTAGTGACATCTTCGGATGAAGGAAAATTATTTCCTATTTTTTTATATTTCATCAAATTTTTCAATATTTCAATGTATTTTATGTTAACCCTACCGTAGAAAAATTTTAAAAAAATTTTTCATAACAAACAGTTCATCCAATTTTGAGTGATGAATGGTGTAACCAACAATACGTCCTACTCAGTTTTATATATTAAGATATAGTTGGAGTCGCCCTGTCAGAAAGCTCATCATGGGCACTTTAAAAAGTTCTGCACAATCAAAATCAGAAGAAATGGGCATAGTTAATGAATTGCAATGTATCAACATTTTCACTTTAGAATTGAACTTACTTCCTGAATGAGTTAAGGCTTTGTCATTTGAAGTGCCCGAACGCTCTACACGAGTCGCCACTGATCTTAAACTGATAATAAAGCCAGATGTAATACATTCAAGACAATTTATTGTCGGTTGTCCCAGGAACATGCAAAGGTTAAACTAGATTTATAATTATTAATTTGTGAATGAAAATTTGTTTTTTAACTTTGTGACTTCAAGGTTTGTATCACATATTTGAAATCAATTCTCCCTGTGTTGAACTACAAATTATCCTTAATCTGGCATCGGGGTATAACCAGAATGTAAAAAAATTGTTTTCGAAATTAAAATAAATTAACTGAATTCATGGTCTGTGTGGCAAATGTAAACACATCTTTTTTTTCAGATGTTTCTAATCCATATATTTGTGATATCAGTTTTCATGAGTCTTTTAATGTATTCGAGGGGTGAAGAATGTCAAAATATAAATTGTGAGTGTTTGGATGATGACATATCACTAGAATATCACTGCCCTCTTTCTGACTGGTATAGAAAACTAGTAATTCAAAAAATAGATAAACGAAAAATAACATGGCAATGTATAGATGTGGATGAGATGGATAAGTATCTCCCGACTCTCAAGTTATCAGCTGAAGAAGTTAATATTTACGACTGCCCGTTGTTGACAACCGAAGCAGCACTAAAAATTGATTTCGAAATTGTGAAAACAATGACCATTAGAAATGCCACAATAACATCTGGTTTCATGGAAGTTATGAACATGTATCCGGAATCAATCAGTATATTGAGAAATTTGCTCCTAAAATCTGTTTCATTCGACAATGATATCGATTTTGAAAAATTCAACGCTCCACAGCTGAACGTTATGATTATTGAGAACACTGATTTTCGTTATGGAAGAAAGATATTCGAATACCAGCTCAAATTGAAGAGGCTCGAGTTGAGATCGAATCATATAACTGAATTGAAAGAAAAAACTTTCGAAAACTTATTCGAACTGGAATTTTTAGATCTTTCGTCGAATAATATATCACAGATAGATTCTGATGCATTTGAAAATCTTTTCGCATTACTTCATCTATCCTTAAATAATAATGATATTGGGTTATTGGAACCAGGAGTTTTCAGAGACTTGAAAAGATTAACCACTCTCGATCTCAGCAACAATAATATCTGCCTTCTTCACAAAGACGTTCTGAAGCCCCTAAAGTCATTGAGAGAAATCACACTGAATAACAACGATAGGCTAGAGCTAGACGATTATTTATTCGCCAACTTTTCTGAGCTCATTTCCATTGACATTCAATTCTCGAATATGAAAACCATACCAGAGAATGTTTTTAGTGGTGCAACCAATATACAGTTGATAAACCTTGAGAAAAACTTATTATCACACATTCCCATTTCTTTATTCGACGGCTTATCAAACTTAGTGAATCTAAACTTGAAGAACAACGAGATACAAACTCTTGATAGTAGGGCTTTCAAATCATTGAGTAGATTGGCAAGCTTAGATCTCAGCAGCAACAGAATTGAGTATTTGAAGGCAGAAATGCTCCGACCAATGCAAAATCTACAACGCATCGAATTCAGCTCCAACAAAATCTATTATATTGCAGAGGACACATTTTCGAACCATGGAAATTTAAGGCAACTCCACCTTTCCAACAATCGATACAAATTTTCTTTGAATTCGAAAACTATGCAGTATAAAAATCCCTTCGTGAAATGTAACCGTTTAGAAAAATTGGACCTCAGCTACAATCTCATTGAAGATATCCCAGACGATTTATTCGACATGTCTAGCAACCTGAGAGCCCTTATGTTGACAGGGAACAAAATCAAATTTTTAGATGTAAGTACACAAAATTTCGATCGAATATTTCTAGATTGTTCTTAAGTTTGATATACTTTTTCTATTCAAAATGAATTTTCAATTATTTTCAAATTCTATGGTTGCTTGCTATAATTCGAGAAAACACATTTCAAAATATAAAAGACATACATTAATGCTTATACAGGGTGTTTCATAAGTGAATGAACATACAATAACCTGAACTAGAGCTACCCTAGGTCTAATGAATTTAGTGACCAAGATACAGGCTGGTCCATGTATTCACCGAAATTCAGTTGGTACTTGGAATGTATGATGAACTGCCACAAGTCGATCGATTTATATTTGAATTATCCAAAAATTCCAGGTCCGTATTTGAAAAATTTGGGAATTCTTCCAAGCTGAGATTCAACACCCTGTATAATTGGAATAAGTTCGGAATATTTGAAAAGAGCAGAAAATTTTCTATGGGGTTCAAAAGATTTCATTGTCCCTCAGGTGATTTTTCTCAAGTAATGTTTCAGGGAAAGATCCTATTGAATGTTGAAATTCCAATTATTGAGTAAAAAACTTTTTCATTGCCATCAAATTGAAAAAAAATTTATCTCGAACTGATAAAATATTCGAATTTTTAAATATTCTATTAGATTTTCAAGAAAAAAAAGATTTGATTGAAAGAAAGTTAATTTGATGTATTGTATCCCACAAGATTTGTTTCGAGTTGACTATGATGATTTCTACGAAATAAATTTTGAATGGTATCTTCAACATGAGGAATTCGCATGAATGGGCTGAAGAGAATCCGCATGAGCTCAGACATAGAATATCCAAATACGTTTATAAAAATCGATTGATCAGATTCTTGTATAAATCAATCATCGATTTTAATATTCTGCAAGGCACATTTCTTATCCATCAATGCCAATTTTCGAAGTAAGATCTTTATTTTTTTCCATGTTCTTCTGGATACTCCTCTTGAAAATAAAATAAATAAATAGCTGTATTTAAGGCAATTGAGCTAAGCTCTTCAGACTTACAAAATAAATTATGTGAAATAAAAATGAAATTTTGAATTTAGAGGCTTACTTTGCTTTGTCCGTAATTTTTTCGAAATTGGCCGCCTCAGATCTTTTGATGCATATGACGTCTTAGAAATTCGTTGATGCGTCCGACCTACTATTTAGATCAAAAGAACCATTTTTTTCTACCAACTTTATAAAATTTAAACTCAACTCATAGTTACGAAACCTCCATCGGTAGAATTATTGTAAAACGCCAGGTACGAGTTAACCATCGAGTGCCGGTAACCTAACGATAAAGGTTAACTTTCGATTGTAAAACCGGCCCTTATAGAGATTATAAGATCCAAGGGCTCCCAGACGTTACTTATTTTTTAAGTAACGAATTGTACAGTATAGGCAGGCTTATATGTCTTAATAGTGTGTGCATACTCGCTAGCTTGGCTAGGCGGCCCGTTCACAGGTAGAAGGTAGAAAAGATAGACAATAACATACCGAACTTTTCTTAAATTCGAAGTTCTGATTTTCATATATGTCACGCAGAATATTATGAAAAATAAATATTTCATATTAAAAGACCGTTTCAGTAGGCAGTAATTCCTCCCAGACTCTTTAAATTTCAATAAAAAATCAACAGTTAGAAACATTGTTGCGAAATAGCCAGATTCAGTACTTGTGTCAAATTCGAAGCAATGATTTTTATATATGTCAAGCAAAAATCATAAAAAAAAATGTTTCATATTTCCAGTCCGATTCCATGAGCCGTAGTTCCTCCCAGGCGCTTTAAATTTCATGAAAAAATGAACTTTTCTTTTATTCGAAGTCTTCAATTTTGAATATAATCGTTGGAAGATTATTTCAATACCTTTTGTGGAAAGCCAGACCAATCCCAAGGGCCAAATATTCTGCCAGACACAATCAAAATTTTCATTAGGCCCTGAGAAACTATTAATTCTTCTGCCTATAAAGTGTATGGGAGCAATTACGGCGCAGAAGACAGGTTCTACCAACTTGAGGTGATTTGAACAAAACCCATAGTTACGAAACCTTTGTCAATAAAATTATTTCAAAACGCCAGGTACAAGTTAACCATCGAGTGAAGCTGACAATTAAGATTAAGATACTAATGAAAAAGATTATATTTTTTGATTTCTCTTATAAATATAATAATCAATTGTCATTCCCATAATATGATGTTGAAAACATACAATTTGGAGGCGGAAAATTATTAGTTTCTAGGGACCTAATAAAAATTTTGATTGTGTCTGGCAGAATGTTTGGCCCTTGGGATTGGTTTTTCTTTCCACAAAAGTTATTAAAATAATCCAACAAGGATTATATTCAAAATTAAAGATTTCGAATGTAGGAGAAGTTCTTTTTTTTCAATGAAATTTAAAGCGGCTTGGAGGAATTACTGCCCACGTAGAAGGTTTGATAATATTAAATATTTATTTTTATAATATTTTGCTAGACATATGAAAATCAGTGCTTCGAATTCAACAAAACTGCTGAATCTGGCCATTTCCCAACAATGTTTCTAACTGGGATTTTTTTTATTGAAACATAACGCGTCTGGGAGGAATTACGGCCCACGGAAACGGTCTGGCAATATGAAATATTAATTTTTCATAATACCTATTCTACGTGACATATATAATAATCAGGTCTTCGAATTTAAGAAAAGTTCGGTATGTTTTTGTCTATCTTTTCTACCTGCTACCTGCGAATGGGCCGCCTAGAAAAGCTAGCGAGTATGCACACACTATTAAACACATATAAGACTATCTACACTGTAAAATTCGTTACTTCGAAAATAAGTAACGTCTTGGTTCCCTGGGATCTTAGACTATTAGATTTCTTCAAAATCAAATTCCTGTATTACTCGAAGGTACGCACATTGCAGGAATGCATTTTCAGTATGATGGAGCACCACACCAGACTACTGTTCAGACATTTTTGAGATCATTACTTTCCAAATCTGTGGATAGGCAGATGTTGATAGGCAGATGTTGACTGCATTCGTGGTCCTCTAGATCATCAGATTTCAATTCTTTGGATCATTTCATTTTGCGTTATATGAGATGTTTAGGATATTCACCCGGAAAAAGAGGTGAGGGAATATCGAAGTCACCTGTAATAAAATACGTAAAAATCCAGACAGGATCGAAAAATTTTCGGACATATTTTGAAGCGGACAAGTACGTGTATTCAGAAAAACGGGTTACTTTCGAAAACATTTGGTAACTCATCGTTGTTGAGTTCAAATAAATTTTTTTCAATCAATACTGTTCCTGAAGAAGATTCCTCAGAATATTATAAAATACGAATGTAATGAGTCCGACGAAAAAAATTCAATTTGTCCAAAATGTACGTTTTCTTTAAGAATTAAGTGGAATTCCAATATCCAATTGAATCTTTCCCTGAAATTTCTTTGGGTAAAACACGCGCAAGATAATGAAATTTTTCGAACCTCATAGTCAATTTTCTTCTCTTTTCAAATATCCCAATCATATCCCAAGATTCCAATATGTAGGGTGTTGAATCTTAGTTTGGAAGAAGTCTCATATTTTTCAAATACGGACCTGGAATTTTCCAATTTCAAATCGATCGGCCTCTGGAAGGTTATGATACCTTCCAAGTATTAACCGAATATACAGATTGGTTCAAAAGTTATTAGCAATTGAAATTTTTGTGAATACATGAACCACCCTGTAATTCATTTATGGAATTGATTAGACCTATCATACATCGGTTTTTGGACTCACCTAGGGTAGCTCTAGCTCAGGTTACCATATGTTCATTTACCTTTGAAACACCCTGTATAAGCATTAATATAAAGCCTTATATATTTTGAAATGTTTTTTTTCGGAATATAGTAAGAAACCATAGAATTTGAAAGTTTGGTGGCATTGACAGTTGTTTTTGAATAATAACCCTGTATATACAGAAGGTGGGGTTTTGGCTTGTCCAAAACTTTTAACTCATATTTCTGAGATTGGAAAGAATACTTTTTCCCACTATATCTCGTGAATTTCTTATTTTTAGTGTGAATTTTCATTCAAATCATTTCGGTATCTGTTGAATAACAAAATTAGACTTCTTTCGCTGAATGCGAGTCTGTTCAAAAGATTCACAAACTTGAATTGTACCACATCATTTCGAAGCTGAATGAAGACACATTCTGCTTGACCTTCGTGTAAGAATGTTGTATGCTGTAAATTTTTTGCAACGGGAGACATTTTTTAAAATTCAATTCAAGCCTTTTTGTATTCCTGATATGTTCAGAAGATGAAAACAGATGCTGATCAGAAACTTCGAGAAAAACTTCGAAGTTTCTCAATTCGGAAACTGAGCCCCACCAGGAACAATTTTCGAATCACCCTGTTCGAGAATTTCATTGAAACTAGCTAACAGATGTCCACTGCCTGATTCATAAGAATATTATTTGCCGCATTTTTTCCTCGCCGACAGAAAAAACAGTCCAACTGCAATTACCCTATTTGGATTATGCAACGACTTCATCAGTGTGAATGAAATTGAAGTATTGTTTATGTTTCAGCTAACAAAAGTGTGGAAAATTGCATATAAGGAACTGATGCTCAGCTTGGACCAAAATAAAATAACCAAATTTTTGTTCAACGAAACCTCTCTTCCTGAAGAAGCTGAACAACCAGAAGAAGAGGAGCACGCTTCTTACGTCTTCTTATCACAGAACCCTATACACTGTGATTGTAAGGCCAACGCTTTTTTGAGATTCATCAATAATGTGATGCAAAGATCTGCCGAATGGGGAATATTGTTTTTGTTCAATCACGTTGAGTGTGCCAGTCCAGAAAACTTGAAGGGTCTCGAATTTAATCACCTCTCCAGATATATTTCAGGTTGCAATTAGTGATAAATGAAACCATTGTTCTTCATTGTGTCAACTTTTATTTGTAAACTTCGATTTTTGTCATACGAAGATAGTAAATTGTCCATTTTATTTTCACTGTGTGTCGAATGGATATTCTGGATGTTTTTCTATACTGAAATATCCAAAATTGTTCACTTGATTACATATCAGTAAATGTTTTAATATTTTTGTGTTTTAGAAAAATATAAACTTACCCCTTGAACAACTGAGCAAAGTTCAAGATTCTCTTGTTCTCATCTAACTCCTTGATTTTGTTTATATCTTGATCATCAAGTCGAAAATCAAAAATTTCTATGTTCATTTTGATCCTAGTAGAGTTGGTACTCTTCGGAATTGGCACAACACCAATTTGAACATAGAAACGGAGAAGTATTTGAGGTGTTGTTTTCGAGTATTTAGCAGCAATAACTTTCAGTGTAGGATCCCCTAGTAGATCCGGTAGATCAATCCTGAAACAATTATTTTCAGGCAAATATAGAAAACAACAAATGTAATTTACTAAAATATCATATTAGTTTTTCGTGTTGTCCTAGCGTTTTTTACCAATGTTTCACTGTTACACGTTGGTCCGAACAATTCGAAATATTGACATTTTGTTTCACTGTAAAGGGGCATTCGTAATCAACAAAAATTCTCGTCAGCTTTCACTTCAGTTTAACCGTTATTCGAGTTCCAATTCGAACTAACTGTAGTAGTTATCTGATTTTTAATCATGGAGAATTAATAAAAATAATAAATTCATCTGTTCGTTTTCACTTTCATTAAAAGTAAGGTTAACCTATATGACAGATATTACGCATGCAGTCCGAAGTTTATTGTGAATGGTAAATTTCGTGCCATCTATCTTACGGAAGTGCACTTCGGCACGCAAGTTGATTTCGAATGCCCCTCAAGGCTAAACTGTTTTCGAGTGTATTTGCCGTCTACGTCAAATTCTTTTCTTTATGTATATGAAAAATGAAAATATTCTCCTTGATTTCCTACTAAAGACTGGGAAATCAAATTCTAAAGAAATTCAAGAAAAATTCAAAATCCTTCCAGGATAAATGTCGAGTTTTTTCTGTTGAAATATTCTTTGAAATTTCGTTAGATTTTTATTTCCCCTCTTGAAAATTCGTTCTGATGTGAAAGAATCCCATCGTTAATAATCTTAAAATTAAATTAATATCATAGGTATCCAATTTTTGAATTAATACTATGGTATTGTAAGATATAAATTCGTTTTTTTCCGGTGGTAGAATAGTTGATAGTTGATAGTTTAAAAAGGGTTACAATCCACTACGATTTTATGGTCTATTGTGCCCCTGACAAAGCTTTTCAGCTGCCTTCCAGTCCCAGAGATCTTGTGACACCCAATGTCTCAGAAGGCTGCAGTGAGGCTAATTCCTCACCCCTGAAGGTCTCTTGACCAAAGCATCGTTTCCTTTGGCTTACAATGCCAAAGCATTCTGTGACTAGGTGAATAGGAGTTTCTTCTTCCTCCCCGCTCAATCTACACTCGTCAGTGTCCGATACTGATTTGACAATGCCCTTTAAGAAAGCCAGTGAGGAGGTGCAGTTGGTTCTTCCTGAGATCCGAATATCATTTTGGATCTTACAGTTTAAAAGTTCCGAACTAACTTTCTGGAGTGATCCAACCCTGGGAGATTCTGCTAGAGTGTTTTTCTTCAGTTTTTTCCTTCTCCAGAACTCTTTCTTATAGGTACATTTCCCTATACCACAGAATAGTTCTGGGTCACTGAGTGGTTTCCGAGCACCCTCTCTGGCAAGTTTAGTGGCCTCTTCGTTACCTGTGATTTCCGAATGACCAGGAACCCAGATTAAAGACGCCTTATTTTTCTTGCTTACCTCATTGAGTTTGCTCTGACATTCCCATGTCGACTTTGAGTCGATGACAAAGGAGATCAGTGCTTTAATAGCAGCTTAAATATTTGAGTGAATAGCTATGTCTGATAGTTTCTCTCTAGATTAATATCTAGACATCTTTCGATTGCTAATAGAATAACATAAGGTATGTGATCACAGCAAACACAGCAAGTGTTTGACTTCACAAAAGGTTGATGAGCCAGTTTTCGAAAAACTGCCTTCTCATAAGTTTTATTTCATTACCCATGAAATTTTATATGTGAAAAGAATAGTTGGGTATTTATAATAAAAATGCAAAAGGCACTGATATTCTTTCTCGTGTTTTTTAATGATCCAGTATTATACGTTATTTCAGAAATTTATTAAATTTTCATTGAAATTAATGAAATAATTCCATAAATGTCTTTCAGTGATTTTTGCATTGAATAATATTGATATAGCAGAACTGTTTTCTTCTTCTCAAATTTGACAAAAAATAAATAAATTCGTAGAAGCACTTATTACAATGGAAGCTGTAGGTGAATGAGATATTTTTGCCCGATTTTATTCTGGCTGAATGAACGGATTTGACACAGAATTAGAAAAACAGAGATTTTCCCTTCAAAAGAGTGAATTTCGATATTATAATGCACACTCAAACATCTCATTTGTCCAGGTCTTTGACGATCTTTCATATGAACGATTTTAAAAATTAAACTTTTATTCAGTTAGTAGTTTATATTGTTCTCTTAGATAACCTGAATTTCGTCAGAATATATCCTTTTTTCAACCTTCATGAAGCTGACTGAGTAAAAAAATTTTCTTTCATCACGTTGAAGAACTTAGTTTGAAAAATTCAGTTTATGGCGAAGCACGGATTTTGAATGTGAATAAAATAAAAGAATAAATTTGCTAACTCACTTTTTCTGGAACAGTTTAAATAATTTTTCCAATCCTGGAGAACCTAGAGGACTATATGCAATAACAATAATATGATTTTCTCTGCAGAATTCCACAAGTTCGTTTTGCTGCAAACGGGAATTCAGTTCGATTTGGAGAACGCTAGGCTTCATCCAGCAATTTTTTAGAACCTTTTCGATTTGTGTTTTGTTGAAATTTGAGATCCCAATACTCTTCGTTGAACCAGTTATCACTTGCTTTTCCATTTCCTTGAACAAATTTGTTTTTACTTGAAATGATATTTTTTAACAGAATGAAAATTATCTCCATATTTCTGTCGTACCTGAGATCAGTCTGTTCCTTGGTATAACTAGGATTTCTCAAAGAGTTTTCGTGATGAGTCAAATCAAATATGTCCTTTGACCGAAAATAAGTTCTTTTTGAAAAGTGGTAGTTGAACTAATATAATCAGGTTCAATAAAGATTTGGCTAACATACAATGAGATGAGAGAAGAGATGAGCTCAAGCAGCTCAGTTAATCGAAAATATCTCCTAAATTATCATTCCTGAAGATAGCAGATTTTTGAACAGGCGAAACGTCGAGAGGCCTTTCTTTATTTATTCAAAAAATTCTAATTGAGTTTTTTTCACACAATGGGAGAGAAAATGCTGAAAATTTTTCAGAATAATGTTGAATCCAAAATATATTCCAATCGATATTCTAAAGTAAATTATTTCAGCGCGAAATATTGAATTCTGCAGCAGAAAATTTGATTAATTTGTAATTTTTGTATTGTAGGTCCAACAATGCCTCCCTGCGACCTGATTTGAGTCCATCATATCTAAACACCCTTGTCAACTTTCCCCATGAAAATAGGTACCCATCCACCTACTCATTTGACACTTCTCATTGGCAACGTGTATATGAATTACATACTCGAATTCAGGGATAGGCCAAAGCTGAATTTTTGGGGGAAAATCCATCGAAAATATTGAAACTGTACATTGAATCAACAGAAAACCATCAAGCCAATTGTTTTTAAGAAAAATAATAAAACGGTAAACAAAAAAAATTCTTTGTCTTTACGGAGGCCAATACCGAGAACATTTTTGAAACATAGATGAATTCAAAATAGTATATCGCTCATCTCAGTGAGAAAATCTAATATCATTTCTCCAACCTCATGATAAAAGATCTCTGCTGAGCCTGGGAATTGAAAATGGTATTCATTTTGATGATTACTATTTTGAATTCATCTATGTTTCAAAAAAGGAAACCATTATACATATCATGATATAAAAAAAAGTCCATCTACCGAACATTCAATTAAGTAGATTTTATTTAGTCTGTTTTTCATGAGCTTGATGTTGCTTGAAATTCCGAGAAACCGTAATTGTTTGTTTCTTCAGTTTCGTAGCTCCTCTTTATTTCATGGAATCTGGTAGCGAAGGCACGGCTCATTTTCATCAGAGAAAATATTTCTTCTCAAAATTTTTTCTTTTCATTATGTGAAAGAAGTAAATATTGGGAATCAAAGTGATTAGAAATTAACGTCGATTTCTCAGGTACCCAATATTCAATAATGTGAGTTTTTTATTCCATGGCATTGTTTTTTTTGTACCTTGAAGTATGTTTGAAACTTTGAGACACACTTTTTGTTTCATTATTAATAAACTTCAGTTTCAGTGTATCTCAAAATTTCAACAAGATCTCTTTTACAAAAAGAATAGATACCATAAAATAAAGAAATATACATGATTGAATGCTGGGTAGATGAAAGATCAAATTTAATTAATTAACACTTTGATGAGATTCATAATATTGAAACTGCTCATCCATCACATAGGTCCATTTCACGGAATAATAGGAATAAAACTTTCGGAAAATATATTTTGTTTGATAAAAAAATGAGCTTCAATTTTGCTCACAGATTCCATGAAATAGAGATAGCAACTCGGATAGCAACATAACTGAGGAATAAAAAAAAATGTGTGTCAAAGGAAGTGTTTGTCATAAATCAAGATACTTCTACTTTTTGAAAAAACAGATTATTAATTTAGCAGGTAAACGAAAGTGACCTAAATTAGTCATACTGAATTTTGAACATAATTTTCTAATTTGAGTTGTCAATTTCGAACTCCTTGCAGCTTTTATTGTAATTTGTATTTAAAATTGAGGAAAATTTAGGTAGTGTTTTAAATGAAACAAATTGCCTCACGATATTCTGTGGGTGCTGTCCATAATTTCGTTTCACACTTGTTGTCCTTTGTGCATTTTCTGTTCATAGTTTTTTTTGTCATTTTTCATATGCCGCTACATAACTCAAACTTCATTTTTAATCTTTTTCGGTTCAGTATTTGAATTTATTTATACATATAGTTTCGCAGAACTATAAAAAATGTACGAAGAAGGTACCTAACAATGACTGCTTAGGCCCGTCCCTGCTCTAATTTGACACTCTTACTGAAATGCCATCATGAAGCGAATTAATGTAATGACTTGTCGATAATTGTCTCCGTGTGAATGCTCCATAAAATAAATTCAAGGCAGGGTAATTAATGTTTTTTTTTTTACTTTCATGAATTTGTAAGAATCTGAATATAATTCATACTTTCCTGTCTGTCTTTGATAAATAAGTTGAATGATCAAGAATTTTATTTACCTTCCAAATAGCCATTAAATCAGTTGAAGCATCCATAGCTATGGTTTTATTGTCTGGACTCATGGGAAACATAGTATCTCCACTTTCCTTGAATGCAAAAGGAGCATGTATCAGATACATATCTACGTAGTCAACTTGGAGGTTCTCCAGTGATTTCTTTAAGTATTTTGCAACTCCATCTGGTCGATTTCCGATTGGTGGCAGCTTCGTCAATATGAAAAGTTCCTCTCCTGGTGGAATTCATTCGTAAATTAGCAAGTATTAGTTCTATCCGTTCTATTTAATAGATTCAATTTCGAACAGATACCTAACTAAGCCTAGACGTGAACATGCGATCTGTTGTCGGATGACTGAATAATCTCAATCGCCAAGAAAACAATTCAAAAGTGTTTCATACGCTCACTTGCGACTAATGAATAGCTAAACTATACACTTAATAATAACTTGGACCTTCCTGAAAAGCATTTGCGTTGATGTTCTACTACTACGAGCAAAATAATATTAACAATAGGACCTTTACACATAGAAGTTCGGACTTCGGCAGCAACTGAATCGCGATTGAATTGTCGCAAGTTTGACTCATTCCGATTTCCAAAATCGCTTCAAAAATGAGACTGTTTGGTGTTTAGTAGCAGCGATTGTCTATTTGACCTCATGCATTCGTGTGTGTTTCATTTTCACGACTGAACGATCATGCTATATAAAATCGCATCGTAATAATAGACTGAAGTGTTAAACTAAAGTTCTGACAATCAGTTCAAAAATGATCCAATCAAAAAAACAAATATGACTCTTATTAAAATAGGAGATACATATATAAACTTTTGATTTAGTTGTACAACTCTATAGGATATCTTTTTATGAAACATTGTGGAACACCTAAATTTAATGAATTGATTATTTTTCAAATTTGTATATAAAATAACGGAACAGGTGGAATATTTCATTCACACATTTTTCAAGAATGAAATAATGGATAAGTGAAACAACCTAATCATGGGTCTTGAGAAAAGAACTGTTTTTGCTTTGCGGCATTTCCCCATTTTGAATGCATCTGCGAACAGTCTGTTCAAATACAAGAAGGAACGATGTGAAAAAATTCGACTCATAAGAAGAAAGGGTTTGTATTTCCACAGCTGAATCTAGAATAATTGACTCATTCCTGAGGTGCGTACGAACATGCTCCGAACATCGTACTTCTTTATGATCGTAAGTTTTTTTTAAATATCATTTTTATATGTCTTTGTTGCCAACTCCTTCAATTGTTGGAAAAAAAACTGTTAATATTAGATTTAGGGGGGTTGGATGTTTAAAAGTACAATCGAAACTATCAAACGGTTTCGCAACACAGGGTTCGAAGGTCCTACTAGCTTTTGCCGACGATGTGGACATTATCACACAATCCGTTAGAGACGCGAAAGAAGTTTTCACCCTGTTGGAAGAAGGAGCCAAGGAAGTAGGCCTCAGGATCAATGAAGACAAGACCAAATATATGGTAATAACAAAAAATCCAAGATCACGTATCGGTCAAAATGTTACTATAAATGACTACAATTTTGAAGTAGTAAAAGAATTTAAATATTTGGAAGCAGTCATAACAGCTGATAACAAGAATGAAAGAGACGTGGAATCGAGAATTATGGTCGGAAACAGGGCATATTATTCCTTGGCAACACTTTTAAAATCAAAATTAATTTCAAGAGAAGCAAAAATAACAATCTACAGAACAATCATTCGTCCCGCAATAACTTATGGGAGTGAGACATGGATCCTGAATAAACGTGAGGCTGATAGATTGCTGGTACTGGAACGAAAGATCCTGAGAGCTATTTTTGGGCCTTGTAGAGACGAAATAACGGGAGAATGGAGAATAAGAAAGAATCAAGAACTACAGGCACTCTATGGGAACGAGAATATAGTGCGACATATCAAGTCCAATCGCATAAGATGGGCAGGACATGTCATGAGGTCACAAGATGGAAGACTCCTCAATACAGCATTCTGGGAAAGGCCTAAGGGTAGAAGAACGGTTGGTCGTCCAAGAAAACGGTGGAAAGACGCAGTGACCAGTGATTTGCAGAGACTGGGAATAACACAATGGGAGCTAGCAGTACAAAATCGACTAGAGTGGAGAAGAATAGTAAATGCGGCCAAGACTCACCTTAAGTTGTAGAGCCATTGATGATGACGATGATGATGATGTTTAAACCCGTTACTTTTTCCTCAAATGTTTGGCTGATACCTCTGCCCTCTACGTCTGCCTGGACAGGTCGATTTCTGTTTCCAGGGGGACAACTTAAGATGTGGGTTACGGACGCATAGCGCTTCAACCCTTGCTACTACAACCCACACCTCCAATTTTTGCATAGGGAAGATGGGGTGAGTAATACCTCATTTGAAAGGTATTTATATACTGATTTCAGCACAGTATAGTTATTTTCCTAACAAGTGCGGAAAGTGATATTTTCCCGCACGAAACTGCCGTTACCCGAACGACGCGAAGCGGAGTTCGGGTAAGCAGTTGAGTGCGGGAAAAACACTTTCCGCGCGAGTTAGGAACAATATTTTTTCTACAAGCGCTTATACGAGATCGATTTCAACACACAGATCAAATGTGAATTGATCATTCTAAATACACATGAATGACAAAAGTCTCTGACAAGTCGTTACCATTGTACTCTCATCGTTGACGTTGGGTCCATAGAGACTACAAGCCTATGAAATAAATTTAAACTGTAATAATTTTCATAAATTCTTTATTAATTGAAAAAAAAACTAGACTAACAGCACATAAAAATGAATTTTGATAAGGAATCTATGTACATTCTGTTTCTTCCCATTATTATCAATATATTCATTAGAAATATTCAGTTATTATCTATATTTATTGTAAACGTGCAGTTGGTCGCGTTATGCAAATTTATAGCAGAAGCCATCATATTGGTCGAAGTCAGCTGCTCCTTGGAAGATAATGATTCTGTATTACAGTTTGAAGAGGAAGAAGCAAAACGTTGAATATTTGCCATCATATTGTTCGAAGGCTCTTTGGAAGGTAATGATTCTGTATTACAGTTTGAAGAGGAAGAACCATTCAAATTGAGAATTTTAGTGGACATTTTTTTTTCTGGTTAATAGATTCTTCCAAGTATCCCTCAGCAACAGCAGTTGACTTCCATCCTCCTAAACGTTTAATATTTGTGATATCTTCTCCACAATTGGCTAGGAAAGTAGCCGAAGAGCTCCTAAAACTGTGTATAATTCCGGATTTTGTAGGCGTAAGTAAGCTGCAATTTCGGACGGTATTTTTCCTATTGTATTGATTCCGACAGGTTGAATCTTACATTTTCCCCGATTATACTTTATGAAAATTCGGCGATGAGGTATTTCCTTTGGACGTAAATTCATATATTTTCTGTATATGTTCAGAAAATATCCATTATTGGTGTCTTAGGATATAACAAACGATCTTGGTGAATGATTTTTGGAGTCCTTAATATTGACGATGATCAAGTCTCCTTTATCATCTATATCGTCGATGGTGAGTTTTGTAAGTTCCTCTCGTCTGCAGGCACCAGCTAATCCAAAAATTGTTACCAACTTCATCATCAAGTAAATTTCATCAGATGCCTCACTCATGAATTTTGTCATTTCCTCTTCATTAAAAGTTTTGGCCTTTTTTGGACGAAATCCTATATTCTGCCCTTAATGAAGGCAGTTAATTTATGGAATTTTCCAATATCCAAATCCTGTTTCAGTTTACAAACACTCTTTATCATTGAATATCGGGACCATAATGTGTTTGGTCTCCAAATTTTGGACATTCCAAAAAAATACGCCGAAAACACTTCCTCCTTCCTCGGTTGAACCTTTTTGGAATTACACCAATCAATGAATTCTGAATATTGCTTTACATATTTTATCTTCGACTTGGCCGGTAACAAATTTAAACTCGCTTCATAAGAAGCTGCTAATATTTCTTCGGGCAGGCCATCATCAGATCCCGAAGTATCAATTTTACCGGAGCGTACTGATTGAATTCGAGTTGATATTATTTATATTTAAACACAATTTCATAATATAATGACAATGTATTAATTCTTATTCACATGCCGTTTCCATAGTAACGTCGTCGGTGGCATAGAGATATATCATTATTCAGTTTATTCTTTAGAAAAAGCGTGCGAGAAAAACCCTTACTAACCATTACCACACGCATCTGCGTGCGGTAATGGAATAGCAGGGGTTTTTCCCACACTGTTTGGCAATGTGACTCTTTACGAATTGAAATACGTGCGGGAAAGAGATTGAAAGTGCACGCTTGTAGAAAAATTGTTTTTTCATTTTATGCATTAGTTCTCGAAATACAAGGTCGCCATTTGAAAACGAAACAGACGAGATTACAGACGAAATAAATTTTTTCGATAGAAATGCTCGACTGGTCGATTTGTGTTTCGAGGGGGACAACTTAAGATGTAGGTTACGGACGCATAGCGCTTCAATCCTTGCTACTACAACCCACACCTCAAATTTTTGAATAGGGAAGATGGGGTGAGTGATACCTCATTTGAAAGGTATTTTTATACTGATTTCAGCACAGTAATTGTTTTTTTCATTTTATGTATTAGTTATCGAAGCACAGGGTGGCCATTTGAAAACGAAACAGACGAGATTACAGACGAAATAAATTTTTTCGATAGAAATGCTCGGACTGGTCGATTTCTGTTTCGAGGGGGACAACTTAAGATGTAGGTTACGGACGCATAGCGGTTCAATCCTTGCTACTACAACCCTCACCCTCAATTTTCGAATAGGGAAGATGGGGTGACTGATACGTCATTTGAAAGGTTTTTCACAAAAAAACACTACAAGTGCCATGAAAACACCACTTCATTTTCAAATGCTTAGTCAAGAATATTTCGAGAACTAATGCATGAAATGAAAAAACAATTACTCTGCTGAAATCAGTATAAAAATACCTTTCAAATGAGATATCACTCACCCCATCTTCCCTATTCAAAAATTGAGGGTGAGGGTTGTAGTAGCAAGGGTTGAAGCGCTATGCGTCCGTAACCTACATCTTGAGTTGTCCCCCTCGAAACAGAAATCGACCTGTCCGAGCATTTCTATCGAAAAAATTTATTTCGTCTGTAATCTCGTCTGTTTCGTTTTCAAATGGCCACCCTGTATACCACTGTGATCATGAAAACTAGATGCTATATCATTCACTAGATAAATACATCCATTTTAACAAACTAAAAGAAACATTCAATACAAAAGTTTAAAATAGAAAACACAAACTGAATACTGACACAAAAACAAAAGAAACAAAATACTTTCCCGTCCTGAGGAGCCTTACATTTCGGGTTGGCATTTAGGAATTGTTCATGAGATTAAAAACTCTATATTTCGTTTTCAGGATGGGACAGCTTAGATCAATTTCTGGGTAGATGTCTTGAAATATTGCGCCTGCAGACAACTGTGGGCGTTCGCAAACCCGATCTGATCGTCGTAGGGAAGCGTGACGTATAGGTTATTCACCTTCTACTTGTTGAGGTGTTCCAATATAACTGGATCAATTGGATTTTTCATTTTTCGAATAGTCCAGTCATCTAGAAATTGGAAGAGCTTTTCACTCACAAAAAAGGTCGGATGTTATTATTATAACCTTCAATTGGTGTCTTGGTACCGCAGTAGTAGGAAACTAAGCGAATCCGATCAAATGTTTATGTTGAAAACATCAAAGGGCCTGAAATTTCTGGACGTTCTTTGCTTATATCTCGCTACGGAAGCCTTGCCTAGAAAAAATCATTCTTTCCTGAATCAAGGTGCATTAAATTCTGCGACGAATAACATACGGTACATCAAAGACAGTCGAGCAACCGTCTATCGAAAAACGGAAATTTTTTCAAAATTTTTGGAAAAATCTTTTATTGGCAATACGAAAACCTTTAACTTCAAAACAGTTACTCTATTCGAAAAAAATTTTAGAATGTAAGTTGAACAGCATGAAGTTCTAAGTTCAGGAAGCACCTAGAATTGACAATTACCTCATGAATAAGGTATATACCGACAAATTTTTCGTTTTTCCTGAAAGGACTTCATAGTATTAAACGATTCTACGATCTAACTTGACTGTTCGAACCTTTTACTTGGGGCAACAATAAATGTTTAGATAACCCAATGAAGGAGCGTTTAACAGGGACGGGCCGAAGCCAAATTTTTGGGGGCGGGGAATCCATCGAAAATTTTCTAACTATACATTGAATTAACAGAAAACCGTTATAAGAATGATATGGTATATTTGTTTCCGTAAAAAATCAAAAATAATTTCAACAGAGTGAAGAGTAATTAACTCTTTTTCTCCATCTACCGAACATTCAATTAAGTAAATTTTATATGGAGTCTATATTTTTCGTGGAGAGTATCATGCTTGAAAATTGAGAAGCACTTGTGATTTGTTCCTTCAGTTTTGTAGATTTTCTTTATTTCATGCAATTTTGAAGTGAAGGCAAGGCTCATTTTCATCAGAGGATATATTTTTTCTGAAAAATCTATTCTTTTCATTCTTTGAAAGAAGTAAATATTGGAAATGAGCAGTTTCAATACGATGAATCTCACCAAATTTATTTTATGAAATCGGTTTCTTGTAAGTAAGTTACTTGAAGTATGCTTGGAACTTTGAAAAACACTTTTTGTTGCATTCTCAAATTTAGTTCAGTTCCATTCTCCGTAGTATCTCAAAATTTCAAGCATCATAAAACAAGTTATTTTTCACAAAAAAATCAAATTTTATAAAATAAAGAAATATACATGATTGAATGTTGTGTTGTTAAAAAATCAAAGTTAATTACTAATCACTTTGACGAGATTCATAATATTGAAACTGCTCATCCCTAATATGGGTCCATTTCACAGAATGATAGGAACAAAATTTTCAGAAAATATATTTAATTTGATAAAAATTGAGCCTTAATTTTGCTCACAGATTCGATGAAATGAAGAAAAGCAACATAACTAAGGAATAAAACAGATAATGTATGTCAAAGTTGCAAGCATCATGAATTAAGATTCTTTGAAAAAAACAGATTCCCAATTAAGTAGGGAAACGATTCTGACTCAAATCAGTTATATCGAAGAAACAATTTTGAAAAAGAATAAAACGGAAAACAAAAATTATCTTTGCCTTCACAGAGGCTACACCGAAAACATTTTTGTAACAAAGATGAATTATCGAAATGAATACCATTTTCCATTCCCACGCTCGGAGATCTTTTATCATGAGGTTGGGGAAATGATATTAGATTTTGTCACTGAGATGAGACGTGTATGGGATACACCAATGGGATACTACATTTTTGAACATAATTATGGTCTAATTTGAGTTGACGATTTCGAACTCTTTTCAGCGTTTATTGCAATTAGTGTTTGGCATTGAGGATGTATTTAGGTTTTGAACGATTTTTGTTGTGTTCGATTTGTGTTTCGTAGCAAATTTCAGTGTTCATAGTTGAAAAAATAATAATACAAATTGCGTTTCTGATATTCTATATTCTATGTTCACTACCCATAATTTTCTGTCGCACTTGACCTCTCGGCATTTTCTGTTCATGAAATTTTTCTTAGTTATTTTTTATAAGGCCCCACAAAACTCGAACTTCACTTTGAATCTTCTTCAGTTGATTTTTTAAAATTTATTTACTCATATTGTTTATTCGCAAAACTATGACACAATGTACGAAGAGCGTACCTAATGATGATCCTGCTTATCTGATAGAAACAGCTTAAATTTATGATACCAGATGTTTTTTTATGACACAGTCCGTTCCATGTTACTTAAAAATTTACAACTAGGTACCTTCTTCTCGAGGCTGCATCTCATCAAACACTTGATGGTAAAAATATTGTGTTGAATACCATTTATTGCCGGCTATACATATATTTATTGTCAAGTATGGATTGCAAACTTAATTTTTTTAATTCAGATTCCTTCGTATTTCATAACTCTCTCGGAACTATGTATTTCAACTGCTTGGAATTTTTTTCGACTGCTTTGAAATTTTTCAACTACTTTGAAATTTTTTTCCAATTGCTTTAAAAATTTGCCAACTTCGTTGAACATTGGGGCCCGTCGCTGGAGTTTGAGCCAGCAATAATAAACAAAATTAAAAAGGTGCAATTTAGTGAAAATTATGGAGGTGTTTGAAAGAATTAAAAAATGTAGGACATGCAGAATGAAAGAGACAGAAAAAATTTTGTTCACTTTCCACCCAATCTTTTGGAAGCTCTTATCGTTCTGTTTGAATAGAGGGGGGAAGACGATGGTTTCATCTTCTTCAGATTATCGCATTCACTGCCAGCATAATAATTGCACATAGTTGAGCACAGTTTTAATCGGTATGTGGCTTTGAACAAATTGATGAACAAAATGATCGATGGGTCAAATTTGAAGAAAGAAACGCCATAGTGGACTTCAACAATACTATCTCATCCTGGCTTCAAGAGAAACAGATGTCTGAGGACCAATATCATCATACTCATCATCAAGAGCAGTCAGATCTGTATTCTGTCTCTACTACAGCATGGGCTCACAATAAAGTCGGGTTGAGCGAAAAGGTCCATACGATCGGAAGTGACAGGATCTATTCTGCAGAAAAATGGAGAAAATATTAGGCAACGAGGCTTCATGCCTCAACCGACGGTTATGAGCTGAGGGGGAGTGAACAGAAAAAAGCTTCTACTCGATGCTGGCGGCATGGGCATACCAGGAAACGACCATCGCTAATATTATCACGTACATGTCAACAGTCTACCAACCTAGTCCGTACGTCGAGAACAGTACTCACATCAAACAATTGTAGGGCTGGGTGTACTAGCATTGAAACAGTGGCACACGTGATCTAGTGTTGCTTCCGTTCTCATGGAGGAAAGATTTTGAGACACCATGTCGTGTGCAAGAGACTCTCTGGCTTCTCCAAGAACAAGGGCCTGACGGGGTTTACCGAGTCGCGCCAGCAGACAACTGTGGGCGTTCGCAAACCCGATCTGATCGTCGTAGGGAAGCGTGACGTATAGGTTATTCACATTCCACTGTGGAGGACGGGAATAGAGGAGTTTTTAATGGATATGCCTCTGATGGACTTGGGGGTAGAGTCTTTCCACACGCCACTCTTCTAGATTGAGTGGTGTTCGTGAGATGGATTTTCTCCTCTCTAATAAAAAAATGAATAAATACGTCACTCAGAATATTCTGTAAGAAGTAAAAAGGTGATAATTGTCTTTTGAACATTTTTTCATATCATTGAACTTGATAAGAGCCTATTGACTTTTTAGGGAAAAACCGAAAAAATTACTGTTTTCACCCTAGTTATGGACCAATTCTAGATAGCCAGTGCTGTTTTCACTTCATGACTTTTCCTGATTGTATTGACCGTTTTGGAGTTACCACTTTTCAAGGCGCCAATAATGGATTTTTAGAAAAGGTTTGAAAAAATTTCATTTCACGACAGGCGATTGCTCCTGTACACCTGAACGGATTCTGATATTTTTATATCATTTGACGCAAAGTTTAACTCTTTGAAGCACACGAAATATCCATTGTAATGTACCCTAGAAGCACCGTGATTTTTTTCTAATTTCTACCGTTTTTTTCGGGATTCTTGGTTATGAGACAATAAAATGAAATATTGTATCATAAAAAAAATTTTTTTTCATAAAAATACAATTTTCGTGGTGGTATACCTTATGTACCACCATGCCACTAAAAGACTAACAAAAATGCTGAAAGTTTCTAATTCAATAATTTATTTTGCAGATTATTAACAAAAACCGTTTTCAGGTTCAGATAAAATGGTACACTGCAGGGTTATCATATCGAGTCAGTGCGTGTTTGTTTTATTTTCGTACGAAAATAATATTGTAGCATATAACGTGTGCAAATTATATTTGTTTTTTATTTTTCGATGAATGAAAGGTGCATATTCGTTTATTCGTACAGATTATTTCCGTTGTTTGTTTTATATTTTTTTTTTATAAAGTCATCCTTGTCCAAATCGTTTCACTTTGGAGTTCTACAAGTTCCGGAGTTCGTCCATTATTTCATCTACGTCCTCGTCATCAGCAACCCCATCAACGGAATCAATACCAGATTCATCTCCCGAAAGTATATCTGCTATATGCATATAATTCAGCATGAAAATCTTCTTCAGACATACCCACTAATCTAAATGAAAATTTTTCATCCATATTGACGCTAAAACGAAATATGACCAAGTCGCACGGTGGTACAAATTTTGAATGCACATACATTCATTCATCCTGAGAATTCAGTGAAAATAATCCAAATGAATAAAATAGAATAACTTACTTGAATATTCCAAGAAGAAATTAATGTAAGAGATTAGCTGGTTAATTTGATAAACTTTATGCATTGAGTAAAAGAAAATCGGTACCGCCGTTTACCGATTACGAGATCAACAAGTTACTGAAAGTCGGTTTCAGAACCAACTGTTCTAAAATTTGCGTTTGTTCATATCAACTTAATGCCTCGACGTATTTAAGGAAAGCGTGGTTCATGAAATAAACCCCCATGCAACTCTTGAAATGAAGATCAAATAGGTGGTCTATTTTATACACCACCGTGCATCAAGGGTCTAGAAATATGTGGTACCTACCGGATACCACCATGCTCGAAAGAGTTAATGCGTTTTCATTAAAGAAAAATATAATTTTCTGTGAGAGGCTGCCTTGATGAGATGAGCTAAAAACTGAAAATAGTCCGAAAACTTCGAGGTTTTTGGGCCCCAAAAGTTTTCAAGATGAAAATTCTGTTGAATTCTCTTAGATTCCCTGTATTGGGGTGCCAACACACCAATTTACACTTAGAAACATAATATCTGACTTTCTGTGTTCACCAAAGTCCAAATTGACTAGACTTGAAGAAAAATCATGATAAACTTCTGTAATCACATGATTTTATTTTCAATTTTGGCAATAAATATCGAAATTATAAGATAATAACGTGACCTTCAAACTTAAGTTCCCTTCTTCACGTAGAATGATGACACCTCAAAATTTGAAGTCGACGTGTTTTAAGATTCTGAGAAATAAAAACAATGGAAAAACAAAAACTTCTTAACCTCCACGGAGACCATCCGGAAAATGATTTTGAAACATAGGCATATTCGAAATTTTTTTTTTCATCATGAGGATGAAGATGATTGAGATGCAAAAATAAGGTGAGAAGAGTTTTCATGAAGATTTTGTCTCTGAGTGATGTGGAATACTGATGAAACCAACTAAGGCCAAAATCGGCTTATCTCGTCTCTCAGTGACAATCTGTGTTAATTTCTTTTCAGTCCTCATCTCTGAGAGATCTCTGAGCCTATTTATTGAAGGTGATATACATTATGTTTTTCTTCAATTTACCCATGTTTCAAAAATATTTCAAGAATATCAACAGAAACCAAGATAACGAAGTTAGTATTTTCCACGCTGCATATAAATAACATGGACGACAACACATCAGAATTACTCTTTAGTTTTTTTCCTGTTATCCACCGGTGCAGGACATTTCCTATTGCTCTTTCATTTCCATAAAAAAATGCTGTATCAATATATCTGTAGCCAGCTTCTAGTGCAACTTCCAGGGCATTCTCTAGTTCCTGACCATCTGCCTATAAAGAAAAAAAAAGTGAATTTCTTCGACAATAAAAATGAAGATTTCTTCAAATGAATTGATAAAGTCCAGACTGAAGTGTCAGATGTGACTTTTACATAATCTTGCGTACCGTACCTACATTTCGAGAAGTAGTTTTTTGTGAATCCATTCAACATCGTTTCTACTAAGAACGATGAACAATTTCAAGTAGTACAGATTTTGAACAAACTTCATTACCCAGTTTTCACCATCCCTTCATGAAAAGAATATCATGGAGCAGGCCCGAATCTACTAATTTTTTCTGACCGGGGCAAAAATTCATGATGATGCCCCCAGCCTCTGAAGTTGGATATAAGACTTAGAAGCTTATAAATGTATATCTACTCTACTGAAATGAATTGAAGGATCAAAATGAAATAAAAAGTTCCTGAGCAATTCTGCCTTTGTCTATCTATATCTCAGCCACCAATAATCACAATGAAAGTTAATGTAGGGTTTCGAGAAATCCCTCAATGATTTTCTTTCACAGGCTTATCATTGCTTTTTCGAGAAATTTTTTTCTCCTTGTCACATGAATTTTACATTACAATAAAAAGAAGGGTTCTAGTGTTTTTTTGGAACATGAAGTGCTGGATCGAATATATTAAGAAAATCAATAATAATAATTCATCTTTATTCCAAAGAAAGTTTGTCAATACAAGTATTAACAAGCATTTAACGGAATTGCGTTAACAATAGAAAAAGGCATACAATTCGAAATTTTGACCTACAAAGATATTCTTTCATATTATATGGCTCAAGATTCATGGGTAAATTCTTCATTCCATTTTTGAAGTGGCTCAACCTGAACAGTTCATAAGATGGATGTTTTTCCAGCTTCGTTAACCTTTGTTTGGACTACAATATGTTGGTATTTCTTGTACTTTATTAATGCCTTTTGGAGCATTGTAAAGATTCATTTTTGAAAATATATATCAAACATTCAAATATATACAAAGCAATTATCGTCAATAGGTATTTTTCCTAAAGAAACCTCTACATGACTCCTTATATTTGAGCCTGAACAATCTGAACATATTTCTAATAACCCTTTTTTGAATCACAAAAATTTCAGAAACATCAGAGTTGACCTAATATTAAGCGTGCCGTTTATATCTCAATATGTTCACATGAACTCTACCGAAAGCCAAATCAATCCAAACAGCCGTTTGATAATGAAAGTATCACGTTAGTTGCTCTGATAAGCTCATTACTTTGAAAGATTAAAAAAAAAAGTTCTTCCGATCTTTTCCACAATTTTATTGCACGAATATTCAAAAAAAGAAATATTTATATAAAAAACCTGCTTCTCATGTTTTCTGAAAGAAATTTAAAAACCAACGCCCATTCATTCTTAATGTATTAATTTTTCATACTGATATTTCTTCCATTATATTCTCAATAAAAGTTAATAAAACCAACTGAATTTCTCAATTTTTTTCCTTCAGAAGCTTACTACCTCAAATAGAAACACAACACACACACAAACAAAGAGACGAAAATCGGACCGCACAACCTCCACGGGGTACGCTCATTTTGGATAACTTTTATGTCGGCGGTTATTATTGTCTTGAACTTCGAAAACTTTTCCTTTTTTGAAAATGAACGGAGTATCTGCAATAAAATTCTGTAAAAAATTGGCAAAAATTTTTCGTGCCAATTCCCTTAGTTCCAGATGTGATGAGGATGAGTCGGTAATTCCCCAGGCAAAGAAATTACTGGCTCAATGCTTGCGTTGCCACACAATGTGGACATATCAGATCTTTCAACCTATTGCATTATATGTGTAGGTCAATCATGGATTACTGAATTCGCTGAGTCCTAATATACAGTGAATTCATCCCTCATTTTGAAGATTTTTAATTTTGGCATAATGATGGATCATATATCCATTCTACTGTTTTGATTCTAGCACAATTATTTGGCAGAAGCTGTGGGAGCTACCTATATTAAATCAAATTAAAGAACAGAATGGCTGCTCATGGGCAGATTTTCGGTGTATCGGCGTTGTATGAACGTTGTCAGAACGTTCATAATAGCGACATTGATATTTTATAAAAGTAGGTAAATCCGGGGCAACACGGGGTACTGAGGCAAAACGAGGTACCACCATTTTACTTGAATTTTATTCGAATAAACCCCCCAAATCTCAGAAGCATTATCTCCACTGCCAATACCTTCCAGCGCAATAGAAGCAGTACGAATCGGGTGGACGTTTGATTTTTTCCGCCATAGTGTTACAAACGACTTATGTTGTGAAAGGGGATCGTATATGTTCTCAACGTATGTACATTTCTCGAAAAGTTATTGATGTCATCTTTATGCCATATTGATATTTCCTCATATAAATACTTTATCAAACGCATGGAATCAAAAATTCTTTTACCATAATTGTTTTTCTCTTTTATCAATTCAAGCGACAAATTGGGGTTTTTTAACCCATATACGTATATATTCTTTTGAATAAGAGGGCTTAAATAATACAATAATGTTAGAACAAAAAGAACCTAAGCTGAGGTAAAAAAAAACAGGGTACCATAACATTCTTCGTATGATACTATAGTATCATAAGATACTAGCATCACTAGTATCATACGATACAATAGATCCAGGGAAAAACCTCAGCCAAAAAAAACCTGCCTTCCCGTGAAAAAAATAAAAATAAAATTGTCGTATCTGAATATAATATATAGAAGGACATCACGATTATCGAAACGGCTCTTCGAAGGAAGGATTTCCAAACACAAACTCCAACCTTCAAATAAAAAAAGACAGAACAGCAAGAGAATTCAATTTATACTTCATCAAATTCATCTAAAGTTTTCAACCCATTGCAAAAACGAGGTTGATATATTGTGTTTGGTTCTAATGCCATCTTGGATTTATAAATCGAACAATTATTAATTAGGTGTTCAACTGTTTCCTCTGATTCACCACATTCACAATTACGACTATCAACTGAATTCCACTTGAACAGCATGCTATTGGCACGACCATGACCTGTTCTTATTCGATTAAGAAGGGACCATATTCTCCTGGGAAGGTTAAAACCAGGAACTTTATTCGATGGATCAGATATTAGATCTTTATTAGATGAAGAACATGCATCCCATTCGGATTTCCAGATTTTCTTGTAGCTGAAGTTCGAATTCAGAAAGTTATTCGACCAAATAGGTTTACGGGATTTAAGTCTTGGAATTCTATTTTCTGGAACGTAGGAAAGTATCGGGAGAGAATCCGGAAATGAATTGAATTTATTTCAAGAATTACAAGTTTCAGACTGTCTTCGAATATGGGGAGAAAATATATTTGATAGCACTGGTAGCCATTGGAAAGGTAGATCGGATGGTTCCAGTATTTATTCTCATTGAAAAATTGAGCTGTGCATCGATTTTCTGAACATGAACACGATTGAGCTAAACAGGGCAACAATATTCAGCGGTGGAAAAAACCAAAGTTTTTTCTCGTTGTCAGCTTCATTCGTAAGTCATCCAAATGTGCTTTGTATTTCAGAGAGGAATCTAATTTAACACCCAAGTATTTGGGAGTAAAATTATGTTTCAAAGAAAGTTCCCGTAAGGGACATTTAATTTTCTAAATTTTTGATGGTTATTCAAATGAAATAACGAAACCTCGGTTTTAGTCGGATTTGGACACGAACGCCATTCGAAAAAATAATTTTTCAAAATTTTCAGATCAGAAGTAAAATTTTCCTCAATACTTTGAAAATCAGAATGACGGAAAGCGAGTGCAATATCGTCGGCGTAAATTAATTTTTCAGATGAAGTACGAGGCATATTGCATAAATATAAATTGAATAGAAGGGGTGCTAAAAGAGATCCTTGTGGAAGACAATTGTTCAAAGTTTTGAATTAACTACTATTATCATCAACAAAAAAACAAAATCTTCCATTCAACAACATATTCTCTAATAGACGAATCATCTTTCCACATTTAAGGTGTGTATAAAGTTTATAGATCAAATCATCTTTCCATACCGTTTCGTAGGCAGACGATAAATCTATGAAAGCTGAACCTGTTTTTAATTTGTTATCGAAACCTGATTCGATAAATGTGGTCAAACTGAGAACCTGATCATTGCAATTTCTTTTTTTCCTGAAACCGCCCTAACAATTTTGAAGAACATTCATTATAGTGAGTTCACTCCTGAAGAAAATCAACCTTTCTAAAATTTTCATAGGAACACTCAATAAACTAATTGGCCCATAACTAGTCGCTACAGAAGGATTCTTTCACCGTTTCAAAATGCCTATTACTTTCGCTTTGCGAAACTCAACCGGAAAATTGCTACTACACAAAATGTTATGATAAAAGGATAACAACCACTGCAATGCCCTTTTTCCTAAATGTTCAATAAACCCAGGATAAATTCTATCGAAACCTGCAGCTGTACGTGATTTCGTGCGTTCAATAGCTGCTTTTAGTTTATTAAGATTGAACGGTTCCTATATACTTTCTACAGCTTGAGCTGAATTTCTGAATCTGTGTAATTTTTTCTTTATATCCTTGACTTTTAATTTTGAGGTTTCAACTGAATTAGAAACATTAACGAGACGACGTGCTATTAATTTTGGATCAATTTTAGAGGATGTTATCACTTGAGGTGTAGCCTCACCTAGTTTTTTTCAAAATATCCCATGAACAATGCGTAAAATTCATGCTCGAAACTACACTGTTTCATTTTTCTTTACGACATTAACTGAATTCATCAGTTTTTCACTTTTTTCCGGGGATGGGGATTTTTGATAATCGTTGTATAAATTTTCGGTTTCTTCTGACCAACCAGGTACATAATCTTTGCGGGAACCCCTCGGAATAAACTTTTTCGCAGCGCCCTTAACTACACCTACGATCACATGGAGCAAGAAAAACCGCATTGCCTAAAGTTAATAACATGGGCCTATGTTCACTGCGAGGAAAATTAACCAAAATTTTACGCTTTACTGTAACAGGTTCAGAGTTATCACAAGAAACGATACATGAATGAAAAGAAGGTTCATCTTTAGCATCAAAAATCAAAAGTAATCATGGTCTTCCATCCAGTCCACTAAAGCTATGCCATTTGTGTCATTAACATCATAACCAATTATTGGGGACAATGTTTTGCCCCATGCAGAGTATAGAGATTTGTTATGTTTTCGTATTGGTTTCAGATGGTACGAAAATACACAAGAAAGACATCTCTTCAAAATGAAGGAACAGCCAGAAATGTATTTACCGAGGCTCAACAGTTATAGATTGTTAAATATACCGGGTGTCTCATTGGTAAACGAAAAAGTTATTGTTTTGTCAATTATCATTACTGCAAAATTTTTCTACTTGTAAGTGAAGTTTTCGATATTCCTTTTAGTGGTTTTTAGTGTGTGCCAATCTTTTTCGAATCTTGATAATTGTCACCTGTTATTTCGATCATTTCGGCCGTCGTCGTGTGTTAGTTCTAGACGTTTCGACAGTTCGAGTGTCTGGCATCTTCAGCAGTTATATTTCAGGTGGAGTTCCCGCTGAATTGAGCTGCTATATACTCAGGCACCTCAATTCAGCGAAAATGTCTCCTATCCGTATGTTTAGTATTTCCCTGTAAAATGGGGATCATATAAAAAAGAATTTTTTTAAATTTAATAAAATATATCTTTTCGTCTACACGTACCCAAAACACGAAGCCAGGATGATTTTAACTACGTTAAAAGTTTCAGTTCGTTATTCGGTTAGCTAAAATCAAAACAAAACTTATTCAACTAGCTAAATTCAAGATGACTATATGTTGCGTTACTATGTTTCATACAAAAATCAGGATCTTGAAGTTAGGAACCGTTGTTATGCCATTTATGGAAAAGAAATTACTAGTTGAAAAATTTTCGTGGATGAGGAACCTTTTTTCAGTTAAAATTTCTTTGGAATAGTTTACCCGATTAGTATAATTGCCTATATTGTTAGTATCAAATAACCGATTTTCTCTGAAAATTCAATATCTTATATCTAGAAACCGAAGCATGTTTGGACATACATTCATTCAGGGTTTTTCATGATGTTCAAGCCGATGAAAAACCTTGAGTACCCTGTATTATTGAATGCCTATGTTTTTGATTCAACAAAAACAAATTTACCATCCAAGTTCCATATCCAATAGCTGGAATGTTGTTTCCATTATTCAATGAAAGGCTTGGTACTTCTGGAGCTGTTAATCCATCACTACACATCATTGTCACAACTAGTATTAAGAGTACAAATTTAACTAACAACTTCATTTTCGGGGTGTTATTCACGTGAAAATGTTCCTTTCATTTCATCGTATTGATTTTTATATGAAGGCAGATGATGTCACATGAATAAATTATATGAAATATCACCCGGAATAAGAACACAATGTATAATTAGTATTGTGGTAACATTAATCTTCAAATTCAAAAACAGTTGTAATTTCCTCAAAATTATAGTGTCCCGCAGGTTATAGGAAATACTAATAGAACCTTTATTTTTCAACATGCATACACCTAAGTAGTTATTTCCCGACTGAATAATATCATAATTCAATTTCAGGTTAGTCCCCATCGTTTAACAAATGACATATTTTGCAAAATATGGTTGATGATAATAGATTATCGTTTCATTATACAAGGTCATTCTTTCTTACCCTTAACCAAAATCATATCATCCGGAGTTCCTTTCCAGAATATCATCCAACAGAATGACAAGGAAATGTAATGATATTCGAGTTTTTTCTAGTTTTATTTCAACTGGAAGTAGCTGCGAACCCTTTTCCGTATAGCGTGTCTGCATTTTTGGATTTTCATTGAATATTGGTGTAATTTTTTTAATTATTTCAGTGAATTTTCAAAGTTTTCAAAAAACCTTTTAGATTTTGCATGAATATTTCCAATTCGGGATGTTCAGAAGGATGATAATGCATTTCAACGTAAGATAGATGAAATTTTGTAGCCATGTTGTAAGAATGTTTTTTGAAATTTGATATAGAATTTCAAAGGGTTTTCACACGACAAATGCCGCAATTTGATTTGAGTTCACTTGAAAAACTTCCTCTTTTCCAATTGAAACCCATTAATTTTTGATAGAAATCCGAGTCAAGTTTGAAAACCCAAGAAGAAATGTTTCTTCAACTTCATAGATCAACTGGGCTCTCGAAAATTCGATCTTGTTCATGAAATTTGGTGAAAGCTTCTTTTTTTTTCATTTATGAAATTCGCTTCCACCACAAGGGTTGTTAAGAATAGAACAATAATGATACATAATATAATAACACTATGAATAAAATAATTTTTGTCAAATGTTCGCTGTTGAGAAAGTTCATAATATTTTTAACTTCACACTTTTCCATCAAAATGTCTTTCAAAGTGCCCGTTATGAGATGTCTTGTTCTTTCCTCTTGTTATGTTGGACATTCACACAGGATATGTTTGACATTTTCTTTAACGTTACAGTCTTCATAGGACTATAATACCAACATAATATTCCTTCATGTTTTCAATGGCTTTGACACTAGATCATTATTTTTATTTAAAGGACAACTTAGACATTGGAAATCGCCTGAATTAATTGTAATATCTAAATAACTATCACTAACGGAAAACAATATATTTCATATTTTCATTACCTTTAAATACGTCCTCAATGAGTGCTGTCGAATAATACATTCAATTGCTTGAAATCATTCATCATTTCTATATAGGCCTGCAATGCATTTCTTCTCTGCCTCGTCGACCTTATCAAATTCATTCTGCTGCTTTTAGCAGATTTGAGTTGATTTTCAACGTCTTTAGAAATTTTTTTTCCTCTACCGAAAATTTATTATGTAGTGTCGCAGAAATTAAAAGCATGAAGGAATACTACGTTGTTTTTCGTGAAAGAAGAAAGCTTGTTGTGCAAAGGAGAATAAACAACATTGTCTTACTTGTCTTTGCCAGGCAATTGTAGAAAAATTATGTTACTTATGGGGTGTTTTGCGATGTTCTGAAAATGCTGGAAAGATAATGTTTTTTTGAGACCTACGTAATTTTTATTCCCCAGAGAGGTCTTCGTAAGCTATTGGGAATCTTTATTTGTTTCAATCTGTGCGATCTGCTACAATTTTTGTTTATCAACTAATAGGTATTGGCAGGGAAATAATGTTGACACGTGGATATTTTCCCTAGACCTCACATAGATTGCGTTGAGAAGTTTAGTCGGGCCATTAAGAAGAAACTCTTTCAACGCTGCTAGATGTCTCCATATATATGAATTAGATAACTCAGAATATCCTTTTTTTTCTGTTGACGGTTCAGCTGTCCTTAAAATTTGGGGATGATATTAATTCCTATGATCAATTTTTTCAATTCTTCGTCTAAAAAATTCATTCGGAATAATCAGTATAGCCTTCGTGAAGGCGAGGTCTTTTCTTATTTTCAATTACCCTTTTTGAAATTCAGAAAATGAGAAAGTAGATTTCTTATTCACAGAGATCAAATGTGCGCAAAATGCTTTGGAACTATTCATATTTTGTGCCTGAAATCGCTACCAAGAAAGTTTCAAAAATTAGGGAAGTTCTCTCTGCGACATCCCAGAGAAGTCTTCTTGTGACATCCTAAGGATATCTTAATAATAGCGGACATTTGATGTTATATAGAAGTTCAATTCATGTGCAAACATAACAACGCAATGGATGTCTAGAAATTTCATACTTTTAACATCTCGGAAATATTTAAGTGCTCGCTGGGGTCAAGATTACAAGGATGTTAGTATCTTCTCCAACAATATTCTCACACTCATGAGAATTCTGAGCAACTTCAATAGCTCCAGCTACGATTAAATGATCGGCATACCCAGCAGGTTGAGGTATTCCACGATTTAACATTTTGAATTGGAGGAGTGGCTTTACGCTAATATATATCTCTTATTCTATGACATATCGTTCTTAAGTGCATTGTTTCATAGATATCCTACGTTTTATGGTAGAACAATGTGTTTTTTCAAGAAGTCTATAATAAGTTATTCGAGAAAAACCTGAAATAGGTTTTTCGAACGTCACACAAACTCAAACTACTCATTGAAGAAGCTTGAATGAATGATAAGAACTGTTTCCTGAACTCCACCAATTATTTCCAGAGACATAATTTTTTAAGCTGATTGGTTCAGCCTATAAAAAAACCACCAAGAGAGCGAACCTATAAATGTGTAGTTGACAGATTCGATTCCTAGTTCCTAAAAACTTCGATTGTCCCATCAAAAATTGTCGAGTTGATGAGAGCCATCGAGATTTGTTGAAATTTCAAATCAAGTGATTCGATCGGTTCAAATTTACGTAAGGTTTATTGCTCTCTCTCATGGATTTTATTTTGAATTCTAGGAGACTTTTTGTAGGATATTCATGCATTGGATCAATTGAATACACATAAACTATGATAAAAAATGTGATTTATAAAAAGCTGTCGAACAGATAGCATCAGAAAAACTCCTGAAATGTTTATTCATATACATCTAGAACTCACAAGCATGGAAAGATAACATTTTATAATTAAATCTTAACAGCTACTTCATCATATTCTTAAAATTATTCAATGTGCTCCACTTCAAACCTTCCAATTCATTTCTTGATTTCATTCTTGAAGGGATATTCGGGATGATCTTGTATTCTGAAAAAAAAAATTATAGAGAAAATATCTCATGTTTCATCAGAATTGTTCAGCATATGAAATGTAAGTATTCGTGATTAAATCAATAAGAGTCAATCAGTAATTTTATATACACAAATAACATTATGGTATGAATAATGAATATTCGAATACCCTAAAATGATTTCTGAACGAGTAAAATGAAAAAAGTGAAAATCGGCAGAGGACTAGTAAAGATGATGCTCGTGCTAAATGCGAATTATCAAGACCAAAAAATACGAACATGGATATTTGAATATCATCGAGCATTCCAGCAGGAATGTTCTACAGATATCCATTGGTTTAAATGACCCCAACCCAAGACGAAATATTGTTGGTATATCAATATTGCGAACACAGAATCTTCTACCCCAGTGAAAATAAACTCAAATATTCAACCAAAAATATTCATTTTCTAGCTCACCCTTTGAATACCATGAAGTTCAAAATCCTGACTCCCGCATCGAGACTTTTAAGTTCTTTGAGATCCTGCTCGTCCAGTTCGAAATCGAACACGTCGAGGTTTTGACGAAGCCTGGAGGGATTTGTACTCTTTGGAATTGGTACTATGCCCCTTTGGATATCGAAACGCAGTACCACTTGGGCTTCAGTTTTTGAATGCTTTTTAGCAATGGCCTTGATAGTGGGGTTTCCAAGAATATCTGGTAAATTTATTCTGAAAAATAAATGAAAACAATGGAGGTAGTATTCGATTTTCATTCATAAACTGGTAGCAGGAGGGTATACGAAATAAATAATAATTGAAATATAATAATATTTGAAAATTCTGCTTGAAAAATCTGCCAAGTTCGTAACACTTTTGTGTACTCAAAGTTTCTTTATCTCTTGGTAAAATATTATTTCAATTATAACAAAAAATTGCTAGACTTCACGTTGCACAGTTTTGAAATTAAGAATGAAACATAACTATTTTTGGTTGTCTGGTATATTAGGTATGAAAATCCATTTTTGGATAATGTACAGTACTTATGATTTTTCAATTTAGTTTCGAAAATGAAATAAAACCCCACACATGCATGTCATCTGGAATATACTGAAAAGATACGGGGTGATTTTTGTAGGTGTTTCATTAAAACTTTTCGAGAAAGCAATTGTATTAAAAATTCAAGATTTTGTGTTATTGTTTCAGAGAGCACTAGCTTGAATTCGATGTATGAAATGCGCAACCACTTGGAGCGATTTTTGAGTTAAAGCGAAATTCTCAAATGTTTTCTCAGAAAGATTGAAAGATTGTCACAAATTATTGTTAATATCTTCAAAAGCTCTAACTGTAAAATGTTTTTTTCAACAGTGGAATGAAAAGAAATATAATTATTCTGTTTCTGGTATATCCTATGTGAATTGAGCATCAAATAAACCATAAATTGTTATGTTCATCTTTTTAGAAGGCTATGTTAGAAACTGCCATTCTAACATTTTTATAACGTTTGAATAAAAAAATCTTAGTTTAAATCTATAATATTAATTTTCTCCACACATTTTCTAATTCTTCTACGAATTCCACCTACTAGTTTTTCAGTGCAATCACTGCAATCAACTCCCTTACTTTATACTCTTCCTTTGAATGAATGCTATTTTCATAAACCTCTCATATTATAGTACGCCATAGATGAGAATCAAGTAGTGTTAGGTGTGGAGAACGAGGAGGCCACTCTAATAAACAATTCAATGTTACATTTTGTCACATTCACTATGAACGAAGAAACATAATCGATAAGTAAATCACTGGTAACGTTATTCTGATTTTGCATAGTGCTGGATCAATCAAACAACAAGTATGATTGACAAGACTTCATTTCAAATGAATTGACATATCTATTATTGACAAAGCCTCCTTAAAAGTTATCTCAATAAATTTATTATTAGACCAAGAAACCTGGTTTCATTCCTGAAATTGGAATTTTAATCAATAACGGCAAAACTGCCGATTCGGAAGGTAAGAAATTTTTAGCACACTCTAACTTGTTTTTGACGAGCAATCGATGGGAATTAGAAAATTATACCTGTGGTTGCCATCGAAAAAATAAAGGGATTTCATAGTTTCATTAAGGCTTATTTTGAAGACCTGCTTTAGACACGTTGTATGAAATTTATTCATAAATTATACTAGAAATAGTATCATCGTACATATGTCATTTTATTCCACTGTTGCTGAACGATTCGAGGTCATGTTCTCTAAAACAAAAATTCAAAAGATAAAATTGCTTATTTACGAGACGAATACAGCAAATAAATATTGAAAATTTATAGGTGAGATTTCTAATTTCATTTTTTTGGACTGCCTCTCTCGACTTATGACTTAGTCTTCTGATTCCATAATTGCTTTATTCTAATTCGAAGAAATATATCTACTGTGTTCTACATTGAGTTGCATGATTAAAGGATCAGTAAGTTTGCAATCGATTACGAAGTGGACGCATGCTCAATCAAGCATGATTCATATATAAAGATGAGGTGTGGTGAGGAACTACAAAAACACGAATTGGTGAAATCAAAGAGTAAATTGTTTGTCGAATTCAAAATTTTAAGATCGCACCCTATGAAGAATCAAATCTTAATTATAACTGTAACGTATTTGTCAACAACACTTCCAATACCCTCAATTCTGCCTTGCATGATCATTGCCATCTTTGATAATTCATCGGATTCTAATGATATAGTTCCAAATTTTTTCCTAGTCAAATTCGTGTAATTTCATCTCGAAATATGTGTCTTTCAATGTCTGTACAAAAAAGTTTTTTTGATCGGACATCAAGAATTTTGTGAAACCCCCCTTTATCTTCAATTCAGGTATTGTTTATGATGTTTAATTGAAATTCATATATATTTAAATAATTAATGCTGTGATAGTAAGTATGTATTATGATGATAGGTTTTTCCATAAATTACGAAACTTCTTGTCATTCAAATATGTTATTAGAAATAACACATTTTTAATAAATTTTAAAATTTATTTCAGTATAATTTTTTCTTCTCCACTACCCTAATAATGAAAGCATTCTTATATTTCTCTGCAATATTTAATGAAAAGCAACGTGAATTATGAGCAGCACGAGTAATTTCAAATTTATACCTTCAAATGAATTTGAAATTCCGGCCGTTCTTATCCATTTCTCCATGCAAAAAAATGGAGCGTTGTGTGTTGTCTAAGATTAGTTTCATTTCTTATATTTTAGTGTTCTGTGGTGCAGAAGCTACTATTAATTTTCTGGCGTGGAAAACTCGCCCAACCATTCAGTGTGAACTGTAGTAAACCATTACCAGTACTGTGCCTAAGGTGGAGTTTCGATACAGTATAATAGCCTGAACAGATCACATCCATTCTTCTAACTTACACAAGCTTTGAGTAGCTTTCGAGTGATTTCAAAGAAACCCAGAAGTTATGACAAATGCAATTATCCTCAATTGTCTCCCTATTTTTCCAAAAAGACCTACTTAATTTTTACTCACTTTTGTCCAAAGTTGGCAACGAATGCGGCTAGACCTGGAGATCCTAAAGGAGAGTAAGCCGTGACGATAATATTATGCTGTTTGCAGAAATCGACCAATTCATTCTGTTGCAGATAAGCATGAAGTTCGATCTGCAAAGCGCTCGGTCGGATTCTGCAGTTCTTCAAAACCCTTTCGATTTGAGTTTTATTGAAATTGGATAGACCAATGGCCTTTGTTTTTCCACTATCCATCTGCTTTTCCATTTCCTGAAGGGTAACATAATAGGTGAGATCCCTAGATACAGGCATAAAGACCCGCATTGTGGAAATGTACGTAAGAAATTCATTTTCCCTCAAACAATTAATTTTTTTGAAGATTCTGAAACAAGTTTAGTTATATGTCTGATTAACTAATTTTTGACAAGAATATTAAGTGCTTAATAAGTGCTAATTAGTGCTCTTCAAAGCATTGGCAGCACCATTTTTGTTTTTGATGAATTGAAAATTGAATTATAAGAAATCGAGTTTAGAATATATACAGGGTGTCCGGGGAATAACTGAACATACTCTTACCAGAGATAGAGGTGATTACTGATTGACTATAAAAATTTAATTTCCGGATTTCCCTAGAAAGCTACAGGGTGATTTTCGAACTTGGAACATGGAAATAATAGACCATCATGAAATCCAAACTTATTGACGGATATTATTGAAACTTAAGAGGTTATTGGCACATGCTAAGGTCGTGTCAGAAAGCTATCAATTATTTTATTATTCCAGGGCCGGGCTCATTAATCTTCATTCAAAGTGTTCAGGGTAAAACAAACACTTTGTATTTCGAATTACAAATAATTGAATTGCTTTTTAGAAAGAAGCTGAATTATGCTTCAATTTGTGGTATCGCTTAAAGTTGTCACATCAACAATCATTTTTTTATGAATTTTTGAATTTGGATAAGGTCCGAAAAATTTAATTTATTTACCTGAACAGGACTTAGTCATCTTGTAGAGGTCAAAAATAAATGATAAATTTTCTTAAAAAAGTTACTGAAGGTGAGGAAGACTATAATAATTTGTTGATATACTGGTTGGCCACCCCAGTCGAGGATCTCATTGCGATGGAGTAAATGAAAGTATATTTCGAAAAAAAAAATTGGTGAAGTGTATAGGGTATACATAAGCATATTTCAAAATTATTCGTTTGTATACCGGGTGTTCGACAACAAAGAGACACACCAAAGTGACACTTCTTCCAATGTAAAACCCTCTAACTGAATTATTGAATCGGGGAGTATCTCCAGATTTCAACCCACTAGATTATTTTTTATGGGGAAAATTGAAGGATATGGTGTATTCTGAAGAAATCCAGTCAAGAGAACAGCTGATGAACAGAATTATCAACTTTTGCGATATTCAAGAAAAAATGGAGAAATGATTCGCAAGACTGTATCCAATTTAAACATTCGGCAAGATAAATGTATACAAGCTAATGGTTTTCATTTCGAACCACTTCTGAAATAACGTTGACTCAGCAATTCACTCGTTCCTATTTTCATTTTTATTTGGTTTTTTTTACTGTATTTTAGTTTCTTTCATTTGTTATTATTTCCTTATGGAATGTGCTTATTAAAGCTGAACTCTTTTGAAAATTTTCTACTAATACTTCCGCATTTTATATTCAAACATGAGATTTTCAGTTCTCTTCATGGTGAAAAATTTAATTTTTCGAACTCTATCCAAACTCAAAAATTCATAAAAAAGTAATTGTTGATGTGACAACTTTAAGCGATATCACAAATTTAAGCACAATTCAGCCTCTTCCTAAACTGCGAATCAATTATTTGTAATTCGAAATACAGAGTGTTTGTTTTACCCCGAACACTTAAAATGAAGACTAATGAGTCCGGGCCTGGAATAATGAAATAATTGATATCTTTCTGACTCGACCTTAGCATGTGCCAATAACCTCCTAAGTTTCAATAATATCCGTCAATAAGTTTGGATTTTATGATGGTCTAAGTATTTCCATGAAGTTGGAAAATAACCCTGTAGCTTTCTAGGGAAATCCAGAAATTAATTTTTTGAAGTCAATCAGTAATCACCTAGTCCACCTCTATCTCTGGTAAGAGTATGTACAGTTATTCCCCGGACACCCTGTATAACAGCAGAATTTTATCATTCAATCGTGAAATTGGATCATGCCTACCTTCCATATGGCAACGTGATCAGTGGTAGTGTCCATATCGATAGTGCCATCGGGTTTTACAGGATGCAGGTTACTTTCAACATCTTTGAAGGAAAATGGTACATGGATGAGGTACAAATCAACGTAGTCCACTTGTAAATTCTGTAGAGATTTATTCAGGTACTTTGAAACACCTTCAGGGCGTACCCCACCAGGTGGCAGTTTAGTTACCAGAAAAATGTCTTCACCTGCGGAAATATAAAACTTAGAGAAAACATCGATTCAAAAAACATCCAGATATACAGGGTGTCCGGGGAATAACTGTACATACTCTTACCGGAGATAGAGTTGGATTGATTGACAATAAAAGATTGATTTCTGGATTTCCCGAGAAAGCTACAGGGTGATTTTCCAACATCATGTGAATACTTAGACCATCATGAAATCCAAACTTATTGACGGATATTATTGAAACTTGGGAGATTATTGGCACATGCTAAGGTCGAGTCAGAAAGATATCAATTATTTCATTATTCCAGGGCCGGACTCATTAATCTTCATTTAGAGTGTTCAGGGTAAAACAACCACTTTGTATTTCAAATTACAAATAATTTATTCGCTTTTTGGGAAGAAGCTAAATCGTGCTTCAGTTTCTGACATCGCTGAAAGTTGTCACATCAACAATAATTTTTTTATGAATTTTTGAATTTGGATAGAGTTCAAAAAATTGAATTTATTTACCTGAACAGGACTTAGTCATCTTGTGGAGGTCGAAAATGAATGATAAATTTTCTTAAAAAAGTTACTGAAGTTATCTCAGACACATTTCACATTCTCTTTTTGTGAAATTGGTCATTTTGATATTTTCACTATTTGATAATAATCAAAACACGAGCAACTAACAAGTTTATCACAGAATATGTTATTGGAATTCATATTTTATCTTGAGGGAAATTTTATTTGTTTGCATTTTTGAGTTTGACTCTTTAAATCTAGTAAGATATTTTGTAACATTCTCCCAAACTGAAAATCATATCTCCTCAATCTCAGGGTAGGTACTTCATAATATTCAAAATTGAATAAGAAAACTTTAAAAAAACAGACTAACAAATTGAAAAATCACTACTCATACTACTCGATTTACTAATCAATTCAGAGGTTTTTACAATGGAAGAAGTGTTACTTTGGTCTTTATCTTTTTTTTGTCGAACACCTGGTATACATACGAATAATTTTGAAATATGCTTATGTATGCCCTATACACTTCACCAATTTTTCGAAATATACCTTCATTTACTCCATCGCAATGAGATCCGCGTCTGGGGTGGCCACCCAGTATATCAACAAATTATTATAGTCTCCCTAACCTTCCTCAGTAACTTTTTCAAGAAAATTTATTATTTATTTTCGACCTCTACATGATGACTAAGTAGTGTTCAGATCAATAAATTCAATTTTTTGAACTTGCTCCAAATTCAAAAATTCATAAAAAAATAATTGTTGGTGTGACAACTTTAGGCGATATCACAAATCGAAGCATGATTCAGCTTCTACGTAGAAAGCGAATAAAATATTTGTAATCGGAAATATAAAGTGTTTGTTTTACCCTGAACTCTTTAAATGAGGATTAATGAGTCCGTCCCTGGAATAATGAAATAATTGATATATGTCTGACTGGACCTTAGCATGTAAGAATAACCTCCCAAGTTTCAATAATATTCGTCAATAATTTTGGATTTTATGATGGTCTAAGTATTTATATGAAGTTGGAAAATCACCCTGTAGGTCTCTAGGGAAATCCAGAAATTAATTTTTTATAGTCAATCAGTAATCACCTAGTACAACTCTATCTCTGGTAAGAGTATGTACAGTTATTCCCCGGACACCCTGTATAACTATTCAGTTATTCTGTTGTAACAAATATTCTCAACTCACGTTTAAGTTTTCCTTGATCTAACCAACGCTTCAATACTTTTCCTATGACTTTCTCATTTTCATACACATAAGCTGTATCGATGTGTCTGTAACCTGCCTCTAAAGCTGCTTCTACAGCTTTTTCGAGTTCTTCGTCCTTTGCCTGTGAAAAAACAGAATGAAGTAGATTCAGAACACGCAAACTTTCGTTCATCAATGTCTTCAAAAGATCTAAAACCTCTGTCTGATAATATGAAAACTTTTCTTAAAGAAGAAAAAAAAATTTTAAATACACTTCCACTCAAATCGAATAATTCCCAAATTTCATACCATCATCAATAGGTTTATTTCGGTGGAGAAGTTAATATCACAGTTGAAGTCAATGATTGGCCCACTGTGACATCTACGAAGGAAAATATTCACCGGGAAATTCCATCCATCTGACGAAACTTTTGAAAACCTTTCATTGGACACTTCAACTAATATCAAAAAAGCATGTCTAATTATAAATTGTGTCAAGATGTGGAAATATTCACATTGATTATCGCAAATATCGCAGTAACCTCTCATGATATTTTCAAGATGATAAAATGCATTCGATAGATATTTTCACATGGAATTCTTTAGCGTACACTAAACATTTTTCAGTGTTATCGTTCAAACTTGAAAAATGTTACCACTGAATCGCATATTTTTTCTGATTTGAATAATATATCAAACTTAATATCCAGAGTACTGTGCGATTTCACTTTATAATCGACTAGCCCTTAGACTTAGGAACCTACCAAAAGCCAAATTTCAGACATACTAGTCAGCAATGTATTTTATTCAGTAGAGGAGTTTGTGTCATTTTGGAGCACTTGATTTCTTTTCTGACTTTGTATAGTTGACATTTATTGGTCTGTCAGTCCTACTAAATCTGTGCTTAGTGTCCTTTTTATTTATACATTTTAATGTGTAACTGTTAATTTATTATTTTATTTATACACCTAATTTATTATTTTATATATACATTTAATATATTATTTTATCTATACTTTTAATAAAGTATAGATAAAGTTGAAAAGTTATGTATTAATTGATTTTTTACAAGTTTAGCTTGTTATGTTGAAAAATTATCAGTTACGTAACTTTCCACAGATTCGGAAACGGGAAATTGATGGAGTTTTTTTTCATTTTTTCCAAATTTTGTGACATTTCTGTCATAAATATTTATAAATCTCCGAACATTTTTTGGCCAAGAAATCTTAATGTTGATGTTTTTTAAAGTAGCAAATGCATATCCAAAATGCCTTCGATTTATTCTGAATAATTGGTTTCTTTTCTGCTTTTGTCTTTTTTCATTTCAGATTAAGAATTACGAGTCGTTTTGGGAAGAATCTGTGTATCCGAGACCATCGACGGATATCATTAAGATGATCACACTGATGTCTTTCAAGATTTTCCTGATATTTTATGTTATTTTGTTTACGGGGAGGCAGGTTTTTTCGGCTGAGGTTTTTTCCCCTGGCTATATAGTATCGTATGATACAAGTGTTGATAGTATCGTATGATTCTATAGTATCATACAAAGAATGTTATGATACCCCGATCTTTTTTTACCTCAACTTAGGTAATTTTTGTTGCAACATTTATTGTATTATTTTAGCTCTCTTTTTCATAAGAATATATATATATATATATATATATAATATATATATATATATATATATATATATATATATATATATTATATATATATATATATATATTGTTTTATCTATACAGTTAATTTATTGTTTTATCTATTCATTCATTGATTCATTGTGTGGCTTCATTGTGCGGCTTCTTATATGTACGTTATTTATCAATGCGGCATTTATCTACACTGCTCTTGCAACAAAACTCCCTATCTACTCTGGTTGTAGCGTTGTTTTATGTGTTATGTAACTTTGTATTTATATTTGTTTTATTATGCCTCTGACCTGTGTAAACAATTTATTTAATTGTAAAAAACACCAATAAACTCTCTCTCTCTCTCTCTCATTATTATTTCATTGATTGAAATTTGAAAATTATATTGTTTTTTTCTGTGTTTTGAATTTGAAAGCTATATTTGCTTTTCAAACGAAAGAGGTCCAAATCTGAATGCTCGAAGAGGTCATCAAGATGAATCTTGATAATCTCTCAAGGCTAAAAGATTTCGACATAGTATATTTTCAGCAAGATGGACGCTGTTATTGTGCGTTGGAATATAGTTTTGTAGCAAGAGGTATGGGTGGTCATATGGTTCGGTTCGTTGGCCACCCCTTCGTCTCGAAACTTCAGCATTAGACTTTTTTTGCGATATTCTTAAAAGAAAACACCACTAACTTTTGTGTTTTTTTGCAGATGAATTCTTCCATCAGTTACCGAAACAAAAAAAAAGTTGAGAAAAACTCAATATTCAGTAAAGGAAAACACACCTTGGCCACTACAATAAATTATATTCAGAGATGGTTTTCTTCAATATTCATTTATTTATACCTGCAACAAACCCTGTGAATTAATTACGGCAAGGTATAGCCGAAGCATTTTGACAGATGAAAGCTTCGCATATGCTTAATAGCCCGGTCAAGTTAGACAGTTCAGATAACAAAAATTACTGGAAAGCCGAAATTTGGTGGTGAAGTGTCAAAGGTCCCCATCGATTCTATGTGTGTGTGTCGGTAGTTATTCGGGTTCTAGTCGATTTTTTTAGTTTTCTCAAAAACGGTACTTTTTATCGAAAAAACTTCCAAACAAAAGTTGTAGACCTTTGAATTCTTCACAAGACCAGTAAATTTTTTCCTCAGAGTTACAATTCTTTAGATGCCATGATTCTTAGAGCCGCATTATTCCTGATGTGTATACACATTTATACATAAAATGTATGAAGTTGGCTGAGCGTTTTTGAATAAACCAAAAATTTTCGTTGTGCTGAGTTGGACTAGGTTTGTTCCGTTCAAATTTATTTTTTATTCCAGGTGGTTCTCGAGAAATCAAAAAAACCGGAAAAAGTCAGCTCAGCACTTTTCGAAAAATTGGAATCCAATGACTAAAAAAATTGTGCCATACATTTACATTTAATTTTTTCAAGACTATTCCTAAGTTCCTGAAAATTTAAATGAAAAGAAAATGAATGAATGGAAGAACTTGCGCTACATTTGTGCTTTACTGTGTCGTAAATATTCTCACACAAATTTTCAGATTAGTCGGCCCAGTACTTTGCTGCTTTTTCAAAAAAAAAAGGGGGTTCAAGAATTGTGCTAACCGTAGGCAAAATTGTGCTGTTGAAATTTTCACGAGTTTCCTTCCAATTAATCCAAAAACCTTGAAATCTAATTGTACTAGGTTTTTGTCGTTGAAATTTTGCTTTTATTGCATGAGGTTCTCAAGATATTTGTTCACAAAGAGTGTTGTTCGAACCAGCCAAGAATTTTCAATGAAATTGTTTTCTGGGAGCTGAAATATATTCTGGTATTAATAAAGAACCTTTTTACACATTTTATGCTGAAAGCGGGTGGTTTATACGGTCTTGACATATATGAAGACCTTCATTGAACTTCATAAAACGCTACTGAGGCCCAAAAATTACTTTGATTCAAGTTAGAACAACTTAGAAATAATGCCTTATTTTCGCCCTCATTGACTGGACTAATTGTAAAGGACAATTTTACGTCTACTTTCAAGGTATTATACCATAATAGTTTATTAAAATATTGAAGTTGCTTTTTAATTATCGATTGAAGCAGTACGAAGTCTGCTAGTAATATATGAAAGACTAAAATTGACACAAATAGGCCATAAAGTGCCCGATTGGTTGTTTAATGTGCGTACACCTACGCGATCAAGAAAAGTTCACCAATATCTACACCGTGATCGCGGCAAGGTGCGATACGCTGTTGCACCCCGTCGTCCACACTTGGGTAAGCGACGTGGTCTGGTACAGTGTTCGGAGCATGTTTGTACGCACCTTTAGAATCGCGATATCTCAACCAAAATAAAGACTATGGACCCCGAATTACTAACGACGCACACAAAGGATCGATATGGACTTTTGACACTTTATTCGTAATAGTAGCTCTATACCAAAATTTGAGCAGCTTTTTTATGTAGTACTTGACCGTGTAAAATGTCATTCATCATTTGGTAAGGAACAAATTATGTTTGAAACATGATGGATAGAACTCTGAGCAATTGCTTTGAATTTCTAGTTCACAACATCTGAAGGAAGCGATTGTTAGAATGATTATTGTTGATATTGTTCTCGTTTATTTCTTGTCAGAGGGAAAATTCAGAATTGAACAGCAAAATTTCTAGCTCCTCCATGGATCGAGGTTCAGGCCTTGGGCCAGTATCCTAACACCAAATAAGTTGACAATAGTGTTCACTCTCTCATTCAACAAGCCTCGGAATAACAATGGAAGTAGGTATACAACGAAGAGCGATTAAAAATGGATTATGAAAATGATTACCTATTTGAAATGTACAGGGAACATCTAGAACAAAGAAATTATTATCATCCAGTCGATGAGGTCATTTGTTACGAATTCTTTCAAGATCATTAATCTACTTAAAATTTAAGTACGACATAGCTCAAGAAACACCCCTTACCGAGGGTGGACATTTTTTTGTCAAAACAACACCGGGAGATGATGAAATATCTAAGTCTTAGCAAAAAATGTCCCATACATTTGTTTCGAGAACTGAATACTTTATTCGTGATTGAAAACATGACTTTGTCATTGAAAAACTATACTTTTTGCTACGGTTATTTACAAATAATACAAGTACAATGCAAAGAAAAGTTTGCGGAAGAATGTGTAACTTATAGAAAAACAAAGAGATTATGTTTCTCAGAAATACTCTAGGGTGAAAGACAAAATAAGATATCGTGAGCAAAAAGCAGCATTTTTAAAACTGTATGCACGAATTCATTCAACTTATCGTCACGGGAAAACTATTCATTTTACAGGAATAATTCTCGCGAAATTTTTGTAGTGCTTCAAAAGAGCTTTAAAATAAAGGATATTAGAGGTCGATTGCGTTCGAATTCAGTGGAATACGTTGCAAAAAAAGATAGACGACTCATACCTTTTACGAAAAAAAAGGTTTTCACCCAACATTTAATAGAATTGGAATCGACGAAACTTTTTATTTAATTATTGTTTGTATGCTCAAGAAGTTTGACTAGTTCAACATGAAAAGTTCATTATGAAAAAAATGAGATCAAAATAGATAGCAATCTTTTGAATTTTCTTGAAAATCTGCCTTTTTTCCGAGTGAGTCGAGAATGAAAAGCGATACGAAATAAAACCATTCAGTACGAAAACAAAAATGCCGTTTTTTGATTTTTTCTTTACCATCGAATCATTACTTTTTTTCTTGAGCCCTTTCACTTTCAACAATTCGAAAAATGCAGATTTGGAATTGACGTAATCGATATGATTCATAATTCTTCAAGTTTTCTTCAATGAATATGGTATCTCAAGAATGAAGCGAGTTGTTACGGAAAATACTGTACAATAATTTTATAAGTTGATTTATCAAAGCCACAACCAAAAGTTCTGCTGTGACATTAGCATCTCTCTTATCCACATCAGATGCTTGGAGTTTGGAGGACTGGACGAGCACAATAAGAAAGCTTATCACCAAATTCCAATTTGGTTAATTAATGAAGCTCTCAATTGAGTTCATTTGGATTGGAATAGTACCAATACATATTTGCAGTCCACAAAAATCCCAACAAGAATTGTTCAAAATTATTGTTGCAACTGAAAAGAAGGATGCAAGTCATTCACCTGCAGAAAACTGAGTCCTTTTTGTAACGTTACATGTGGGGAATGTAACGGCAAAGAAGAAGATATAATCGATATCAGCGACTGCGACTCAGAATGAGACTAGATTTTTGACACAAAAAGTTGATATTAATTGAATGGGAATGATGTCATGAATACATGAAATGTTATGTTCATTTATTTTTCTGGTATTTTCAACTGAGAGATGTTGCTTTTAAGGGCTGAAAATTAAAAACAAATAGAACTTACACTGATCCTAATAATATTCTGAAATTGATTGTAATGAATTGATAATATGAATCAAGTCCAATTTATGCTGAAAGAGGGTGCTTTATACGGTCTTGAAGTATATGAAGACCTTAATCAAACTTCATCATAGGCTACTGAAGACAGATAATTACTTTTATTTACGTTGGAATGAGTTTTTTTTCAATTTTGGCTAAAGGGGTTGCTCTCAATCCTTGAAATTGATAAGCACATATCGGCAGAGGGTAGACTGGAGTAGGGTACAAGTTATTCTACCTCACTCTGCAAGTTCTAAATTTTGAAATATATCAAAAAATTGAAAGCTCCTTCGAATTTGTCATAAAATTCTTTGTATTTAATATCTTCAACAGTAGCAGAACAGCAAATTTGGGATGCACAGTACATTAAATGACGTTTGATATTGGAATGACGTTTCAGTAAAAGTTTTTATAAAAGAATAATAAGGATAAAAACTATTACAATTCATTCAATTCACTTCAAAATGTACTACATCTCATAAATTAAAAGAGAAAAAAAAGTAATATACATCTCATGTACTCTTTTTTGGAGAAACATAAAATGCTGAATACCGCAAGTCGCTAGTTTCCGTGCTACAGAGTGATTTTCGAATTCCGTCAATTGTCTCAATCCGCTATTGGGACTTTACTCTCGGAACAATGACATCTTTAGCTCAGTTTTTTACTGGTGCTTATCAAAATTTCAGTATCGATTCAAATTTCAGAGGAATTAAAAAACAATTTCCAATGGAATTCAAAGTGTGTTATGATATTTTTCAGCACTCTTGTCAGACAATTTCAAAAATATACAGGGTGTACCAAGTTCGACGGCCTATTAGGCGTTTCTGGAGAACTAGACTTATTTGAAATCTGAAAATTGGGATCATGATATTGTTTGACATTATCTACCGAGCTGAAATATTCTTGGAGCCTGACCATTTTCAGTTATACAGGAAGCAAAAAAAATTTAAAAAATTTTTTTTCTTTTTTTTTTTTAATTTGACAGAGTATGCAATTCTGAATACATTCGTACTCGAATCGTTGCATTCGTCGAAATACTTTCAAAAATATCGAGAAAAACCTCAAGAAAAAGGGAGAAAAGAGTAGTCGGTAATATGTTTGTTATTCCTAATCTAGATACCTCAAGCACAACCGTTTTCACATTTTTGAAGTCGAAGAATTTGGAAATATTTCTAGAATTTTGAAAAACTCATCACAGGGTGTTCCAAACGTTGGATCAAAAATTGGGATCAAGATTGGCCCATAACCTTCGTTTTTCAAATTAGAACCCTACTTTTTTATGATTGCGTTGGATTGTCCAAAGAAAAATGATGATAATCTTTTAACATGTTGATGATCCTAAAATTGATATTTCTTGAGTTATTCAGGATTTTCTGATTTTATGTCGTACGTAGCGTCAAATTCATTAAATCTGTTTCATATCAACTATGACCTTGGTCATAGAAGATGAAATTATTCCAATAACTCACTAGTGACACACCTTTTTCTTTAATTCATTCATCATTGTTGTTATGAAATAGATTAAATGAATTTGACGCTACGTACCACATTAAATAAGAAAATCCTAAATAACTCAAGAATTATCCATTTTAGGAGCATTAACATGTTAAAACACTATCATCATTTTTCTTCATACAATCCACGCAATCATAAAAAAATACTGTTCTAATTTTAAAAACGAAAGTTATGGACCAATCTAGATCCCAATTTTTGACCCAATGTTTGGAACACCCCGTGATGAGTTTTTCAAAATTTTATAAATGCACAATATTTCCACAGTCTTTGACTTCAAAAATGTGAAAATGGTTTGTGCTTAAGGTATCTAGATTAGGAATAACAAACATAATACCGAATACTCTTCTTTCGACGAATGCAACGATTTGAAAACGAATGTATTCAGAATTGCATATCTATCAAATTCGAAAAAAAAAAACAGAAAAAAAATTTTTCGCTCCCTGTATAACTGAAAGTGGTCAGGCTCCAAGAATATTTCAGCTCGGTAGATGATGTCAAACAAACTCATAATCACAATTTTCAGATTTCAAATAAGTCTAGTTCTCCAGAAACGCCTAATAGGCCGTCGAACTTGGTACACCCTGTATATTATGATATTTCGATTCAATGTCATAACGAAAATTCCTAGAAAAGTCTCGGTCAACAATAATCAAGTAGCCTCTCAATAATTGCAGCGGAAACTGTAATATTTTCAAATTCAGTAGATAAATCATGAATTTTCCAGAAACACCGCTGGAGTCTATTCAATAATAGACGGATCAATATGACAACTTACAATTACTCTTTTAATTTGATAGAAGTGGTACTAAAGCATCGAAATCTATTCAAAGCATCGTACCCTGCACAAATTTGAGACATGTGTACAAGACAACGTAGCTTTGATAAAATACCTCGTCATACAACATAAATCTCATTCAGTTGGATGACAAAAAAATTACAAATGACAGATGATAGCGAACATCCTAGTATGATGTGGATAAATTGTTGTTTTGTATAAGGTAAATCTAGTCAACTGGTTTACAGCCAAGGTCGAAAATGGCAATGATTGATATCGTTATGTAACTCTGAAAGCTCGCTTCCTTCAATAGCAGGCATTATTTTTTCAAGTATGAAGGTCAGGTAATTCGAACGATATAAAAATCATAACATTGCCATGTATACTCGTATGAAAATTATGCTTAAAAGCTCAGATTAGAGGTTTCACTTTGTCTTCAACAAAGTCTTTTTATACCATAATTGTCCTATGACATCTGATATTATTGAATCGAATTATCGAAAAAACTGATACAACGAGAAAATCTTATTGCAATTCACGGATGTACTCGAAAATATTTATTGTTCTGAAAGAACTCTTGTATTCAATTGAGAATTATTGCATGCACAATTAAATGATTTGAATAATCGATACCTAGGTAGTTGTTTCCATACATAAACATTAAACTAATCATTTAAACATTTAATTTCCTTGCAATTACGGAAATTCTGCATCCGATTGCACTAACTTTACTATTTAAAAATACAGCGGTTTATCACGTCGACAATTAGTGTACAACTTATCAATTTTCCACATTTGGAAAATATAAAAAAATACAGGTTTCAGAAATTTCATTGAATATATCATGAGAATCTTTAACAAATCTTTCACAAGTGAAACATTCTAAAGACATGGGCTCTCACAGAATTTAATGAAAGTAACTGTATACGTTTGAAAGCTTCTCCTAATATTCAGACCTCCAATAAAAAATTGGAACTTCATATATTCGCAAATTTAATTATCTCAATAATGCTGATAGAATTAGTCATTTAGTTCATGAGGGGTCGAGAAATGACTAAAAATACTTTTTAGTAGAAAAAGTATGAGACTTTTGTTCTGATCTACTCCATACTCATATGACAAATACTCTTAAGGTGGGCTTCACCAAACATGATATGAAATTTCAACGAAATTCGGTGGCTCTTATTTTACATTAAATTGAAAAGGTATTTTTCAATAAGACAAATAAACGTGTCTATTTCTAGAAACCCACTGTTAATAAGGTAAATATTAAACGATCGATACAAGCAACCGTTGTGAAATGTCGAGATTACATACCAACATTCGAGTACACGACTTATTAGAGACGTGAAATGCCGTTAATTGTCAATAAATTTCGTTTTTCTCACCTGCCAAGTGCCATATCCGATTGAAGGCATCTCTCTGCCATTGTTCAACGTGAAAGCTGGTATTTTCGAAGCCATAGCTCTGTTCGCCGTTGTGGTCACCACGTTTCTACCGATTAGATCGATCGCTGAAACCGCGACTGCTATTCTCAGGGACTTGAGTAATACTGACATTATTTATCCATCAGTCGAGAGGTGCACTTATCATGAACTTCCTGCCCAGGTCTAGTTGCGGTTATGAAGAAAAAATCGTCCTTTTATTCACAACAGAGATTGTCTTGAGCTGTGGAGAACCGGTAACATTGGTCTTGACCTCGACGGTTTTTGCGACTTCTTGCAGATTTGTTTAGATGAAGGTGTGTAGGAGCTTCATGCCGGCCGATCGAATGGGTTGTCATTATAATTAAACTGAATGAATCATCGTTATTGAGAGGTACAATAAGCGATTTTTTAAAGGGACCAGTTTAAGGAAAATAGTACAAAAGGGTTCATCGAGAATAACATTCAATCATATACGAGTAGACTGAATCAAACCTGAAAGATGATGGTCGAAAATGCTTTGAGCACATGAAAAATATATCGACTTTATTCAGAAGAATAGAAAGAGTTTCCGGTTGAAAAATCTCTTTCGGCCTCAGTCAAAGCTGCTTTAAGAACTCTGGGTTCGATTCGATTGTTTGTGTACCAACTACGAAAACTTCTGCTTTTAGAATCAGGAAAGGCTATGTGGGTTGTGAGGATGCGTATTAACTACCATTATTGTCTTCGTGAAAGCTCAATTCCGTCGAAATCATACGGACCCCCGGGTGCCGTGAATACAAATGAAAATGGCGAGATTAAACTATGAAAAGAGAGTTAGTCTGAATACTTCACAACAAGTGGTGCTCTATCATGGCAAAAACATACACATAATTTGATTATTTGTTTGCTATTGGCATAGACAAGCTCAAACCCACGGTTCCGCTCAATTCAAAACGGTAATGATGGGTCAGCAGAGGCAGGCACGTGACTATGTGACAAAGCTATCTCGAGTAGATTCAATAATTTCTTGCTCAACTTCCCATTCGTTCAACCTGTGGTTACTTTGGTAGTATACATTATAAAACTATACTGTTAAGAGCATTTTTCATAAGGAATAAATGCCGCACATAAAAAACTCATTTATTTTTATATGAATTCATTCTATGCCAGTCGGGAGCTCTCTTCAAATTTAACATTGTTTTGAAATGAACTGAAGATGCTAAAAATGGTTATAGTGGATTGTCGTCAGCAGTTAAACATATACCTTCACGAACTTTCGTATAGAAATTTTTGAGCCCTACAAAATTGACTCCGACTTTGTCTTATAGTTTACCGAGCGTCTGCCATAAAAGCCTGAAAAACGGGGTAAATTACCGACTTTTTCATGAAAACTAGATTTTTTCCCATTTTTCATGATATAGGAATGAACTTAACATGGAAACATCTCAAACTGAATCCTCTACATTACAGTATTATAATACACTCCCCGGACTGACAAATTTTGGGTCAAATTCAACACCCTGTATCTTTTTTCGTGGTGCTGCGATTTGGTTGAAATTTTCACCAGATGTAGTATTGGGTCTTGGTATATCAACCTCAAATTCACTTTGCAAAAATATCTGTAGTTTATGACTTATACAGGAAGAAACAAAACTTTCTTCCACACCCTCTATTTCTGAACACCCTGTGCTGAATTTGGGGCGGAAAATTTTATATCAGTTTTAATTTGAAATGTGACTCTTTTTTAGCGAAATGTTTTCCGTTTTCTGTCAGTATCTGCTTTAAAAAAAAGATACACATTTTCAAGGGAATTGTCGCAGTTTTCAATTTCAATAACAGTTTAAAACAACACAATACCTTGTCGACTAGCAAACATAAACAAACACCTGAAAATGTATTTCTACCTCGCTTTCTCGTCACTTCTACCAAACGACGTGGCATACTTTCAATGCATTTACGAATTTTTTCTGAGGGAATATTTTCCCGTACTTCAAGAAGGGCTGTTCGTATATCGGGCAAGGTGTTGGGCTGCCTATTTCGAATACGTCTACCTAGCGTATGCAATACATGTTCAATTGGATTTAAATCCGGACTCTGGATGGCCACACCAATCGTTGAATATTCACCTCTACTGCGTAATCTGTTACAACCCGTGCAACGTGAGGCCTAGCATTGTTCTGCATTAACAGAAATTGTTGGGGAAATATTCCCCCAGAAGCAATTCGGAACTGCATTGAAAGTATTGAAAAAACGCAACACTTTCTTTGAAAATGTGTATCTTCTTTTTGAAAGCAGATACTGACGTAAATCAAAAAAACATTTTGTCAAGAGAGGGTCACACTTCAAATTGAAACTTAATGATGTCAAATTTTCCTCCTTAAATTCACCACAGGGTGTTCGGAAATAGAGGGTATTAAACAAGGCCCTGTATAACTCTATATCACGGATAAACTACGAGCATTTTTCTAAAACAAATTTCAGGTTAATATAACAAGATCCAATACTATACCTGGTGAAAATTTTATCAAAATCGGAGAACCATGAAAAAAGGTACAGGGTCTTGTATTTGACAAAATTTTGCCTGTCTGGAATTAATTAACGGGGATTTTATACAGTTATTATCTGGTTCCTGAGTCTATAGAGGACAAACAAATACACAAACACAGCGTAATTCATATCTATAATAGCAGTATAGATGTCCGTCGCAGGGGATGTCACCAAAAAAATTTCCCTGGAATGTCACATAGAGAATTTTGTTGTAGCCTTTTCTTGCACACTACAGAATATTCCCACAGTATTTTCGGCACATTGAATCTCTGTCGATTCAAATTTGTTGCACTCATTTTTCGAATTTTGAGAAAACGGAATATTGAAAAAGGGAAAAAAAAAAATTATCCGCCTTCGCGAAGGCCATATCTACCGAATGAATTTTCGGAATACGAAAAATTGGAAATAGTAGTCTTTGGAATGAATATAATCTGAAAATTTTTGATTAGGTAGCAGGTTCTTCAACAGATGGACTGAAAAGTCCAGGGACAGGGACGATCAACACAGACTGCAATTTTTGAATTAATCGGTTATATTATGGATTTATTGGAAAATGGTGAAATGGCAATGGGTATTTTCCTTGATATATCTAAAGCTTATGATTCCCTCAATGTTGACTTCTTAATGGAAAAACTGGAACTATATGGAATAAGAGGAAATGCAAAGAAATGGCTAAGATCCTTCTTGTCTAATAGAAGACACAGAGTTACCATCACAAAAAGCAATCAATATGCAAAATCAGGAATTCTATCAACCTCAATAGGAATTGCACAGGGAAGTGTGGTGGGTCCATTATTGTTCATAATATTCCTCAATGACTTAAGTAAGATTATACAAAGCACTGAAGGGAATATAATTAATTTTGTGGATGACACTTACTTGATGGTGGGTGCTGGAAAAATGCAGCAGTTAATATCTAAAGCTGAGAATATATTCTCATCTTCTAAATTATGGTTTGATCAAAATAGATTAATTTTAAACAATACCAAAAAAAAAATAGTTATATTTGATACAAATAGGTCTAAAAAAGAAAAAGCTGAAAATGTCAACTTGGCTCATTTTGATTTTGATGTATCTGAGTCAGTTGAATGTCTTGGTGTTTGTATGGATCAATTTTTGAATTGGAGAAACTGAAAATTTGTCCAAAAAATTGAGTCAAACTTGCTTTGCCCTAAGATCATTATCAAGTTGTATGAATGAAAGTACAATGAGAGCAATGTATTTTGGTGTCTTTGAATCGAATATAAGATACGGTATTATTTTTTGGGGAAATAGGGAAAATTTAGAAAAAATATTTTTAATTCAGAAGAGGGCAATGCGCATTGTTTACAAGTTGGGATATAGGGAATCTTGTAGGGGTCTTTTCAGAAACCGAAACATATTAACAGTCTTTGGTCTTTATTTGTATGAGTGTCTCATGTTTTTTCACAAAAATAAAGAAAAATTCACAAACGACAATGTAAACACAATTTATAATACACGTACATTGAATTACAACCTTCCTATACATAGACTAACATTAACTGAGAGAACCCCTGCTTATATGTGTATTAGAATTTTTAATAAACTCCCTAATGAAATTAAATGTGTTAGTGTATATAATATGTTTAGAGTTAAGGTTAAAAATTTATTAGTTGGCATGGAACCATATAATTTGGCTGATTACTTTTTGTAATCTTGTGACGTCATTTCATTTAATTTGTAGTTTTTTGCTTTATTGTGAAAACTGTAATTATTTGAAATGAAAGATATTATTATTATTATTATTAAAATATAATATACCGATTTCGCCTGCGCCTCATCAAATCATTATTTGGCCCTCTCTGAGAAAAAATTCTGCTGGCGCCCATGAGATGGTGCCATCTAGTAGCGTCAAAAGAGTACCTTCTGCATAGCCCGACTAAACTCAATGCAATCTAAGTGGGGTCCAGAGAAAATATCCACACGTCAACATTATTTTCACCCGCGAAGGTGATAAACAAAAAATTGTCGCAAATCGTATAAATCAAAACAACTGAAGATTCCCAATAGCCTTCGAAGACATCTTTGGTAATTACATATAACGTCATATAAAAAAACCTCCTCAGGCCAGCATTTTGAAAACTTAAAAAAAAAACACCCCGAAGATTTTTATATGCTCTCTGGGGTATTTCATTCGAAATAGGTGGAGTGATGAGGTATTTTGATAGCACATTTCCTGAGAAATAGATTGGGAGGACAGGATCAGAGAATGGCCCACCCCGATTTGCATATTTTAACCTCTAGACTAATTTTTATGGGGCTGTTCGGTGAGCACTGTTTACGTAAATCGATTTAAAATTCAAAGAGGTTGGAAGAATACTACTTGCACATCAGTAAAGCAGTAAACAGTGAACAATTCGAACATTTAATACATTGATATTATTTTCCGTTTTTGTCGATTTGAATAGTCAATACGATGACTTTGATTACATAGTACATTTTATATAATTCAAATGAGACATCTACAACCAGCACCTGCGCGCACAATCCCAACATTCATTTGTCTCTTCCAAATTTTGATAAAGATGATTCAATTTTAACAGCTTTGTGGCGAGTGGCTAACGATAATCGCCTTTCTAGAAACGAACTTAACAAACCCTTCTGGTGAAAGGCAAACTGAACAAACTCTTCCGGAGATATAATCTCAAATACTCTCCTGGTGAGATTACAACAATCGTCTTTTTTTTTGTAGAAATCGAATCATCTTCAGAGTTGAGGATCTGATGTCAACATCCACGATCGAATCAAACGAATTGGAATCAGGAAATTGGAAGGATGAGTTTCATACAGAAAAAGGAATCATGTGTGATTCATAGTTTTAGGAAATTCAATATTATTGTTCAATTTTATATTAACTTTGCAGAACAATTTTATATGTAAGTATACAGGATTGGTAAATGAACATACAATAGTCTGAGCTAGAGAATCCATAAACGAGATACAAGGTGGTTTATGAATTAACCAAAAATTTCAATCTCTCATAACTTTTAAGTCAATAACATACCATGGTTGATAGTCAAAAAAGTAAGCGAAACAACACACAAACCTCATGAAAATTTATCAGCACTGCTTAAATAAGAACCTATTTCCAGAAATATGGAAAATAGGCTATATTATAAATATATCAAAGCCAAACTTGGAAACCAAAAAAGTTGAAAACTATAAGACTATCACAATTCTACCATTGTTAGGAAAACTATATGAAAAAATAATAATAATAATAATAAATCGACTTTATTTTATGCAACATGTACAAAATTACATGACATAATGGGATGGTAGACTAACCATGCCGAGGCGGAGTTTAGTCATAATACTATTCTTACACTCAACCCCGTTTGGCTGTCTTTACATGAGTACACAATGAGATAAATATCGCAAAAAAAATAAGTTACATGATACCTAACAATAAAGAGGAAAAAAAAATACTGTAATTAATTATTCGTGAGAGAGACAACCATCTGACTTCTGAACTGTGAATAGCTGAGGCTGAAAACGCTACTATCTACACTATTTAAAAACTTTACCGCATTGTAAGAGAAACACCTTTGAAATTTAGCAGTACGATGTACAGGGTGGGCAAAATTGGTGATACATGAACTACAACTTTTTAACCGAACGAGATAGAGAAAAATGAATGGCACGTTACGGTGGTCTTTTTTAGAGAAACTGATAATGCCACCAACTGCATTCCTCTAAGTTTTTTTGTTTTCGAGTTATAGGCCAAAATTGAAATTTGGGCGATTTCAACTTTGCTCATTATATCCGTTCCTGTTTGTGCTAGGATGTTGAAATAAAAACATTATACAGGCAATTTATTCATAGCAATCCAGTAGCGTACTTTGTTTTTTTCCAAGAGGTTTCCTTGCTGAGCTATAACATAAAGTTGTCTTTTTTCTTATGGAAACAATAGTTTCAAATGGCTTAGGAAGAATCGCCATTTTTTTCCCGTTTCAGAAATATATCATACATCATACATCGCCCTCAGATTCATTCAGATATCATGAAAAATATAGTTTGTATGTGAAATTTGAATTATTGAGTATTAAGTAGGCTTAATCACAGAAGAATATGTCTCTATGCATGGTGTCATTATTATTTTGTGATTGAATATTTGATTCAATTCTCCGTGGTTTGATCTCTGTTCAGAACAACTGTCAATAATTATCTAAATTCGAAGTCATTGTTGCCGGCAATATGGAAATGTACGAAAATTACGAAAAATATGATATGTTAAAATGTTTTATTTTAGCGCATGAAGATAACGGGGCAGCAAGTGATGCATATTTTCATCTTTACCCCGAACGTAATCAGCCCAATGTGAGGTATTTTAAACGTTTGGCAGAAAAGTTAGCTGTGTTTGGTTCTTTCAACAAGCCACGTTCGAAGAAATATAAAAAAAACAACCAGGATACAGAAGAAGTTGTTGGCGCTGTGACTATAAATCCAAATATGTCATCTCGCCAATTAGAAGCAGAAATTGGAATCCCTCGCAGGACTGCCTTGCATATTTTGAAACGTAACAAATTCAAACCATACAAATATCGTAAAGTTCATAGATTGCAGGATTCTGATTATGATAGAAGAATACAATTTTGCCAGTGGTACATGAATAAATGTTCTGTAAATGTAAATTTCTATAGATCGATTATTTGGACTGATGAGGCATATATTGGCAGTAATGGAATAGTCAACCGACATAATCACCATTATTGGTCTGACGAAAATCCTCGCCAAATAATGGATAACGGAATTCAACAAGGGCGATTTGGTTTCAGTATATGGGTAGCGTTGAATGGAGATGGTGTTTTAGCCTATCACATATATGAAGATACTTTGGATGGGGAGATATATGAAAATTTATTGCATCAGCATATCGAACCCTTCATCGATAATCTTTCTCTACACGAATCACGCAATGTTTATTTTCAACAGGATGGTGCACCTCCACATAATTCAAGGAATATTAAAAGTTTTTTGGACAGGAATTTTGGACCTCATTGGATTGGCACAAATGGACCTGTCAAATGGCCGGCTCGATCACCTGATCTTTCACCATTAGATTTTTTTTTCTGGGGTCATTTGAAAAATTTAATTTATAAGAACACTTTCATCAACAAAACTCAATTGAAGGGAGTTGTGGAAAATTGTTTAAGAAGAATGCGGAGTGTGCATATTCTGAATTCTCTCAGAAATGTCAGAAAAAGATGCCGATTGTGTGCAGAGAACGAAGGTCGCCAGTTTGAGCACTTATTATAAATCAAAGTTTTGTGATTGTTGAAAAATAAATCTATAATAATACTCCTAATACATAATACTCATTATTTTGAATTAACATACAAACTGTATTCAATACAAATATTTTCTCGAATATGGCTTTTTGAAAGGACCAAGCTCAGTATCTGCCAAAAATGTTCGAAATATCTAACATTCGGTTGATATTTTTCGGGGTAAAGATTGAAATATGGATGGATATTATCGTCATGAGCTAAAATAAAACTTTTTAACACTTAATATTTCTAGTAATTTTCTAAAATTTCCATATTGCCGGCAATAATGACTAATTGAATTCTAATAATTGACAGTTGTTCTGAACAGAGGTCAAACCACGGAGAATTGAATCAAGTATCCAAACACAAAATAATTATGACACCATGCGTAGAGACATATTATTCTGTGATTAAGCCTACTTAATACTCAATAATTCAAATTTCACATACAAACTATATTTTTCATGATATCTGAATGAATCCGTGGGCGATGTATGATGTATGATATATTTCTGAAACGGGAAAAAAATGGCGATTCTTCCTAAGCCATTTGAAACTATTGTTTCCATAAGAAAAAACACAACTTTATGTTATAGCTCAGCAAGGAAACCTCTTGGAAAAGAACAAAGTAAGCTACTGGATTGCTATGAAAAAATTGCCTGTATAATGTTTTTATTTCAACATCCTAGCACAAACAGGAACAGAGATAATGACAAAAGTTGAATTCATCCAAATTTCAATTTTGGCCTATAACTCGAAAACAAAAGAACTTAGAGGAATGCAGTTGGTGGCATTATCAGTTTCTCTAAAAAAGACCACCGTAACGTGCCATTCATTTTTCTCTATCTCTTTCGGTTAAAAAGTTGTAGTTCATGTATCACCAATTTTGCCCACCCTGTACAGGAACCGTGAAAGAAAAGGAGCGTCTGATGTTGACTGAATGCACCGAACTCCTCGGAATGAGCCTCCCATGAAGAGCAACACAATACTGGGTCTTTAGCAGTTTATAAACGAAACAGCGAAAATGTAGGGCCCTTCTTTCATCCATCCTCAACCAACCCAACTCACGAATCCTCTGAGAAACGTGATCATATTTCCTCAACCCGAAAATGAAGCGGCAGCACCAGTTCTGAACAAGCTGAATACGGTATCTCACATAAGAGTTGATGCACGATCCATAAACAATATCACAATAATCAAATAAAGCAATAATCAAGGACTCAGCTAAACATTTCCTCACATTGAATGTCAAAAAGCGACGACACCCATAAACAACTCTCAGCCGGTGGAATGCTGTCTTCAAAATACCGGCTACATGACTGGAAAAATCAAGCCCACTATCAAAAGTCACACCAAGGTTCTTCACGGTGTCACACAATGTGAGAGGCTGGCTGTAAACGCACAATTGCAGATTGTTCTTCACCATACCATACTGACGATCATTGGAAAAAATCAAAAACTTGCATTTGCCTATATTCAACTTCAAATAATGTGAAGCAGCCACACTACAAACACTTTCAAGGTCACAATTCACCTGCTGGGAAGCCACATCTAGGTTACACATATCAAATGAATAAATTAGCTGCTTGTCATCCGTATAAGCCTGTGCAAGACAAAACAGCAAGACGTCAAGCAAATTAGCGGTATAGATAAAAAAAAAGAGTGGGCCCAAAATTGACCCCTGCGGAACCCCAGATCTAAGAAGGACCGACTCGAAAATACTCTCATTAACCTGAACCACCTGACTCCTCAATGATAGATAAGATCTGATCAAGGCAACAGCAAGGGGTGTAAACCCGTAATACTTCAATTTCGCACATAATAAAAGATGGTTGATTGTGTCAAAGGCCTTTCGAAAGTCTAATAGAATTAGGATAGACACCAGTTTTTTATCTAAATTATGAAAGATGGAATCAGTTACTGTTGCCAGAGCAGTTGAAGTACTAAAAGATTTACGGAAACCAGCCTGATAGTCAGGTAATAAGTTATTTTCGGAAAAAAAACAAATACATTTGCTCAGAAAGAGCCTTTTCAAATACCTTGGACAAAGTCGGTAATATGCTTATTATTCGCAAATCTGAAAAGCTCTCAACATTCTTCGTCTTAGGAATAGGTCTTCCAATCGCACTCTTCCAAGCCGCAGGGAAATTGCCTGACAAAATACAAGTATTAATGATATTAACAATATAGGGAACAACAACCGGAGCGGAATACTTGAGCATCCTAACAGAAATACCATCGGTGCCAAGCGCATTTGAAGTTATAAGATTTAATATCTGTTCAATACCAGAGGTAGAAACTAACGTAAACTCGAAGGAATGGGAACCGCTATGTCTTTTCATGTTATAGAATTGAATCAAATTCGCACAGTTTTCATCACCTGAGTCACCGTTGAATTGACTCGAAAATTGATTGATTAAATTCGGATCAGCAAACTCATCTGGAATGACAGAGTCAGCGGACCCCGCTACCTTGAGCTCAGAGAGTGCACGCCAACCACGACGGCCACTCGTACCCATTGCTTCAAAGATATAGCTCTTCCTAGCTTTTCTTACCTCGGCTAATGTACGATTGCGAAGCTTCCTATACGTGCACCAATCATCGGAAAGTCTAGTTTTCCTAAATCTAGACAGAGCCAAATCTCGATCTCTCATCAAATTCTTGATGTGGGCTCCAAACCACGGGGCCTTCGGTCTAGTCACCCGTCTCCTTTTTAAGGGCGCATGCAAATCGAAGGTTTGAATCAAGAAACTGTTCAACATCCCTACCTTTCTGTCAACGTCAGGCTCTCTAAGCCATCTATGCCAAGGGTGACCTCGCAAATCCCGAAGAAATGTGTCATCATCGAAGCTGGAAAAATCTCTATATGTGACAAACTTGTGTTCACGGTGACGAGAATCAACACGCAAGTCAGCAAAAACCAGACGATGGTCCCCCACGCAATCAGCATTCAAAGTGCCCACTCTCTCAACGAAATCACCAGGACAATTCGTGAAGATAGGGTCGATAAGAGTCGACGATCGATCCGTTATCCTAGTGGGTTCAGCAATTATCTGGTTGAAACCATACATTTCAAGACAATCTGACAAGGGATTGGCTCGCGAAACATCAATATTAACATCACCCATAAAGACCACGAAATTTGACAACGGAAGAATCTGCGATATCATATCATCAACATCACTAACGAAGGAGGACATTTTAGATTAACGCTTCGTCCTATTAGGAGGCCTATAAACAACACCCAACAAAAACTCAGTGCTCCCTGATTTAATCTTCAACCATAAGAACTCAACAGGGCTACTGACAGCAAAATCAATTGATACAATCTCCGCTCGAAAACATTTTCTGACATAAACGCATATTCCGCCACCCCTAGAACTCCTATCCTTTCTGAATAAATTATCACACAAAAAAATTGACTTGGATGGCTCATCACCACATAAGAACACAATCATAAGAAAGATCCTGTCAAGTCACATTGAACAATATTTTCCGAAATTTCAATTTGGTTTTAAGAACAAGAAATCAACATCTCACTCACTAACAAATCTTGTGTCTAACATACAGAATGCAACATTAAAGAAAAACAAATCTGCAACCTTGAGCCTTGACATTAAGAAAGCATGTGGCATAAAGGTCTCCTATATAAACTATACGAAAATAAAGTCCCTTGCACACTCATCATGCTATGCCAACAATTCCTAGCTAACAGGAAACTAGCTGTCAAAATTGGATCGACAATTTCAGAATATTTCAACCCTGAACAAGAAACCCCTCAAGGAAGCCCACTTTCAACGCTCCTCTTCAATTTCTTTTGCCATGATATGATTCTCACGATTGATAAAAACTTGTAACTGTTACAGTTTGCAGACGACACAATAATTGTATCACACGATAAATCAATAACAACCTGCATTCAGAACCTTCAACTACAAACAGATAAAATATGTAAATTATGGCGGATGAAGTTGAATCCAGATAAGTCAAAGTTTATGATTTTTAATCACAGAGTAAATGCAACATCACCAACTGATGTGAGTATAGACGGACGGACGGTATAGACGGCATTCAGAACCTTCAACTACAAACAGATAAAATATGTAAATTATGGCGGATGAAGTTGAATCCAGATAAGTCAAAGTTTATGATTTTTAATCACAGAGTAAATGCAACATCACCAACTGATGTGAGTATAGACGGAGTTAACATCAATCCCTCAACCTCAATGTACTTGGGTGTACAGATCGATAGTAAACTAAACTTCAATCTGCAGACAAAATTAGTAAAAAAAAAACTATCACTAGAGCCAAATACTTCGCCAAACTGACATTTAAAAAACAAGGTACCTATAAACATCCAGAATGCTACAAAAATTTACAAAACCATTTGTCGATCATTAATTGAATATGCACATCCAATATATGTAAACTGTAGAACTCCAGCAATGAAAAATATTAAGGTGGCGGAGACAACAGCACTTAGGATTGTCACAAGAATCAGGCACCCCAACAATATTTTATATAACTCACCAGATGCTGTATGCAAGAACTAGGATTGAACCAATTGATTCTAGGTTTAATGATCTCAACAAAAAGTTTTTCAACAGATTTGAAAAGCTGGACGACATCGCTAACCTCATGAAGAGCAATATACAACATCTAGAAGATACCCTACACAGACATTATTCAAAACACTAGAAAACTTATAATGTATAAATTAGTTTTTTTGTATGCATTGTAATAGGCTGAAGGACCTCGGGTCGATGGGCATGAGTAAACCTTTCTCTCTCTCTCTTGCTCTCTCTCTCTCTATCTCTTTCTCTCTCTCTTGAATCAACTAATGTATCAGGATGATTATTTGGAACGTATGACAACCTTTCAAAGGTCCAAATTCGAAAAAATGGTACTTTTCGAAGCTGAGATTCAACAACTCGCATATTGAAATTTTCGGATTTGATTAAGATGTTTGAAAAAACAAAATATTTTTCATGGAGTTCAGTATATTTCATTGTTTAACTCGTTATTTTGCTCGAAGATGGCTTGAGGGAAAAGATCCAATTGAATACTGGAATTCCACGAAATTCTCAGAAAAATCGTACATTTTGATCAAATGGAATATGTACCTCTAATTGCACATTCGTATTTCATAATATCCTCAAGAATCAATTCACAGAAAGTTCTTGAAAGTACCACCGTTTTTAGTTTTTATAAATACTCATTTTTTCCCGCTTCAAAATATGTCTAATACTTGTCTCGATCATGATTGGATTTTCACGTATTTCATTACAGCAACTTCGATACTTTGCATGAGGATATTTCCTCACTTCTTCTTTCAGGTGGCTCAAATATCCCCCAATGAAATGATCTACAGGATCGAAATCTGATGATCTACCGGACTGAAAATGCAGTCTGCAGTCCACCTCTGCCTATCTACAGATTTTCGAAGGAATCTTCGAAAATATATCTTGATATTACTCTGAAATGAGGTGGAGCTCCATCATGCTGAAAATAAATTCTGCAATGTGCATACAGGAAGATAATTTTGAGGGAAATCTAAGTGAGAGCCGTCTTGGTAGGACGTGCAGTTCAATCAATCAATTTTTATACACGCCGCACTTTACGTTTGTTGAAAATTTGTATTGGATTGTATTATGATTTCGTTTGCCTGACCGCATACGGATTTTATTCACGTCATTCATGCGAATTCCTCTTATTGAAGATACTAGTTGTCAAAATTCATTTTGTAGAAATTGTTAAAATCTACTCGAAACAACCCTTCTAGTATAAAATATATACTAGTATTGAATTTCTCTTAATCAAAACTTTCATTTTTGGAAATCTATTAGAATACTGGCTGGCCTGGCGAACTTCGTTTCGCCACAGAGATACATAAAGTTGTATCAACAAAACATTGGTATTTTGTCAAGTTGGAGGTATATTAGGCGAAATTGATGTACAAAATATACAAAAAATTTAATTACATTGAAAAATTTTTGAAACATAGATGAATTCAAAATAGTAATCATCGAAATGAAAACCATTTTCAATTCTCAGGCTCAGAGAATTGAAAATGGTATTCATTTTGAATTCATCTACGTTTCAAAAATATTTTCGATGTGGCCTCCGTAAAGGCAAAGAATGTTTTTACATTCTTGTTTACCGTTTTATTTTTTTTTTCTTGAATACATTGAAATAGGTAGGTATTTATATTGTTATATACATGAAAAGACTTCAGTTTATTTAAGCGGTAACTTATTATTATTTAAAAATGTCTCAATGTAGTACCTTTTTCTCCCGGGTGCAAGAATAATAAGAGCAGAAGGTTTGCCGACTCGTGAACACGCAACATACAACTGGCCATGAGAAAAACAACTATTTTCTAGATTAATGCCACAAACACTCAAGGATTGGCATGGGATTTGTTCATTGAACGGTCGGCTGGAACCACGTTGGATGTTACACCAAAAAATGTTACACATCCAACGTTGTTCCAGCCGACCATACAATTGTCATAGCAAACGATAGACGAATTGGAAATTGAATTCTCCTTTACTCAAATGGCATATCTGTTGGGATCATCCGAATTATGGAGATAAGAACTTCCTCACCTTCATAGTTTCCTTTGAGTATTGTGCAATGTGTAACTATCTGTTCTGGTCGAATTCTTTCTACTGACCAGATAAGAATGTGTGCATATGGCATGTTTTGTAATTAAATGCATTAGTGACTTCACTTTTTGTTTGAATACTCGTGCAGTGATGTCATGTCGATCAATTGATGTTTTTTTGGGAAGAAGCAGTTGAGGGATTTCTTCCTATTTTGGATTGCACCCTCTGTCTGTAAATGAATCTAAAAATCTTCTGTTCCATTTACCCCAACCTGCTTGTATTGTCATTGTTGCCGAGTACCATTCCGAGCATCATCTGTCTATAAATAAGGTTATTTATAAACAGATAAATAACCTTAAAATCTCAATCTTTGTACTCTCTTCCCCTATTTCAAATCTCTCACATTCTTTCTCAAATGCTTTGAGCCATTGCCTTGCATTTGAGTGGTTACACTTAAATTTTTCCACGATAAACCTCTCTGCGATGTTTTTGAGATCCAATGGATTTTGTTTCTTCATGGACTCCAATAAATGTGATTGGATTTCCTCTTCTTCTACCAACTGTTGCAAATGAGTATCTTTGAAAATTACATTATCATCTTCATCTAAATGAACACTTTTCATTTCCTCCGTTAATCTAATCCAAACTGTTCTTCTTGTCCTCTCTGGTTCAGTCTTTTCTTCACTCTCTTCAAATGTTCTGTTTTCACCAATTCATTATGCTCACTCGCGTATTTATCGTCTTCTGACGTATATATTTTACCTTGTCTTGCGTTGTTATATAAGATATTGCAACTACATATGTCTTTGTATCCCTTGGAGTTACCACTAATTTGGAAGTTAATTCGATTCTTTTTGCCATGGTAATAAAATATTGTCGTTTTGTAAGACTATTTTTATCAGATAAAATCGAAACCAAATGTGATTCACTATAAACAAAGTTTTCAATTTGATTCAACATTTCTACTTACAATATCTAGAATCTTACCTGTAAACAAAGAAACCACAATTTAAGTTTCATATACTATTTCAAATTGAAGTAAGTATCAAACACTTCTTCCAATATCTTAACACAAATTGTTCTCGATCAATACTCATGACAATTAGCGTCAGAACTTTGACATCGACAATGGTTGTCAAACCGAAATTTCTCTTTGAATAGAAAACAGGAGTCTCATCTCCTAACATATATTAAGAAGAAGAAAAAGATCGTAGTGACGAAGTAGGAAAATTATTTCCTACTTTTTTTCATCAAGTTTTTCATAGTTTTAATGTATTTTATGTTAACCTCACTGTAGAAAAATTCAACAAAAAAACTTTCATAAAAAACAGTTTATCCAATCTTGAGTTATTAATGGTGTAACCAACAATATGGCCGACTGATTCTTATATATGTATCAAGATTGAGAAAAGCAAATATTTCAGTTAAAAAAAAAAAATTGTTTCACTTTGATTACAGTGAATTAGATTTCTACGAAATACGAAATTATTGTAATTCCAACCTAGAATTTGATTTTTCGCTGAAGCTTTTTTTTATCTACATAACGTGCAAGACAATGAAACGATTTCCACGATTTCAGATAAGAAGCAGGTGAGTACCTTTACTAGTATATGAATGAAATTTCAAAAATTTTTATTGTCCCATAATTTCTCAACTATTTTTTGATAAAAATTAGTTTTGCCCACAATTGCCGCCATGAAAAGTAAAAAGGTTGTCAAAGTTAGCTTCAATGATCAGAAAAGTATCCTAGCAGGATACACCAATAATCAAAATCGTCAATTCTTTATCCTCGAAGATTACTTTCCGAATATCACGTTATAGAAGACAAGTCGAATGGTCCATGTGAACGATATTCGCAATTAATAAAACATCCTTCTTCGTCGGTCAGTAATTATGAGTGCAATAATTATTTATGCAAGCCAAATGAATAAGTCATGGGCTTTTTTTCATGTTGCCAGATTCATTCTTCATGTCCCCTGACTGACGATATAATTAAAAGATTCATCATTCAGCAGATGGGGGATGGGAAGGACTTCACGTTTAAAATTCAAATCAGCAAAGTCGGTCAGATAGAAAGGTAATTGCCGAAAAAAGGCTTACCTTTTTCAACATAAAATGTCCAGATTCGAAAGGTGAGTTAAACTTAAAAAAATCATACTTGAAATATTTGATTCGATATAAAAAGCAAATTGTGAAAATTTGCTTGGCTAATTGAAAACTCTGAGAAATCTTCTAAACGTTTTATTGGCAAAATCTTCTGTAGGTTCCACGTGTTGAATAACAACGTTTCATCTTTTCTTGAAAAGATTCTAGAGCTCAAAATAAAAGAAAAGTTCATTCCAACATGGGTTCACAAATGAGCCGTTTTGGAGATATAAGCGATTTTCGATTTTGAAGATATTCGAATTTTTGACTCTCACTTTCTACAAAAAACCACCGTCCACGTTGAAAGAGAAAGAGACTTGGTTGTGTTCGGATCATTTGACTGGAAGGTTCAATCCGATGTTACACCTTTTGGATGTTATTCCTTGACGTTGCACACACTAAACTTTTCAAATAACCCCCACCTCAAACGTCCAAAGATTCGAATCGGGAGATCTAGCGGTTTATGGCACTGCGCCTTCTCGTTCTATCTACGTTTTGTCCTATTTTCGTTCTAAATCTTACAGTTCAGTGCTTCGAAACATCAGTAAACTGAAGGTCTGTCTCTATTGAAAATGACGACCACTTTTTCCTCATTTCTATGTAACCTCTCATTGGGGTTGAAGCATGTTGGACAACTAAATCATTCTTTAGCACATGTCACATTTAGGAACAATAACTTCTTCATTATAACAAAATGAAAGAAACCGAACAAATTGAACTGGATCTGGAAATATTCAATAAATAAAGGTGAATGTCATATTCAAAGTAAATGCTTGATAATGTCAGCTCTAATTTCTTTGATTCAGTTATAAAACATCGAAAGATGAAAATAAAAATTTCATGGTATTCGGTTCCGATATTAATAGATAGGTAATAAACAAAGCTTATATCTCTGAAACGCCTCATTAGTGGATTCATGTTTATATGAAATTTTGAGGTCTGTAATCAGCTCCTAGAATAATAGAATGATAATTGATGAAATCATTGATGAAAATCATCCCATTTGTATACACACAGAGCCTTATGGCACAGAAATTCAATCTTTAAGTTTAAATGGTTAAATGAAATATACATACAGAGTGTTTCACCAGCTTTTGACCATAGCCTAATGGTGAATGCAGGACATCTAGGCCCTTCAGAAAAATTGGTCGTTTTGTATTCCAAGACATTAGTTTCGGAGATACGGGGTGTTTCATGAACATTGGCGTGAATTTGAGATATGTATAACTCTGAAGTGCAACGTCCAATTTCAATCAATTTTCCTGGGTTTTTTATTGTTTACTTTTTTCAAACAGTTCATGAATTATCCATATTTTCAGGGCAGTAGTCAGAATATCCTTATTTTTATTTCGAGCATCATTTTGAAAAATTTCAAATGGTGTATTTGTTGAAACAAATTCATAATTACCATGGAAAACTCTCGGGAAAACTACATAAGTTATTCACAAGAAAATATGAGCCGGACGAACTCAGACTCTATTTGAGTTTTTCCAAATACGTTCCTGTTTTTATTTTTTTGGTGATAATATTTATTCTCTTTTGCGAAGATTCTGAATTCTGTGCAAGTCCTTTTTATTTTGAAACTATGTATGAAAAACCGAGCTTTCGAAATTACATATCGAATTCTGATATAAATTATATGAACCCTCTTGGGAAATAAAATCCGTAAGTATATTGGCTTTACAACAGAAATAAGTATTACATTTTAGTGTTTCGAGACAGCAAACACCTCAGTTGATCGAACTCAAGAACACACAAATTGGATGAAACAAAAACTTTGTTAAGAACGCACAAATTAAAGAAACAAAAATTTTTTATCAGGACGTTTGACTCTCCGTTGATTATTTTGGAACAGCTACAATCAGGATGATTTTAAAGTTATAAATAACCATGCACAAGATTCGTCTTAAATGGTTACAGAGGGAAAACTAATAGTGGATAATTGAAGTTCATTTCAAATTTTCTCTATCGACAGATACAAGTGAAATCTGTGAATCATTTTTTTTTAGTATTGTTATTGTAAATCCAAAAGTTATTCAGAATATAATATTGATTTTAATGAAATATGAATGTTGTATTCTTAATATTTTGGGAATGACGCAATTATTATTCCTTTTATTATGGTGGTCATACACAGGTCCACCATATCCTATCCATCTGTGAATTTTCAGAATGTGTCAAATGATTTTTCTTCGCCTATATACGAAGAGAGTTATGTTATTGAATACCCCAAATTTTTCTGATTTCTTCATCTTCTTGTTCTGATATCTACTACAATATCTTCACGGAATAGGGGCAATAGCAAAACTTGTCTACACAAATGAAAGAGGAAGAATTTCGAGACTTGAAATAATGTATTCGGGCCGCCAGAGAAGCTTTAGGAATTAATAAAGAGAATGAACCAAGGAATTCGGATTGGTGGTCGAAAAGAACAGAAGAGATAGTTAACAGAAAGATCGGGACATTTATGTATGTCTGAATAGCGAAGCAGAGTGAACGGTCGCCAAAAAAAATTAAATATTGGGAAAAAATGTGAAGAGGTCAAAACAAATTTGGGAGGATCTAGAGTGTCGCAGGCTTGGAAATTCATGAGGAATGTGAGGAAAGATAGAAAAGATAATGGGAAAATAAACCTCATTCAGAATGAAAAATGAGAGGAACATTATAGATTACTCCTTACAGAAGGTAGAATGAACTTTCTGAGAGATTCGGAGGACATCAATGTGGTGGATTCAAAGATACGTGAAATAGGTAAATAGCTGAGAAAGGAATTAATAGGGACGAAGAACGAGAAAACTTCGGATAAAGGAGAAATTCCTATTGAACTATTCAAATGATCTGTTGGATGCATTAGTGTCTACATTTATTCAATAGATGTTTGATTAAAGGGCATAATATTTCTTCAGATTGGAACCTAGTATATGTAAGTTCCATTTATGTTCCATTTATAAAAAAGGAGATAGGCGAATTAGTGGAAATTATAAAGGAATAAGTGTGGCCAGCTCTTTGAGAAAATAATATGGATTGAGGATTGATGAAGGGGTATACTGACATGGAAGAACAAGGGGAGCGGGAAGATTTTGTATGGACAATATTTTAACTCTCCAACAGATAATAGAAAAAAAAACAGACAGAAATTTAGCAACTCCTTTAGTGTTCATTGATCACGAGAAGGCCTAGGATAGGTTCAATATGATAGGAAAAACTCTCTCAAATATATTTAAGGTAACGAAGTGTTCAAAACAATGATTCTGTCTTTTACCTACTCTATTCAAGACATATACATCCAGGAGGCTCCTCATAACTGGCTTGAGAAATGCTCAAGAATGGGAATCGAGATCACTATTTGGTCACCTCATTTTTTGCAGACGATCAAGTAATAGTTGCAAGTTGTGAAGAAATGACGAAAACTGAATATATGAAGATTGGTGATCAGGGCGGATTTGGAAATACGAATGTTAAATGAATGTGAACAATATGGTTACGTGCAACGAATGGAAGATAATAGATGGCCGAAACAAGCATTCCTGTACAGTCCAAACATAAAACAAAAACGAGGAAGACCAGCTACAACTTGGATAAAAAATTTGAGATAAAACTATTGATGAAGATGATTGGAGAAAAAGACCAGTATGGAGATCGAAATGCGAGATGCGGTAAAAGCTGTAGAACCCTCGCTAATATAAAATAATAACAGCATACATAAATAGTTTAAAATGGCTCAACATGAATAATCGCAGAAAATTGCACTTCATGTGCTTTGTTCATAAAATAATTAAATTAAAACAGCCTTCATACTTATACCGAAAAATAAATTTCAGACATAACATTCACTCGGTGAATATCAGAGACCAGTCAAATGTTGATATTCCTCGTCATTATACCGCAAAGTTTAATAGTTCATTTTCATACCAGGCACCCCACATTTATAATTCCATCGATAGTAACATAAAGATCAGATCAATGAGTGGCTTTAGACTTCATATCAAAAACTTAATTTTATTCGGCCAGGTTTCCACATCCCAGAGGATATAGTCGTAAATGAAATATTATTCTATTGTATAGTATTGTCTCTATTTTATTAGTGGTAAGCCTTATTTTTTGGAAATCTGAGTATGTGTTCATTTTGTAGATAGGTAAAAGTGTAAGAATAGCTATAGCTAAACTTTCGCCTAATAAAGACGGTTATTATTATTATTATTATATATTGTGAAAAACTCACATGAACGATGAATTTGTCCGGTTCCTATTCTTTTGTGTTAAGTGTGCCATGCAAAGTGGAAATTGCATTCTTTTGAATAATTTTCATCGCGATATAGAAATTTCTGCGAGTAATGTAAAAAATATTTTGGGGCACGAAAAAAAATACAAGATATTATGAGTACTTCCCTGAAATTCAAGTCCGAAGTTTATTGTGAATGGTAAATTTCTTGCTAACTATCGTGCCTATAAGACAGATATTACAGCTGACCGTATGCGTTCAATTCAAGTCTGAAGCATATTGTGATTGGAAAATCGAAATTGAATTCTTTAGAATAACTTGTAGTTTCTCATCGCGATAACGAAATTTCTGCGAGGAATGTAAAAAATATAGATTTTGAGGCACGAAAGAAAATACAAGATATTATGAGTACTGCCCTGAAATTTTGAATGATTCATGAACTGTTTGAATGAGCTTCTTGAGGTGAACAAACCTATTTAATTTGATTGAAATCGGACGTTGCATTCCACATTTACAGTTATCGCAAATTTAGGCTAATGTTCATGATCTCCGGAACTAATGATCTTAAGGTAGAAAACCACCATTTTGTCTGAAAGGCCTGCTACTTTCACCATAAGGCTATGGCCAATGACTGGTAAAACAGCCTGTATGAATAATATCATATTGGGAATATTCGGAATTTTTGAAAAACACCTCTTAACGAAATAAAAGTAATTTTCAACTACTGATAGACCCTATTGTTTCAGGTCGCCAAGTCACATCAATTTCTTTAGATTCTCGCAAGTATCAATGCTATTATGTGGAATGTGGCCGCTCCAGTTAGACAACCCTTACCTTCAGTACGCCTATAAGTCATACAGACTACTCATGAGAATGGAGGTGATCGGTTCACTCCTCCTTTGTGGACCGATCACTGTACCTTATGCATTTTCCTTTGACAAATCCCTGTTCAGCGAAACACTGAGCTATGAAATTCAATACATTACTCTCCTTCTTAAAGTCTGGGTATTCGAATCCAAAGCTGCTAGAGACCTGCTGAAGGAGTCCTTGGAGATAGAGAAAATGATGGTAGCTTCAGGGATCCCAGAATATTTAAATATTCTGAAAAAAAATAGAAGGATAAACTTCAAATTGTCGATTATTTACACCTTCATGATAAGCAGCGCATTCATAATGTTCTGCTATGCGTTGCTCTTTCAGACCGAGTCTTCTTGGAAGGAATTAGAACGAAATTTGAACGAAACACAGTCTTCGAAGTCGGTGAAAAGGCAACCAATTGTTTTTACTTTACCTTACATGAGTGGTGCATGGTTTTATGTTGGTATGGTCGCCCAAACTTGGGGTGTTATTTTCGTCATACTCTACTCCATAGCAACACAATCCATGTTCTTCACGTATGTTACGTTCACTGTGGCGCAGATCCAAGCACTCAGATATTCCCTCAAACATTTCGAGGATAATGTGGATTATTCAAATGGATTATCGAAAGAGATTTGCATACGTGAATCATTAAGGAAAAATATAATAACACATCAAAAATTGATTCGGTAGGTGAATAATAAATTTTGTTATTAAGAGTGTAAGGTTGGCATAGATACCTTTCGAAGATTGAAATCTTCAATCAGAGCAAAATAATCTTAAGAATGAGCTTCGTAATTTCAGGCTGAAAGAATAGCGAGGGTTGAAATTGACTGAAAAAAACAAACATGGGAAATAAATATCGTTTTTGTATGCGATATCAACTGAACAACCGAGTAAAGTCGCATATAAAAATGACATTTTCGAGGATTCGCTATCTATAATAAACCTTTATTAGTCAATATTTGAGGGTATAAATTGTCTTTTATGAGTTTTAGTCCTCATCGTAGCTCTGTAACAGGTCATTTTATTATTGTAAATGTAGTGTTCTTCGTTTTTTTTATGTTTCATGTTGTGTTGTTCTTTAACATTCATTCTACATAGTTTGATCATGATCTGTATTTCAAGCCCTGAAAAGCAACAATGTTTGTTTGCGAAATTTAGGCTTCAGCTGATATTCGCTAATTTATTTTATAACTCCATAGTTTCCATCAACTCACGGTAGAGGGTGGGCAAAATTGGTGATACTTGAACTTCAACTTTTTTAACTCTGGGAGAAATAGGAAAATGAACGAGACGTCACGGTTTTTTTTTCTGCAGACACTGATATTGCTATCAACTGCATTCTTCTATCTTCTTTTATTTTCGAGTTATATGAAATCGCCCAAATTTCAATTTTGGCCATTATCTTCGTTTCTGTTTGTTCTAGGATGTGGAAATGAAAACATTATACAGGCACTTTTTTCACAGCAATTCGGTAGCGTACATCGTTTTTTCCCAAGTGGTTTCCTTGATGAGCTCGAACATAAATTTGTGTTCTTTTTTTTATGGAAACAATAGTTTGAAATGGCTTAGAAAGAATCGCAATTTTTTTCCTGGTTTAGAAATATATCATTCATCGTATATATCACCCCCAGATTTTATTAGATATCTCGCAAAAAATAGTTCGTAATTGAAATTTGAATCATTGAGTATCAAGTAAGCTGAATCACAGAATGGTGGATGGTGTCATTATTATTTTGCCATTGAATATTTGATTCAATTCACCTTTATTTGATCCCTATTCAAAAAAACTATCAATTATTAGAATTCGAAATCATTATTGCCGGCAATATGGAAATGAAAATGTTTTATTCTAGCTGCAATAATGACTTAGAATTGACAGTTGTTCTGAACAGAGATCAAACCTCGGGGAATTGAATCAAGTATGCAATCTCTAAATAATAATTACACTATAAGAAGAAATATCGTCGGCACAATGCAAAGTCACGAATGTGCTTTTCGCCTATGTGCACTATATCGCGATTATAATCATGATATCAATGCCGGAATCGCGAGAGAGTTTGCTTATCCCCCTCTCTTACTTCTAACCTAGTACCAAACATAGAAATCTATGCTTATATCACTGTCTTCAATTTTTAGAAAACACAAGTTCATGTTATAGCTCAACAAGAAAACCTCTAGGGAAAAAACACAGTACGCTTCTGAATTGCCATGAAAAAAGTGCCTCTATGATGTTTTCATTTCAAAACCCAAGCACAAATACAAACGGAAATAAGGGCCAAAGTTGTATCGTCCGAATCTCAATTTTGACCTTTTACTCGAAAGCAAAGGAAGATAGATCAATGCAGTTCATGGCATTATCAGTTTCTCCTAAAAAGGCCACCGTAACGTGTCATTCATTTTTCTCTATAATTCACTGTTAGAAAGTTGTAGTTCAAGTTCACAAATCTTGTCCACCCTGTACACTGTCAAAGATTACTTCGAATCAAGGTTGACTTTATTTCCTTTAAACTTTTTCAATTATGAATAGAATCAAATATGCTACAAACATAGAGTGACAGGGTGTTTAATATTTTCTCTAATTCAGTATCTTAATGAGTTCATCACAGTACTTAAAGTAGTGCTGTAATGAAACTCATTACAGCATTGTTTTCAGTTATATTTTTCGTTTTGTGGTTGTTAGTACTGACTTCCGATCGAATCAAATCAATTCAAATTCCGTAATCGGTCAAATTTTGTTTAGTCACACCAACTGCCAAGATGAAATATAAAAGTCATTAACCTGAATTTTCATTTGAATTTCGAGAGTATTTCACAAAACTTGACTGAAATAGAGAAAATACCATCTAATACTCGTTGCAGAAGACAATTCCAACACTCATGCTATCGGTAACTCGCTCCTTCGTCGCCCGTTTTCGAACTTCGCATTCGTGTTGGAATAGCTCATTCTGCAACTTGTTTTAGAATATACTATTCTGTTCATGTTGTTTTGATGTTTATAAATCTCAATCGCTCAAGGGTTTCTAATACTTGCTGTTGTATGAGCGATTGATAGTCTTTGATTGAGTGAGTGCAACCCCAGTTGCATTAAGGGCCGGTTTTATAAAGGATAGTTGACTGCCGGTCGACTCAAACCGATAGTCAACTGTCAAATTCCGTATTATAAACGTCAAATTAATGGTTCAACTCGGAGTCGACCGGAAGTTGACCCAACCGCTAGAATAGGTAGTAGTTCGGCCTCGAACCGATTGTTGAGGGCCGAGAAACTGGCATGGTCAGTTGGGGGAGCATGAAAATATCATTCATTTGTCATATTTCAGACTTCATCCATTTGAAATTTCAATCATTTGTAATTTGTGTTGTGTTTCGAGTCATTCAAAGTTGTTTTGAGAATCCTTTACAACGGATGCATTTATTTGGTGTTCAAAACAATTCATTTTATTTCATTATGTTATAACAAAAAAAATATTTTGCATTTAAATTTAGGAATATATTGATGTATCACAACCTAACCTAAAATGAATTTTAAAAATCAGAAAAATCCATATATATGTTGTTTTTTTTTCGTAAGACATGAATTCTTTATCACATGCATAAAAAAATTTCAATATAAACATTAAAATTTTTTTCGTTTTCAACATTTTCAAGTTTATGTTGACGAGTGATATTTTGAGTTTATTATTGAATATAATATATTAAATGAGTATACAACATGATGTTGAAAAAAATTAATTAAATGCATGTGTGAAGGAATGCATGGCCTACTATTAAAAAAACAAACAAATATGAATTCTTCTGATTTTTGAAGCTAAAATGTATTAAAGGTTAGGTTGTGATACATCAATGTATTCAGAAAAATAAATGCAAGAATTTGACTTGACGTTAAAAAATACGGGGTGTTCCATCTTAAAGCCTCTCTTCCCTTCGAAAACAAATGCATATTATATAAATTAATGCTTTTTTATTATCAGAACGATTGACTACCAACAAAATATTACAAGGAATTCAATGAAAATAATGAGTGGGTTCGATACAATGATGGTAAAATTATTTGAAATTGAAAAAACCCAAATTCTCCAAAAATTCAGTTCAAACGCCGTGTGTCTTACCCCGAATCACGTGACTTTTGTCTTGGTTCCCAGCCTTACGACCGCATTTGAAGGTTAGACTCCTTCCAGCTGTCATTAGTTCCATGGAGGTAGAAGAAGGGGAGGTAGCATATCCTATGTTTCCCTTGCTATGAAAGTGTCACCAAAAATCCGCCATGTTGGTGAGCCAAATTTGTGGCGGGAATTTTGTATATTTGAATTTTTACAATTCGAAGTTTGTTCGATTCTCTTTTAATGACCTAAAGATGAATAAATAATGATCGAAACAAATCAAGGAGTCAAAATATCATAAACAATTGCTATTAGTGAATTGGTGAGTTGAATTACGTACGGAATGTTTCTGTAACTAATTATACATCCCATTTTTTCAATTAAGGTACATACAAATTCAGATAATATGCAATGAAACAAATAGGTTAATTATCTCGTGTATCTATCAATTAAAGTTGTATGCAACAATAATTAAACCATGTATTTACAAACGTCAAAAAATTCAGCTTTTCACAAGGGCGGATTTACGGGGGGGGTAGAGGGGGTAATTACCCCCCCCCATGAGTATCGAAAATCTGAAAAAAGGGTACCTACGCAACGTGATGCACAAAAAATTTCTTACAATAATTTCAAATTCGTAATTTTTCAAATTTTGTTAATATATTATACTTCGAGCAACAATAATTAAAGGAACAGGAAAATATTCAAAATTTTTTGGTGATTTTTAACAGGCTGTATCTCAGTGAATAATGGTCTTATAGGAAATAAAAGAACTTAGTTTTGAAGCTTGAAAACTTAGGTTTCTGAATTTATTGGTTCACAATTTCTCGGAGTACCGGTAGTCATACAATCATCGGATAAAGCAAGAAAAAAAATTGTCAAAATTTTTCGAATATTTTTTATTACGCGCATGGAATAATTTTCTCGAGCTTGGCCTATGCAAATGTCACATAACCTATTTATTCAGTTCTAATTTCATATTAGAGACTTTCAGAAATAACCATTTGTCTTCGATATATCCTAATTTGAATGAAAAATGATCCTCTTTCACTCAACTGCCAATATCTTCCAAACTTCTGATCGCCTAGTGAGTACAGAAATCTTTCTGCAAAAGCCTGTTTTGTTCAATTAAGAAGAAATATTTTTTTCACCTATCACATAAACGTGGAAAAGGAGCAAAAAGATGCCATTTCACCATTTTTTGTTTAATGGACTGTTTCATCATCAATATTGGCGGAAAAGCTTAGGTTATGAAAAAATTTTACAGCCTGATGTTCCCCGAAGTCCTCCTCAAATCGGTAGATCGATCTGTTCAGCAGTTCTCTTAAACAGATTGATTGAAATTTTGAAAAAATTAAGGTAACAAGGTTTTTGTTCCTTAAATTCGACCTTATTTTCTTAATCAATCAATAATTACATCATTTCTTCATTTTTCACTCAAATTTTGTTTAAATGAAAAAATTCATTTCTAAAAAAATTTCGTAATTTGGAAAAAAAATTAACATTCGAGAATTTCGTTAAATTTTGTTCTTAAAGTAAAATTAGAATAAAAACATGTTTTAATTTGAAAAAAAAATACAAGAAACCATCTCTGACTCACCTCCACTGGAGCTATGGACCTTGGATACATTAAAACCTTAATTTTTCTCAGAAAAAAATAATGGAATTTTAAATTGAAACCCTTAACTTTTTCCGTTTTCCGACACCTGACACCACTTTCAAAAAACAGTTTTCTTGAAAACCTCTCGACTCATTAGGTAAAAAAACCGATTTGAAATAATTAGGTCAAGTTTAAGGAAAAAAACCTTGTTCTCCCAATTTTTTCAAATGTTCAATCAATCGGATCAAGAAAACCGATCGATCTACCGATTTGAGGGGGGACTTTGGGGAACATCAGGCGGCCAAATTTTTTATATCCTAAGCGTGGCAAAATGACACGTTTATGTGATTGAACAAAACAGATTTTTGTGGAAAATTTTCTTTAGAAAAAGAAATCGCCTTTCGCCTCGCTAGGTGAGCAGTATTTCCGGAAATATCGGCTGTTGAGTGAATATCTCGAGTGTAGTAAAAAGCAAATTAGAGCTGAATGAACAGGTTATGCGACATTTGCTGCATTGGTCTAGCTAGAAAAAATTCTCCGTGAGCGTAGACCAAAAAATTAAAATTCGAAAAATTTTCAGAAGTTTTTTCTTCGTGCTTTATCCGATGATTGCATGGCCACCGGTACTCTGAAAAATGGTTGATCAATGATTTCAGAAACTTCTTCAAGCTTCAGAAGTTGGTTTTTTATTCGACCACTCGTCACTGAAATACAAACTGTTTTAAAAAAAACTTTGAAACTTTTTCTGTTCCTTCAATTGTTTCGCGAAGTGTATTAGCAATGAAAATTTCCTAAATATGTGGTAAGCAAATACCTTTCAAGTTCAAAAAACCGGAATTCTCTAGTTATTCGTTCTGAATGGTTATTACCCCTCCCAAGAAAAAAAGCTATATCCGCCCTTGGCTTTTCACCATTAATTTTCGAGTAAGATCAGCATATGCTGTACAAGAAACCATTTCTTATATGTTTTTCCACTACATACAACTGCCAAAACCAACGAACGAATAATAAATAAGGCCAAAATTGCAGAACCTACAGTTTAAAATACCTCGAAGTCGGCCATCTTGGTTTGCCAAATCCGGATTTGTTTTGGTGACACTTTTCAAACGTTATGCCCCCTCCACTTTCTTTACCTCCATGATTAGTTCATTGCGGAACTGAACGAGCAGTGTAGCCAACTGAAATAAATCGGCTTCAACCGATAGTTGGTCGATCGGCACCCCAAATATTTTTATAATACCCGATGAGGTTCAACCTGTAATTGACTCTCAATTGGCAGTTGATCGACTGTCGGTTCAACCGTACTTTTATAATACCCTCCCTAAGCCCTGGAGCTGCTATCTTCAAGTGTTTCGAGTCGAAAACAGGGTAAAACGAGGTATGTGTTGAATGAATGCATTCGTAAAGTACCTTCATTTGAATTGATGCTTATATAAAAACCCTAATGAATAATTTAGGATAAAAATGAATTTTAAAATAAGCTTTGGTTGTTGAGCTAGGCCCCTACAAGAGCGTACTCCTTTTTTTAATAGAAATTGGCGGGACTAGTCTAACGAAGATTAGGTACTCAGTTCTTGCTTCAAATATTTGTGTATGAAACAGCTACAGGTTATCAAAAACGAAATATTATGTCACCTAAAATTACTCTCCAAATTGACCCTTGAGAAAACAATAGCCCCAAGCTTTATGAAAAACGTCGGCAATTGATAGTTGTCCTCATTTCTCCTCTATGAATATAGGTTCTACACACGCATTTGTTGAATCCTTTTCTCGTGTTTGAATTATGGTGGGATTGAAAAAGGAATATAGCGGTTTATACGGCCACTCATGTCAATTTAACTATTTATTTTACACCTGGTGTGCTAACGGAATAAACAGTGAATTCTTCCCCAACTCATAAGAGTGTACATATTGTGTTTGAACTTTGTAGGTGAACTAATGGATGTAAATGACTTGTGTTCGGCATCTAGTAACTTGTCTTCCTTCGGTCAGGGACAAATTTGGTGTGGCGTGTGTCAATCAGAGAATTGACACTTCGCTTTAGCCCGGTCGTCCACTGGAAGCGTTTTCGAGCGTTTTATGGCTCTCGCGAAACAGGCGTAAACGTGCGGCAAGTTGCTACGAATCCCAAGCAATGTATTTCAATGCAGCTGCGTCCACTACAGGCGACTTCGAGCAGGCGTATACGAGCGGCTATGAGCTTCGCCGCTTGATACGCCTGAAATGGGATCTGTAGCGCGTGTACGCTCGGAACTCTAGAAGCGCTTACTCTATTTACGAAGTAAAATCCTTTCCGCGTAGATAAATTCGTATGGAATTCGTTGGACATGGATCCTCCTCAAAACAACCTTTAATGAAATTAATTTCATTATTTCTTTTTTCAGTTGTAGAAGAATTAAATGATCCCAATCATAAAGTGTTTTCATAAAAACTGTTTTAAAACTCATTTGATATCGATGGGTGTGTATTTCTTTCTGAACACACGAATGAAATTCGAGGAAATCTTGATGTCAAATTTTGTGTGATGAAAGGTCTGTGGTGCAATGCCTAAAGACTTGATGACGTTATGCCGATGATGTTTTCGTGATTTGACAACATGGCAAAAAAGAATCAAGTGGTTTCAGAAAAAAGGCACACAACAATCGATATCTAAATTTATATTTAAATCAGTCAAATGAGTGTTGAAACAGGTATAATAAAAACACTTAACGGTGGGGCTCATTTAATTTCATCTACATATGAAATAAGGAATAATTAAATTAATTTCATCAAAAGTATTCTTGAGGATAATGAATATTCAACGAAAATCATTTGAAAAATGATTTCAAATTCAGAGAGTATAATGATAATCAGGGACCAACAAGAAATCGTCAAGAATAAACAATGTCATTTAATTTGATTTCTCATCTTCATGGACTTTCAGGAAAAATTCAGAGAATTGGTTCTAAATTCAATATGAGAACCGTTTAAAAACACGAAATGATTTGAGATCTGAACTTACAAAAACTGAACCGTCAAATAGGAAACGAAATGAAAAACTTGTATTTACAACATTCCTTGTATTTTTGGAAAAAACCTATACACGAGAAACATAAACAAATTTCGAAATTAGAATAAAATATAGAAAAATTGGTAGATCGCGATCATGTGACTTCCAATACAGGCGATCACATGATGGATTGGAATAACACGAAAAATCTAATGATGGAACCTGACAGTAATAAAAGAATAATAATCTGTCAAATTGTTCGGTGGGTGTGGATCGTATTTGGAATGATTCGTTGAAAATGGAACTGATTTCAGGGAATTTTGAAATGAAGTAGCAATTTCACTATCATAGTTATTAATATTAATCTATGATCATCATGGATTGGAGAATGTCAATTGGGAAATCAAAAATTCTCAATATTCCGTAAAGCTCATGTTGAGAAATTGTTTGAAAAGGAAGTCTGATATAAATTCCGAAACGTTACAAAGCTTGAAAGTTCGAAGTGTTGTCCCTATGAAGTTTTATCGTTTCTCAAATACATTCAGAAATATTCTTCGCTTCTTCCCATAGAAATTGAAGAATCGCTCAGGATATTTTTCCAATTATTGATTTTGGAGATGTTTGAATTCTCCCAAGGATTTTCTGGTTCTGAAAATTCGGTGCATCCAATAACGGCAGGACCTCTGTGTTTCCGTCGTCTTTTGAAATAACTTGACTCTAGAATGTACAAGTCCTCCGGATTCAAAGCATATTGCACTCAATGCTAAAAGAATACGAACGATGTCATTTTCGAATTCGAAGATAAACTATGGTCTTTGTATCGGGCAATTGGTTATATCACTTAAAATGGATCGCAAGAAGCCGCAACCGTCGCCGCTGCCAGTGGACGAACCCTGCAGCCCATTGCCGCCTGTGTTGTAGCAGCTACGAACGCTTGTTTCGCGTGAGCGCGTTGCCGCCTGAATACGCTTGCAGTGGACGACCGGGCTTAGACTCATAATCAATGCCGTCTTTACCGAAAGGGCACACAGGGTCCCCATTCTCAGGGAGCCCCGAAGGTCCGACTTTTTTTCTCACACGTTTAAACAATAGCACTATGGTCATGGACGTTTCAACGAACCCTTACGAATACCACATGCAATAGTTCAGATCAATACGAGACGGCTGCTGAAAAAATCCATAGATATGAATTTGAGGTAGAAAGTACTCAAAGATACATTTGAAAAAAAAATATTTCTCTCAAGTCCCATTTATCAGCTTCTGCACAGTTGAGAGGCAAGAAAATGTTTTATGTCAAGACTTTCATTTCCATGATACATATTTCAAAAAGCGTTCGGCCTAATAGGTACCAGAAATTGATAGTCGATTCAGTTTTCTTTGTCAGTTGATAACAATCGAATTTTTTTTGTTGACGAAAAAATGCAAAGAATTCGCTAAATCCATCATGACATAATTGCAGATGAGCTCAACACAAAATCTTTTTTTAACCGATATTTAAAAAACAAAGCGAAGCAATCGTAGGATTCAACTATCTCAATCTCAATAAACCTCGAAATGATAATAATAAATGATCTTATGAAATTAAATGAATCGGAAGAAACATTTCCAAGTATAGAAATGGCTACAAGATATTCTTTTGCCTGATGGTTACCAATTGTAGATAAGAGCGGTGATTTTCGCAGCTTATAGAATGAAAAATGAATCACGAGCAACAATGCTACAGGAACTCTTGAAAAAATTGTCAAATGTGCATAGAAATTAATGATATTTGATATCCTACAACAGAAATTTTGAAGGAAATTTTTTTACTCTCCAAAATGGTCCAAGATCTAGTTCATTATCGCTTTGCTCATAATGCACTCGTCTTATATGCTGGAGATTTATCACGACTGTAAAAACTTTGAATTGACCACTTGACCGATATTCATATAAGAAATTTTATTCTGCTGGTTCGAAATGATAAGGAACAACCCTGAAAGACAACAGAAGATCAGATTGTACATATTACAAGACGATTCCAACAAGTTGTCAGTGCCAACGTGATGGGGTCTCCAATAGTAATATCAAGCCGGATATGTTGTAAATAATCGTTTCAATGCAGAGATATTATATTCTTCTGAGCATATTATTTTATTCGTTAGGAGGCATGTTGCTTATCTTTCACTTTTAAATCACATCATTTCAGTTACCAATGACGAATAGGTAGACTTCAGGTGCTTGTGAGGCTTGCATTAAAAGATACAAATCTAAAATTGATATGATGCTTAAATGTACAAGGTTGGTAAATGAACATACGGTAACCTGAGCTAGAGCTACCCTAGGCGAGTTCGAAAAACCGATATGGTTTAATCAATTCCATAACCGAGATACAGGATGGTTCATGTATTCAGCAAAAATTTCGATTGCTAATAATTTTTTTACCAACCGGTATATTCAGTTGATACTTGGGACGAATCATAACCTTACACAGGTCGATCTATTCATATTCAAATTCTTGAAAAATTCCAGGTCCGTATTTGAAAAATATGGGATTTCTTCCAAACTGAGAGTCGACACACTGTATATTGAAATTTCAGGATTTTATTGGGATATTTGAAAAGAGCAGAAAAGTTTTTATGAGGTTCGGTAGATTTCATCGGTCCGCATGAGATTTTGCGCAAAACAATCTTCAGGGAAAGATTTAATTGAATATTGGAATTTCACTAAATTCTCAGAAAAATCGTACATTTTGATTGAATTGAATTATTATCGTCCAACTATTGCACACTCGTATTTCATGATATTCTGAGAAATCTTTTTAATGTATTTTCTGAAGAACATTATTGATTGAATTTAGTGTTCATTTCGAGGATAACTATTTCGAATTAACCTATTTTTGAAAAAAATATATTCCAACTTAACAAAGATGAACACTCAACCTTATTCATTGAATGTTTTCGAAAGGAACCCGTTTTTCTGAATACACATACTTTTTCGTTTCGAAATATGTCCTAGTACTTTTTATCACGTCTCAAGTTTTACGTATTTTATTACAGGCAACTTCGATATCTCACCACTGTTTTTCAGGTGAATATCCTCAACATCTCAAATAATTCCAAATGTAATGATCAGCAGGATTGAAATCTAGTGATCTAGAGGACCAGGAATGAAGTCCACCTCTGAAAATCCACAGATTTGGAAAGTCAAGATCTCAAACATATCTGAACATTACTCTGAAATGAAATGGAGCACCATCATACTGGAAATGCATTCCTGCAATGTGCAGGAAGATGATTTTGAAAGATATCTTGGTGAAAATCACACGTGAGCCGTCTTAGTAGGACGTGCGGTCTAATTAATCGATTTTTATAAACGTCCGAAATCGCGTTCTTCGAAAATTTTGTATTTGGATATCGTATATCTGTCCTCATACGGTTTTTTTTTCAGCTCATTTATGCGAATTTCTCATATTGAAGATACCACTCTCAAAAAATTTATTTTGTAGAAATAATCGTAATCTACTCGAAACAACTCTTGCGGATACAATACATAAAAAGATAAAATTAAATGTTTCTCAATCAGATCTTTTTTTTTTTTAATAGAATATCGAAAAATCCAAATATGTTATCAGTTCGAGATGAAATTTTTCCAATTTGATTGCAATGAACAAGTTTTCCACGAAATTATTAGAATTCTTACATTCAATTGGAAGCTTTCTTCGAGCAAAATCACGAGCAGAACAATAAAATCTATCACACCCCATAAAAATTTTCCGTTCTTTTCAAATATCTCAAACAAATTTCAAATTTTTAATATACAGCTTGGAAGAAGTCCCAATTTTGCAATCACGCACCTGGAATTTTTTGTTAATTTAAATATGAATCGATCGACCAGTGGTAGTTACGTTTCAAATATCAACTGAATATACTGGTTGGTTCAAAAGTTATGAAATTTTCGCTGAATACATATACCAGCCTGTATCTCGGTTACGAAATGGATAAAATCTATCATATATCGATTTTTTGGACTCACCTTGGGCAGTTCAAGGTCAGGCTATCGTATGTTTATTCACCAATGAAACACCCTGTATGATCTATAGAATATATTAGAATCAAAACTTTCTTCTACTCTTTCAACAGGTATGTGAAGTCGTTAGATGGGTTCCTGAAATATGCCACATTGTTTGATTTCGCCTTCTATTCATTGCAAATTGGTGCTACAGTGAGCAAAATATTATCAGAGATAAAAGTGAGTTGCCCAAGAAAATAGAAAACTTTATCCAATACTCCATTTTTTTCAGCATTCAGAATATTCTGCTGTATTGTTCCACATCAATTATCTCTGCTTCAATTACTTGGGATTACACTTCAACTACACGAGTGCATATGAAATCATTTTCGAGGTAAATACTAAATCGTTTCTATTTGGGAAATTTATATTATCTGATATGCCGTTGATTATTGTTGTAAATGATATCACAACTTTCAAATTCGCGGAATTTCTCATGGTAAAACCCAATTTCTTCTTCGTTTTTAAAGGTCAAGTTTTGAAAAATTTGATTCGCTCAATCTCAATAGACCACTCGACTTTATATTTTCGGAGAAAAATCAAGTCCTGGATTTTCCATACTCGATATCACTGTAACGCTCATGGAATTCCGCAATGTTCGACGAAGTTAAAAATAACGAAGTCAAACTGTTTACAAACGTTTCAAAGGCTCGACTCAAAGCAGGCAATCGATCGCAACTATCATTGAATTCAGTTTTTGGATAAAACACGATATCAAATGCATGAGCATGTGCAGACATATGACGAACTGTGTTTTCATATAGCCAGTTAACATATCTCTACAATATGTTTTTCAAGCTAATAACGCTATCCATAATTAGAGAATATTCGGAAAGGAACAATATAAGACTATTTGTGTTTTCCTGGACTTTCCGGATGTCATTTGTTTTGAAGGCAAATCCTTAAGACCGAAAGCATCAATATGTAAAGGTCAATTGTTTAGAGAGAAATGACGAATTATGATGATCCGGAGTATTGTTCTCGGTACCCTTCTGTTCATTTCGTTAATGAACTTTTGTTCAGTTAACAAATTTCTGATGATTATGCAGTAATCGGTTCCAGGCACACTCGAAGGAAAAATGGAATTTCTCTGTCAAAAGTTCAGGTTATAACGTGTGCACAATAACTCGATCCTTGATATAACTAAATGAATCATATAATATAAATATATCAATACACATAAATCTGCTGCTTGCGAAATCGAAGGAGTGATATGAAACAGAAAAAGGTTTATTCAAAGAATTCCTGACCCAGCGCGGAATACAAAAGGTTGCATATTTTTTGCAACATGTTCACAAAAAAATTGTCTATTATCCAATATGATGGATAATATAGACATCATGAATTTCATTTATTGGTAGGAACAATTAGTGTGCCCGTTGTGATTTTCAGATGTTTTGTCACTTATTGTAAACGAAAATAATCTATAAACATGACTGGAAAAAACACAATGCACGGAATTCAAAATTGCAACATTCCTAAAGAAGGCTACGCTGCTCACCAATGCTGTTATGTTGACGATCTGGACATACTTATACAGCATAAAAGTTGGGACTCCGGCATAATTTCTGAAGGATCTGTGGCTGAATCGTTAGAAGGAAGAAGGCAGAAAAATAATTACTGGTCAACAATTCAATTCAAGGTCAAATATTCTTCTGAGGACTAACCTAATACTCATTACTTTTCTACGGAAGTTTTTCCTTCATTAGAGAACAATCTTGAAAGTTAACAGAATACCTATGTCGATTAGCAATTCTCAAAAAATTATTGATATGAAAATATACTTTTCATAATTTGTAGGGTATTATTTTAGTCGTTGAGATCTTCATTATCTCCTTCATTTTTGTTTAATATTATTAATGAAAATGTCATTCAGTAATAATTTCTTCTTCATGAAATATACTTAACGAGGTAAAAAGAAACAAAAAAGTTATCGAAAATTCAGAGGAGAGATAATTTCTCGCCTTTCGTGGATCGGGAATGATATTTTCGTTCAAGTAAGTTTACTTCTTTCCTTTGCCTCCCATTGTTTTTTATGTTCAGTATCCAATTAAAGTCCAATAGTTCTGAGATTTTTCATTCTTTTTTGCATGGCAAATTCCCGAAAGCCCAAAAGTAAATGTCTAATATTATTCTTACGGAGATATGCGAAGAAGGTTCGATTCTCTGGTACTCGGTGAAACTGTGAAATACCGAAGTACGTCTACTATTATCAGCTAATCAGCAGTAGAACTGATGTGTTCGAAGTTGCGCCGCACTTTTGAGTTATGAAAAATACTTCTGTTGTGCTGAATTTTGTTTGAGTTATGCTGCTTTTGGTGTCCTTGAAAATTTCTCCTCTATTTATGTTGTCCTCGAGAAATTTTGAAGCCAAAAAAATCTGCCAGCCCAACACTTTTCGAAAAAATTGATTCCGACTGAAAAAAATTGTCAGTTGTGTTAGTTTCCAAAAGTCCATTACATAAATAATTTATAAAATAATTTTGAAGAAATATAACAGCATCCGAACATGCCCGGTGCCAGTAAGGACTAAAAAATTTCATAGTTGAACATTTCTAAAAACAATATAGAAAGAATTCAATAATTCAATAGGATATCACAGTAGAACTACTTAATTTTCATATATCAATTCATGGTAGTGTTTTCCGGTATTTTATTTTTTCTACGACCATGCATTTCCACCCACTTTCCCGTACTCATTTTAGTTTATTAAGTGTCACTTTCCCTCACTAGTGCGTGAAAGTATTAGCAGGGTTTATTTCCGCACAATAGCAAATATAAAATACTTATTGTGATTGACAAGAAAATTCAATGAGAAACGAAAATGAATGGAACATTGTCATCGAGTGACTTATTCTCACATATCTCCAAAATTTCCAGGCTTATTGGCGGTATACCATTAGGAATAATTTCATTTTGGGTGGCAATTCTTTTACCTTCCCTCATTTTGACTAGTTATACATCAAATTAAAATATACAGGGTATCCCAAAGGGACTGTCCGTTAAAAGATATTATGATTACTTCCAAAATTCATGTGAAGATAATATAAGCTGAGTTGACATTCATTTATGATATATATTTGAATATCAAAGTAAAGTGCCTTCACCGAAAAAAGTATCATATTTCCTATTTCTAATGGGACATATTACATTATGACTTCTTTGGATATATATTCTTTCGTTGTTTTCGATGGTCAATTAAAGACGTTTTCGAGTTATTCACTGTTTTTTGAAACAAAATATAAATTGGGGCTTGAAGATCACTGAAGATCCAATGAAAGCGAAATGTATTATCTCAGATCTGATTTTTGAAATGGGTTACCGAAAAGATATTCAATATCACGTTTTGATATACTGGAACGTTCAACGAGAGTATCAAAGTTGGAATTCGAAAATAGCCAAAATTTGATTTTTTTCAGATTCAAACAATTTTTTTTCTTTAATTTAAATATCGAGAATAGTATATTCTAAAACAAGTTGCAGAATGAGCTCCTATTCCAACACGAATGCGAAATTCGAAAACGAGCGACGAAGGAGCGAGTTTTCGAAAGCATGAGTGTTGGAATTGCCTTCTGCAACGAGTATTAGACGATATTTTCTCTATTTCAGTAAAGTTTTGTGGAAAACTCTCGAAATTCAAATAAAAATTCAGATTAGTGACTTTTGTATTGTATCTTGGCAGTTGGTGTCACTAACGAAATTTGACAGATTGCGGAATTTGAATTAATTCGATTCGAAACTTGATTCGATCGGAGGTCAGTACTGACAATCATAAAACGAAAAATATAACTGAAAACAATGCTGTAATGAGTTTCATTACAGCACTACTTTTAGTACTGTAATGAACTCATTACGATACTGAAATAGAGAAAAATATTATATTCAATACCTACCTCCCATAACATACAATTTTATGTTCGTGGCTAACTGTTATTACCCAAGATGTATCTCGAGAATTGCTTATTTCAGATAAATGCGCCTTCGTTGAATCCTTAGTCTTCTGCAATCCTCAAATTGTAATTTTTTTCAAAAAATAGTGGATATCTCGAAAACGTCTCTAGATGGCTACAGAAAACAAACATGAAATACATTCAAAGAAATATTTGGAAAAGTCCTAATATACAGGGTGTTCCATTAGAAATAAGAAAGTTTATACCATTTCCAGTGAGGGCGGAAATTCGAAGTGACCGAATGATTATTTCCACAAAATCTTCTAATGAAAATTCCTGGTGGGACACTCTGTGTAGGTATATATTTTTTGAAAAGAATTACCGCCCCAGAAATGCAACGTAGGACCCGAACACAGAGTTGCAGGAACGTCCATTAAAATTTAATGCCGCCTTAATTCTTCCTTTAACGGAATATCCATAGACGGTAGCCATGAATACTCCATTTAATGGAGAATTGAGCATTAAATTTAATGGACGTTCCTGCAACTCAGGGTAGAACTGTTGTTTCCGCTGAACGCAGCCTTAGACTTACGCTTTTTCTTTACAACTTTTTCGTTTCGGAGTTCTATACATTCCTAGGTAAAAAAAAACAAGTTTCAGTAGGACGAAGTAACATCGCACATTCGTGATGACAGCAACAGAATAATCATAATGAAAATTTACAGAGTTCTAGCCTCTCGATGTCCATTTACGAAAGTAGATGGTATGAACAGAATGTGGAGACTCGAAAGAAATATATTATGATGATGAGGCAAATGAAGCACCCACTTTGCTTGCATATTGGACCTTTATACGCAATGTCCAACGAAATGTTGATTCTTGTAAGTATTTTTTTCTGCTTCAACTTCAACACTATATGGTTGATTATTTTTTAGATCATCAAAGCAGCTTATTCCTACGTAACCCTACTGAGCAAATCTTCAGAATAGAAATTAAAGAAAAAGGTTAACACACAACAACTCCTAACAATATTTCCTGCACGGTAGTGAAAAAACTGTAAGGTCGTTTTTAATCCACAAAAATTAAATTGAAACCATATGAAAGAAACTATTTAACATACATACTAAATCTATGAATTATTTACAAGCATACAGGGTGTCCGGGGAATAACTGTACATACTCATACTAGAGATAGAGTTAGACTAGGTGATTACTGATTGACTATAAAAAATTAATTTCTGGATTTCCCTAGAAAGCTACAGGGTGATCTTCCAACTACATGGAAATACTTAGACCATCATAAAATCCAAACTTATGGACTGATATTGTTGAAACTTGGGAGGTTATTGGCACATGCTAAGGTCGAGTTAGAAAGATATCAATTATTTCATTATTTCAGGGCCGGACTCATTAATCTTCATTTAAAGTATTCAGGGTAAAACAAACACTTCATATTTCGAATTACAAATTATTGATTCGCTTTTTGGAAAGAAGCTGAATTATGCTTCAATTTGTGGTATCGCTTAAAGTTGTCACATCAACAATTATTTTTTCACAAATTTTTGAATTGTATAAAGTTCGAAAAATTCCAATTTTCACCATGAAGAGGACTGAAAATTTCATGTTTGAATATAAAATGGAAAGTTTCAAGAGAAAATTTTCAAAAAAAATCAGAGCTTTAATAAGCATATTCCATAACGAAACAATAACAAATGAAAGAAACTAAAATACAGTAAAGAGAACCTAATATAAATGAAAGTATGAACGATTGAATTGCTGAGTCAACGTTATTTAAGAAGGGTTCGAAATGAAAACCATTCGCTTGTAAACATTTCTCTTACCGAATGTTCAAATTGAATACAGCCTTGCGAATGATATCACCATTATTTCTTAAAATATCGCAACAGTTGATAATGCTGTTCTCTTGGCTGGATTTCTTCAGAATATACCATATCCTTTAATTTTCCCCATGACAAATAATCTAGCGGGTTGAAATCTGGAGATTGAGGATGACATGGAATAAGTCCTCCTCGACCTATCTACCCATTTGGATAGGTATTGTTGAGGTAACTTCTCACTTCCGAGCCAAAATGAGGTCCAGCTCCATCATGCTGGAAATAAATTCCTCTTATATTTATTCCTTGTAGCATGCGTGGTAAAATAATTATAATGACTGTTCTTTATTGGCCACCGACCGCAGTCCTTCAGCCTCTGGTAAAATATTTTGTAAGAAATCTAGATAAATCGCACTTGTAAGGCGACCGTCAAAAGAATGAGACCCTATCAAATGTTTGTTTATCACAGCACACCAAACATTTACTGAACATTTTTGTTGTGAATTTCTCATTCTTATACTGTGTGGATTCTTTTCGAGTTTGCGAGTTATGAATATTGAACACACCATCTCTGGTGAATTGAGCCTCATTACTGAATATTGTTCTGTACAAAGTGACTCTGTGATCTGCTATCCAATGTGCAAAATTTAGTCCTCCTCACCTTCAATAACTTTTTTGAGAGAATTTATTATTTATTTTCGACCTCCACAAGATGACTAAGTCATGTTCAGGTAAATAAATTCAATTTTTCGAATTTTATCCAAATTCAAAAACTCATAAAAAAATAATTGTTGATGTGACAACTTTGAGCAATATCACAAATTGAAGCATGATTTAGCTTCTTTCTGAAAAGCAAATCAATAATTTTTAATTCGAAATACAAAGTGTTTGTTTCAACCTGAATACTTCAAATGAAGATTAATGAGTCCGGCCCTGGAAAAATGAAATAATTGATATTTTTCTGACTCGACCTTAGCATGTTCCAATAACCTCCCAAGTTTCAATAATATCCGTCAATAAGTTTGGATTTTATGATGGTCTAAGTATTTCCATGAAGTTGGAAAATCACCCTGTAGCTTCCCAGGTAAATCCAGAAATTAATTTTTTTTTGTCAATCAGTAATCACCTAGTCCAACTCTATCCCTGGTAAGAATATGTACAGTTATTCTCCGGACACCCTGTATGTATAGAACGATTTTAATTTCAATAGATTCTAGTTTGCAAGCTTTTATTATATGTCCTGTTTATCAATGCTTGATATATGTTAGAGCTACTTTAATTTATTATTATTATTGATTATTGGATTGTGAATTTAATGACTGCCTCCTGATAGTATCACTAATAGCTCATTTATAATGAGGAATTATAAACTATTCTAGCATTTGACTCTATTTCTCTGTAGATCTAGAACCCAGGGTGGGTTTTATTTAGTCCGATTCATCATTAGTTCCTCTGCGCGATGGATGTTCTGCCTTAACGTTGATCTCCTATCGCATCCTTAATAGTCCTAGCAGCCGTTTTCAATCCGGAATTTCCTCCCATACTAATTTAATGATCTTCCTGTTTCCTGACATGGCCAGCCCACCTAAGTCTTCAAGCTTCTATTTCTTGTACCAGATGTGGCTGATTGTACAATTCTTCTAGCTCCATTTGACCGAATGAAAAATTAATCACATATGATAAAATATTGTTTGCCGTAAAAGAAGGCAGTTTGACACATATTTACGCACGACATATGGATACTCCAGAATAGAATCTAAACATTATATGTTTTATTGTACTATTATAGACACCCCTGTATGAGCTTGGTCGTTTGAGTAATAAAAAATGATAGTGCCCATACAGGGTTGTCGATATATTAAGGGGGGTTAACGATGAGAGCGGCTTCACGTCAACCTAACAACAAAATTTGGCTCTCTCCACCTCGAAGAGAGAGTGTGTAAGGACTTTTGTAGAAGAGTAGGACTCATTGTTTTCAGGGATGATTGGAACTTATGAAGTAACTTACATTGAAATCTATTTTTCAAAAACCAACAAAAAGTTAATAAAATAACTAATTAATCCATACGTCTAAACCTCAGACTGTCTAACATAATTTCATACAAAACGAAACAAATGAGAAGATCAGTTTTCACAGGGATATCTAATTACCCAAAATCCAAAATAACATAGTAATCAAAAAATAAGATGTCAATTGATAAGAGGTGAGAGATGGCAAAACTTCTGGAATCAAACTATCCTCATCAATTGAAATTGAGAAGTTCTGATCTTTTTTCCCTCGTAGAAAGATAATCCAAGTTCTCTGAAATAACTAGTCCTGAAACGCTTCACAACTACCGTAATTTTCGATCGCTCTTCCCGACTCGGAAATACTAGGTGAATAACACGAAGAATTTCTCTCTCTCAAAAAACTACTTCTTCGGTGTATCACCTTCTCGGAACTAACTTATATTTCGTCAATAACGAAAATAGAGCCTTACCTTTTTTCCCTCAACGGACCACAATAAGGATTTTATAGGTTTGTTGAAGTCAAACATTTTCCCTCTTGATCAAATACTTAATTTTTCATTTCAGCAAAAATTTTCCGTCTCATTTTTCTTCGTATGAATATTTATAATAATTGATGACAGCGTATAAGGCCCAAAAAAGTCTTATACGAGACATGAGGCCTAACTTTGAAATTTCAAATGCAAAATCCTTTTTTCATAGCAGATTAGGACGTAAATTTTTGATTGAATCACTATCAAAAAAGGTAAAGTAGGGTGGTCGAGTACTAACCATCCTGTTACCAGCACAATATAAACATTTCGTGCAAGTAACGGTAGAGTAGAGGGGATAGAACATGTGGAATAGTACACTCGACTATCTCATCCCAACCTTCAAATTCTCACTCTACTCTACTCGTTTATTACTTTACTATACCAAGGTGAAAAGTCACTTTTTACTGGTTTACAAAATTCAAACGTTCAATGAACATACCAAATCGGCCTCGCTTCATTCGTAATTTGTGTTATTACAAGATAAGAAAAGGGCTTACGTGTTGATTGAAGTATTCTTCTTCTTCAATCAACGGCTTAGGGCCATGTTCATAGTTAACCTTCAAAATAAGGGTCCAATGAAAACTTAAGTGAGGAATACTCAGTACTCATTCTCAGCGGCCATTTCATAAAGCAACCTCAGACATTTTTTACCTGAATGAGGAAAAAATTATAGCCACATCGCAAATGCACATAAAATTCAAGTTATCTTTTCCGCAAGGGGTATCTCGAGATATCATCTTTCGTATACAGAGTGTCCCACCTGGAGTGCCCATTAGAAGTTTATGGAGAAATAATTGTTTGATCAATTTCAAATTTTTTCTGGATATATAAGCCAAGTAGACCTTCATTATTTATGAAGTATTTTCAAATATCAATGACTCCGCTTTCACCGGAAATGATATCAACTTTTTTATTTCAAATGGAACTGCCTGTATATTAAGAGTTCTATGGATGGATCTTCGAATGCCACATTTATTTATGTATCATTCAATATGGCCATCTAAAGCTGTTTTCAAGTTATTTACTGTTTTGTGAAAAAAATGTACTAATTGAGCCTTGTAGAACACTGAAAATTCAATGAAAGCGCAACGCACAATTTCAGATCTGCTTTTTGAAATGATCTACCGAAAACATATTCAGCTTCACTTTGTAGAGAATGTAACGTTTTGATATAGTGGGAGATAAAAAAAAGTGTCAACGTTGAAATTGAAAAAAACCAGAAACTCGTTTCTTTTTCAAATGGAAACCGTATTTTTTTTACTCTCATATAACTTTGTGGGGTAAAAATAAGTACAGTCGATTCGGGATTTCCTATATCTAAGATGTCCCATTTTCGAGATTTTCAGAAATAACTGCTACGAGCTTGATTTTATTATAATATAATCTATGTTATATTTGATGTTATTAAAATATAATCTATGTTCAGCCTTTCATAAAAATCTTTGACTTCATGAAGAATTTTTCCATGCTTCTGCTGTTTATATTACTCAAAACTTATTTCATTGTTCGAAGAAGGGTTTTTTACTGCTCATAATGAAAATAACCAGTTATTTTTTTGAAAAATATAACATACATATCGAAAGCTTAAATTGTAATGCAGAACTTATAAAAGTCATGAAACTTCCCGAATCTTATTCAGATATATCATCAGAACAGAAAATTGAATCAACACATTTTGAAAATTTCGTGCACCTACTTCGAAACATCTTTCTCACCTTCCCAATATTTCTCGATTGGTGGATTCTTCAGTTGGAACAAACCTGAATTATTTTGAATCAAGTCATACAGATTCTTATGAAAATGGTCCATTTTAGATAGAGGGGACCCTTATTTCTTTCTCATAAATTGAAATGGTAGTGAAAAAAATATGGTCAAGTTTCTGCCTTATTATTTGAAATTCAAACTTTGACTCTCTAACAGTTTTTCATGAATATCTCGCAAATGGTACATTTTGGATACAGGGAACTCTCAATAAACTCTAGCTATCTTCACCCCACAAATTGATATGTGAGTGCAAAAAATATGGTTTCCATCTGAAAAAATCGAGTTTTTGGCTTTTTTCAATTCCAATTTCGACACTCTCATTTTACTTCCAAGTATATCAAAACATCAAGTTTGTGTGTTGCGCTTTCAATGAATTCTCAGTGTTCTACAAGCCTCAATTAGTAAATATTTTTGAAAAACAGTTACGAGTAACTCGAGAACGGCTCTAGATGGCTATAGGAAGTAATTTATAAAATTAATGTGGCATTCGAAGATCTATCCGAAAATGTCATAATATACAGGGCTTTCCATTTGAAATAAGAAAGTTGATACCACTTTCGGTGAAAGCGGAAGTCATTGATATTCGAAAATATATGATAAATGAAGGTCCACTTGGCTTATTTCGCATCTCAAGGAAGCTCCCCCTTCCTTAAGTTGAGGGCGGTAAAATTCACACTCGACTCAGTGACTATTTCCTACGACATGGCGTCAGCACTTTGGAACTAAGCTCTTAGCTTTCTGATGAAGTGCTTCAATTACTAAGCAGTAGGCACCGGTTTGAAAAAGGTCTTAGGAGCACAATGCTCCGGAGCACAGAAGGGCATCGAGTTCTTTCATGTATACGTATACGTATACGAGTATACTTTTGATGCATTTCTAAGGTTACCACGACATAACCTCAGCAGATAGCTATCAATACAAAATAAGTGAATATCATCGCCTTCTTGTGCATTTCTAGTGTTTACTTTCTGAACGAACGATCAAATGTGATCTTAAAAGAAATATGTGCATTATCTGTTGAATGGGAAAAGCCATTTGTTATAATATAAGAGGTGTGTGAAAAATTATTTTGCTGATGCGACCTCCAAATGAATTGACTCATGGCGTGCCTTATCTGAAGATAAAAAAGATAAGACCGAATCCTTTTTAAGGTGAGATTACCACACATTAGATCTAGTTCCATTGAATACTCGAAAAAGTATTCATTAACCAGCATAACAATCAATATTCAAAGCCAGCTACTCTCTTAGTTTGTATAAAGCCGACAAGTTACCATGCCTGATCATCATCACGACGATGACGGATGCTGTTGTTGTTGCTGTAATTGTTCTGGGTGCTGCGATTGTTTGAAGAGCATTTTGTGTTGCGTCGGCATATATGAAATTTTCAAATGTTTTGGAGCCCGTGACGATAGTAACTGATGGGAATTCCGAGGACTGAGATGCTTTTCATATTCCGCTCAAGAAGTGACATATTCAAAATGTAAATGGTCGATTACTCACCACTTTCTTCTTTAGAATGAATAAATATTTTTTTTACAAGAGTGTTTAACTTTTCTCCTAATGTTATAAGAGAATGGTCTCATATTTAAGAGTCATTCCACCTCAGAAAATGTCAATAAAATTTTCGTCTATCATAGATAAACGAATGCTCCAATTTAAAAATTGCTTGCCTCTCAAGGGCGGTCCCAATGGAAGGGAGGTAGAGGGGCGAGTAGAGGGGGCAACTTCACCTCCCAGAACACCTCAACCAAATTCAAATTTTTTGATCCATTTATATGGAATGAGACTAACAAATATATAATACATATTATGATTGAATAAAAAACAAGAAAATGAATTGAACATTTTCAACAAGTGACTTTTTGTCACATATCACCAAAATGTTTTACACTTATATCAAGAATACTGACCTGATGGTTTGGGTGCATTTTTTCATATCAAACAGAAGCACATCATTTTGGGGTGGCGAAAAGTATTTTTAGTGGCACTCCTTTTACCTTTCTTTATTTCGCAAGTTATATGGGCTCGATGATATTGAAATATGTCTCTAAGAGAGTGTTCATTAGAAGTTTATGGGGAAAACTAATATTTCGAACACTTCCAAATTTTGTGTTAAGGTAGGTATAGGCCCAGTTGATATTCATTTGTGATATATATTTTCAAATCTTTAAGACTTCTGCCTTCATCAGAATTGGTATCAACTTTCTTATTTCTTCATATGCATCCTATATATTATGACGTTTTTCGATATATCTTCGAATGCCACATTCATTTTATGTTGTTTCATATGGTCATCTTGAGCCGGAAAGGATATTAAAAAAGTGGATATCATTTTCGGTTAAACCGGAAGTGGAACGAATTTCTTCACTTACTTCATCTAAACTGATGAATGAAAACAAACTAATGAAACAATTATTTTTATTTTCAAAATCAGCAGTGGTGGCCTTCACCAAAGTAACAAATCATTTTCCATAAATAACAACGGGGTATTTATAAACATAGGGGTAATAAAATGGAAAACCATAATATGCGCTTTCAGCTCCTTCCAGTTCATCCTTGGAGCCAGTTTGATCAGAATTCCTGAAAATATTGAAATTTATTAGAACCTTTTTCAACTAAAATTCGAAACTATATCCAAAAATATCTATAGGTCCGTCTCATTTTGATTTTTTTTTTTCATTTAAAAACTATTATTTCGATATGAAATTCAGATCACAATGTGACTTTCACATATTTGTCAAATTTTCATGAAGCATACATATATCATCAATTCAAACTATGAGAAGATGTTCGACCTGAAATATATGAAGGGTGAGTCAAGTAGTGAATTGAACAATTTTCTATGTTTACAGAATAAGTGTCGCTACATGGACATGGATCTCTCAATGGACCCCGCTCACTTACTTAGGAATGAATTTTTCCCATTTTTACATATTATGTTTATACCAGCCTCAGAAAAAATATATCAGATTTTCACGAAATTCTCTCATCCAGTTTGTTCTATAGAACGTTTCAGCATAGCAGCGCCGAAAAAAAAAATTTCAGATTCTCATGATAATTCATCTAATTTTCATCAAGTTTCGTTATACAGGCTATCTCATGAAGCAGTAAAAGTAACTGAATGTAACTTTATTAGTGCCTTCTGGACTACCCTGAGTTTTTCTAAATACCAAGAAGTATGTTGTTCTCTGTGCAAAGTTTCATCAATTTACAGAAAACGGTTGCAAAATGATTTGGGTTTTAATTCAGATTTCATGAAATTTTTCTTCAAAACTTATCTGTTGTTACCATTGCTGACAAGTAAAATAGATTTTCGTTCAGTATTAGTATGAGGATAGGTACCAATAGTCGATCTAAAGGTGTTTTTATTTAGGAATGTACAGAGAGATTGTTCATATTTTACTCAATAGCTATCTCAGTTCATATTGGTCGAACACAAAATTTCAAAAGGACAAATTTGTATTATGTTCAATGGGCATTCAGAATTCAGTGCTATGAATTGCATGAAGGCATAGTGAACCTAAAAATTCTATGTGAACTCTTGATATACAAATGCCACACCCTGTATTTTATTTTCCTAATCCGTAGAGCTCTTTCAGCCATGGTAAGACTAGTGCATAATATACCATTAATTAATATTTTACACCAATAAAAACAAAAAATATTCTCTTGCTTTTGATAAATGACTTGTTACACAATTGTCAACAACAGAGATGAACAAACATTACTTATTTCAAATATATCAAATGACAAACTGTAGAATTTTCATTAAATTGAATTCGCATTCGGATAGTCGAACTCAATTTCACTATGAAAGATAAAGAAATCGAGTTGTTATCATTTGTGCAAACGATGAAAAGACTCTTACTTTCATTCCATCACACAAGAATGTTTGTTTAACATCTGTGTTTAACGGCATATTTCATGTTTCTCTAGTCTCAAGTTTGCCCATCCATGAATGTATTTCTCGAATATTTACAATGCGTTTTACGAACAAAATTTCGGTTTTCCTTTATCACCAGAAATGAATATATGTATATTTCCATTTCAGTATGGTAATGAGTTCATTACAGTTCTAAAAGTAGTGCTGTAATAATACGGAAAAGGTTTCGAAGACGTTGAATTCCATATTCCATGTTTTTATCTCAATATATAAAACTCAGTCGGCCATATTGTTGGTTACGTTATTTATAACTCGAAATGGGATGAACTTTTTTTATTAAAGTTTTTTTGTTGGATTCTTCTACATTGGGGTTAACATAAAATACATTGAAACTATGAAAAATTTGATTAAATGAAAAAATAAGTAGGAAATAATTTTCTATTCTGACAATAACGCCAATAGATGTCACTACGATCTTTTTCTTCTTCTCAATATATAAAACTAAGTCGGCCATATTGTTGGTTAGACCATTTTCAACTCAAGATTGGATTAACTGTTTGTTATGAAAGTTTTTTTGTTGGATTTTCCTACGGCGCGGTAAACATGAAATACATTAAAACTCTGAGAAATTTGATGAAATGGAAAAAAATTTAGGAAATAACTTTCCTCCTTGCGAATAACTCGAATAGGTGTCGCTTCAGTTAAAAGTTTTTTCGTGACAGTATCATATTTGATATTAATTTGGTGAACTACATCTTCTAATAATATCAACCTATCTTTCTTTCGAACACTACGGAAAACTTTATGACGAAATGTTTTGAACAAATCCTCATTTGTCATCAATAACTGTGTATTTTGAATTACCTAAACGCCTTGATGGTGCTGTAAAAGTGGCAAGGTGAAATGAAATCGCCATTATTGATAGCCTCTTCCACCTGAATCATTGCATTCTCTGTTCCATGTAGGAACATCCGAATCAAGACGTATTCTATCGAACACACAAAACACAAAAATACAATGGGTGTTTCCAAATGCCTTCATTTGGAGCAGATACAATTCAAGAACAATAACGTGGATTCAATCCAACATTCAAGGTAAGACTATGATTACAACAGTAATGATTTCAAATTAATTATTTTGTCTTCCCTGAATTGAATCATTACAACCACCTGTAGATACAAAACATGAATTCCTTCAAATTTAGGTAGTTCATAGGCAATATGGATGATCAACTTGATCAATGTCAATTGATTTATGCAGATGTGAGAAGAATATTTCTTCAATCTTCAAGATCTGTAGCAACTAATTAATGAATATCATGCATTGGTTCGATTGTTTAAAACTGCCAAGTAACGATCACAAGGTTGTGATTAGAGCAGACAAACGACCCGTTGGAGCACATGAACGCCAATTCAACGCCCCTACAAAAGACGAAGTGGCTATTGTGATTTTAGATGAAAGCTTGGAAACGAGTGATATTGTTTTTGAAACATAGATGAACTCAAAATAGTAATCATCGAAATGAATACCATTTTCAATTCCCAGGCTCAGAGATCTTTTATCATGAGGTTGGAGAAATGATATTAGATTTTGTCACTGAGATGAGAGATATACCAGTTTCGGCCTTGTTGGGCCTCATCAGTATCCCGCACATCTCAGGACAAAATCTTCATAAAAAACTTCAGAATTTATAGCAATTGGTTGTGAAGTAATGAGTAAAATATCACAAAGTACTAAGGTGGTGACATCCAATTGCGTCAAAATGAAGTTTCACATGTCTAATCAAATGCAAAAAAAGAAATCTGTAGTTCCTCTTTCACTGAATGAGATTTTAGCAGTGGCTCTATTCAGGGCCCGCTTGCTAGTTTCTCAAAGTGATGGAAACGCCCAATTCTTTTTGTGACTGTGAAGCCTGATGTTTTTAAGAAAAAAAAAATTCTTTGCCTTTACGAAGGTACATCGAGAACATTTTTGAAATATAGATGAATTCAAAATAGTAATCATCGAAATGAATACCATTTTCAATTCCCAGGCTCAGAGATCTTTTATCATGAGGTTGGAGAAATGATATTAGATTTTGTCACTGAGATGAGAGATATACCGGTTTCAGCCTTGTTGGGCCTCATCAGTATCCTGCACATCTCAAGACAAAATCTTCATAAAAAACATCGGAATTTATTAGCAATTGGTTGTGAAGTAATGAGTAAAATATTACAAAGTACTAAGGTGGTGACATCCAATTGCGTCAAAATAAAGTTTCACATCTCCAATCAAATGCAAAAAAAGAAATCTGTACTTCCTCTTTCACTGATGTGCCTTCGTAAAGGCGAAGAATTTTCTTTTTCCTAAAAGTGATATTGTTCTTACATCTTCTATATCTTAAACACACCGTTCATACGATGCACTACAATACCCGCTGATGATCTAGATAGGTGATGATCAGGGCCGGCAAACCGGGCAACCTGCCGGGGCGGCAAATTCTAGGGGCGGCAAATAAGCTTTTTCATATTGAAAGTTTTCTTCTTCAAAATCGAAAAGTCGCATGTTATTGAGTATGGAATCCAATAGACGCCAAGACTTTGGGGCGGCTTTTTGACTTTGCTCGACCAATCCATTTATATTAGTACACCAACAACTGAATAAAAATTTAATTAAACCCGCAATTATAGGTATCGACAGAAAAAAAACGTTTAGTTTTTGGAAGGGTTTCCAGGAAAATTCTGAAGTGATTTTTATTTTCAGTTTGCCAATCAGGAGTCAAAATTTTCATTTCTAGGAGGGGTTCAAAAAATTTCAACCGTCGGATGTTACATTCAAACGACGATACATATATTACTCTCTCAGCTTATTGATACGAAATGTAGGTAAATCTTTTTGGGATTGTTTCAAGTACGCATTGTTTCAAAATTCTGAAAGGCGCCTTTTATGCGTTGAAAGGATGCCTGACTGAAATTTGAGACAGATTAGTGTTCTTTATTTACTTGATAATACTCATAGTAGAAGGATATGATTTATTTCGCGCACAGGAGGAAAATCGAAATTGCGATACTGAGGTCTTTAGTGATTTCGCCCGTGGAATCGAATGGGCTGATCAAATTTCCGGACCAAAAAGCCCTTAAGTATATAAGATATGAAGCCAGACAAATGAATTCCATAATATGCAAACCCATCTTTTTTATTGCCGATTCGGATTAAGCGCGGGAAATTTTTCATCCGAATTGGTTAAAACCAAACTATATTTGGGCCCTTTATGCAGCATTATTTGTTCAAAAATCCGGGGACGTTCATTCAGATCATGATGCAAAGATTCATATTCCGATACTGAGGTTCTTAGTAATTTTTGATTCGATCAGATTTTGAGTCCAGAAAGGCTTATATGCAAGATGAGAGGTCCAACTTTGCAATATTTCAGATGCAAACCTTCCTTTTTAATTTTACATTTTACATCTGAATTGGTTGAACTAAAATTTTTTCGTCCATTTTTGGGCTCCATGCAGCGTTTTTCCTTGAAAATTCAAAGTTTGTCCTCATATCACGCATAAACCCCATAGGGACCAAAATATAATGGGCCCACTCGATTCCCTGAGAAAAACTACTGTGGATCTCACTACTAGAATATGAATTTTCGCATTCCAGTAAGAATAATCCCGCGGATTTTTTAACAAAAAATTCTTTATAGGTCCCAAATATGGTAGAAAACATTTTTGGTTTCAACCAATTCTGTTGAAATTTTTTCCGCTAAATCCAAATCTGCAATAAAAAAGACGAGTTCGCATTTGATATGTCAAAGTTAGGCCTCATATCTCGTATAAGGCCCTTTTTGTTCTAGAAATCTGATGGGCTCAATCGATTCGATATATACATTGATTGCTCACACTAGCTGGATAAAATTTTTGAGTTGAGAACTTGGCCACCGTAACGTGAAAAAATGTTATGAGGTCAAATATCCAATCGAAAAACAAAAACAGTTAAAAAATCTACATGTAATAACATTGTCTTGACTTTTTCTTACATTCGAGAGCTGTGTTGCCTTGGAGGCAGAAATTAGGAATGATAAAAATCCAGGACGCGCTAAGTGTCTTTGAAACGAAATGAACTCATTTAACTTCTACTCAGAGCCGGGGCGGCGAAATTTTATTTTGCCGGGGCGGCAAAATGTCTGGCGGCGGCCCTGGTGATGATGAAATAAAGATGATAAATCCATTGAATGGTGAGTACCTAGTACCTATATTAAAATTCAAAATGTCTACACAATACAAATTTGAATTATTTGATTCTAGGACAAGAAACCACCTAGAAAGTTAGCTCGATGAATTTTTATTCATTTCGTTTAATGGATCGTCAAAATGCTATAACGATTTGCTGAGATTCGTTGATTGTGGCAGCAGTAATGTGTGGATATGTATTGTAAAATTGAAACAGAAAGCCTTACGCCTTACTTATATCAGACTAAATCAATCTTAACTACTCTGAGAGAAAATACTGCGGGCGCCCATGACTTCAAGTGTTCAAATACTAATTGATCTTGCCCACATATTCCCTTTTTTTGACTAGTGTTTCAACCCTCCCCTTTCATCGGCATGGATGATGATTTGAAGTTTTATGTAGTTATCTATTCATGTGTGAAGGCTTTCGGTATACAGTATATCCTAGTGTAGTTTCTTTCCATGTGATGAAGTACATCAATAAAAGCCAAATTTCTATTTTCGTATAGGGATATAACGGCTGAGGATGTCAGACACTCGAACTGAACTGGCGATACGTCGATAATTTTTCCTAATTGAAATTATTTTTCTGAAAGACAATTCAACAACCTTTTGTATGTTTCATGGCTTGTGAAAATTGGCTCATTTAAAAAAAAAAATTTTCAGGCTTGAAATTCACAATATGCTCAAACTATTTCCAGGAGTGTATAATCTCCTCCGCACGTTGAGAAAATGTAAATTTCATCCTAATTGTACCGATGTTTTGATCTTTATATCTCCTTGCCCCATTTTGCAATAACAAGTAACAATATTTCATTTCCGAAAACATTTTTGCAGCCATTGGTCACGAGGGCATTTCCTCGACAATAAAAAACTATCCAATAATAAGGACTATAATAAGTAGTTGTTTGACTTCATTTTTCAAATGGAAGGCTTCACCTTCATGAAATTGTGAAACTCTCACTTCGAGCAAATCTTATCGCAATCCAACTGATTTGAATTTGCTAATGAGCAGTTGGAAAAAACGCTTATCTGATAATGTTATTTTCCTTATGTAATCGATATATCAATGATCGAATATTTTCAATTTGAAGCTATTTTTGAATCTGTAGGTACGCACTCCAGATTGAAATGACTGATAAATAGAAAATGGATAACCACAGTCCGATGTCCCCGTAATTGGGAAATTCCCTCATTTTGTCGACATTCCTTTATTCATTCTTATTGGTCTGGCAGATTTCATTCTGCCGTCGAAGTTATGGAATGTTGCATCAACTCAGCTGTTTTTTCATTGAAAACGATGTTATGACATATTAATTGTTCTCAGGAAATATCTTGTTTAAAAGTTCAATAAGGTATTTTCTCCAAACATATGAATTTCAATAGAAATTGATCATCCTTAACTCAGGAATCAGAAAGATTGATGCTCATCAACCTGAAATTAAGAGACTTGAAATGAAATACAGGATTTATGAAATTTCTGAGTTCATTCCAGAAAACAGAAAAGGTACTTTTGTTCCAAGGTACGAACAAGGCTTTCACCTACCTTAGGACAGTAACCCTGAGTTGCAGGAACATCCATTAAATTCATAGCTTGCTTAATTCTCCATTTAACGAAGTATCTATCCATAGCTATCGGCTATGGGTACACCGCTTGAGGGAGAATAAAAGGAGCATTCAATTTTAATGGAATTTTCAATGACCTAATTCAAAAAGTCTTTGGGTATTAAAATTTAAAAATTCATCACCAGAATTTTAACTTTTATTTACTCATTATTGAAAACAATGCAAGATATTGCAGGGATTCGGCATTCGTTGATTGACAACTGTTCGAACAATATTCATAACATTCTCCTTACATAAACGTGATGAATCAGGTCACTTTGTCATGGCAACTGGAAGTTGAAAAACTATCGAGAAAATTATACAAATTCTAATTTGCAAAACAAAAGTTATGGGCCAATCTTGATCCCCATTTTTGACCGAACATCTGGAACACCCTGTGACGAGTTTTTTCAAAATTTTTAGAATGTACACTATTTTCACTGTATTTGACTTTAAAAATGTGAAAACAGTTTGTGCTTAAGACATCTAGATTAGAAATAACAGGCATAATGTCTAATACTCTTATCTCCCTTTTTTTCAGTTTTTTCTCGATATTTTGGAAAGCCTTGTGACGAATGCAACGATGTTGATACTAATCTATTCACAATTGAATACTCTATCGAATTCGTGAGGAGAAAAATGAGAAATATTTTTTCTTTCATTCCCTGAATAACTGAAAGTAGTTAGCCTTCAAGAGCAGTTAAGCTCAGTAGATAACAATATCATAATCACAATTTTCAGATTTCAAATAGGTTCAGTTCTCCAGAAACGCCTAAGGCGCCTTACAACTTGGTACACCTTGTATGCGATGTTTAAATACACACTCATTACCTGAGTCCAATTTGAACACTTATTGTAAAAAAATTCATACAATCGAACAACAAAACAGGTAATAAAAAGTTCGCACTACAAAAACATCGTCCTGCACTGATCGCTGATAGGAATCAACATGATAAACTTTAATAATTTTTCTTTATATCGGTCGGTTGAGACCAATTTAATGACCATCACTGAATATGTATTAGGGTCAATGGACGATCGCGTCCAGGTGGATGTCGTTTACACTGACTTCAGCAAGGCATTCGACAAAATAAACCATGAAATCCTTATAAACAGACTTGCTGAGGGCTTTTTACTCAGATGGATATGGTCGTATCTTCGCGGTAGAATGCAGGTTGTGGCTCTTGACGGTTATCGGTCCGAACCTTTTGAGGCGTTTTCGGGAGTTCCACAGGGCAGTCATATGGGCCCGTTATTCTTCAATCCTTATATAAACAAAATTATAAATTGTTTTAAATTCTGCCTCTTTTTACTATATGCAGATGATTTGAAAGTTTACCTTCGTGTGGGGAGCCTAACCGACTGCTTTAAAATTCAGGGAGATCTTGATAGGCTTTCAGCGTTCTGTAGAGACAATAGCCTTTTTCTGAACTTCGGAAAGTGTACAACAATATCGTATACCAAAAATAAAAACCGTATCGAATACACCTACAAAATCGAAGATCACGAATTGAGACGGGTTTCTGAGGTGAAGGATCTGGGAGTTTTAATGGATTCTAAACTTACATTGAAACAACATATCGAGAAAACTGTGAACGACTGTAACAAGCTTATCGGGATCATAAGGAGAACCTGTCATGTTTTTCGGGAAAGACCCCTAATAAATTTATATTTCGCATATGTTCACACCAAACTCTGTTTTGCTTCTGTGGTCTGGAATCCCCATTATCTGGTTCATATTGATAGGATAGAAAGAGTCCAGAGGAGGTTTCTCAGGTTCGTTGCGCATAGGTCCCAGACTCCCATAGAGAATAGCGACTATTCTCCGTTGATGCGAAAGCATGGGATTGTGACACTACAGGGTAGAAGAGCCATCGCGGACTTGATTATGGTCTTCAAGATGATGAATGGACTAACCCAAATTCCGGAAATTTTTTCTAGGGTTCAATTTAACACCCCAAACAGAGTGCTGAGACACTCTGGATTATTTAAGATACCTTTTAGGAGAACAAACGCCGGTCAGAATTCCTCTTTGTATAGAATGCTCAGGATTTTCAATGAAAACTGCGGTAACATGGAATACTTGAGGTTATCAATGCTCTCCTTTCGTTTGAGAGTCAGGCGATTTTTTGAGAGCTAAATACAGGGTCATGAATGCTGAAGAATCATTGATTGGATTCTTTTTTTTTTTTTTTTGAGGGCTTCTGTTTGTATGTATGTGCGGATAATGTTTCGTTTCTTTACTGTATTGATCACATCACATGTTATAATTAATTAATTACCCACTAAGTTTAAATAGAGGGTTCTATTTTGGATCACCTGATCTGTTTGTAACCCCTTTGTATATAAATAAAAATCAAAATAAATCATACGAACGGATATTAGATGATAATTGAAAAACTGAACTCGTCTGAACTATGAAAAAATGTTTTCTCGTTAACAGAGATTTCCAAAAATTTCACTTCACCGCTAATTATTTTCCAGTACAAAATATACATTAGGGATGAGATTGAACAAAATAGTTTTTCCTGAATATCTCGAAAAATATGCATTTTTCGGGATTTCGACAATCTTTCGAAACATTGGGGTTATAATTGTTCGAATTTCTATAAAATACAGTACATCGCAAATACCGTACCACCTAATAAGTGGTAATATTGGTACCTTGAAAATTTTTTTTTATATAATTGCAATACTGGTACTCAAGTGAGGAAGTTATGACCTGAGGTCTCAAATTCGGAAAATACTCATTTTTGAAGCGAGGTTGTCAGATTCTGTCTCAAAAGTCAAAGAAACGTGGAATTAACATTCTGCTCTGAGAATGAGGAAAACAACAATTAATAACAAAATGACTCCTGAAAAAATCTCTAAAATTGAAAATTTATTCAAACCTACCACTACCAGACTCCCCCCCCCCCCCCACAAAAATTCGCTTTTGAATACTCGTTTTCGGTTGCCCATGACAATCATGCATTAATAGGGGTCATTTATCGAAGATTTTGTGTACCTACGTTGAAATCGTTATTGCGAGTTCGGTGGAAATACCTGGTCTCACTTCTACCATGTTCATGTGAAAGTCTGAGGAGTTCACACACTTGAAAGTTAACATGTTTTGTTAAGGAAATATTCCACTCTTACACGTGGAAGCAAAAAATTAGTTTATAGTCAAAGAGTTCCTTCTCATTGGCAGATTTAAATTTACTTCATGATGCAACTCTAAGAAGAAGAACTGTGTGCAACTTCCGAATGTACCAACAGAAACAAAAATATGAAACTTTTGAACTTTTGAAAACGAATTATTTCAGTAGTTTTCTTATAATTGAACAGGGTCCGTCCCTGGTCATCTCATCTGAGTAGCCAGTTGGGAACCCTTTTTTTATCATGAGAGATGTCGAAAACATTTCAGCTTATGAAAATATTCCAATGACTAGCTCGTTGATTCATTATACGCCTTATCTAAAGATAATGAAGATAAGACCTGTATTAAAGGCGGAATTATCACACGCATTACATCAAGTTCCCACGAATTCACAATAGAACCATCCTCAATTGAAATTCATCAAGCAAAGCAAAAACTTCCACATCGAGATACTCCCTTAGTGTGTATCAAGTGAGCAACAGATAACATGCCAGACCATTGTCATGACTGCCATCACGGTCACTGTGACCATCATCATCACCACCACGATGACGTATGCTGTGGTTGCTGCGATTGTTCTGGGTGCTGCGAGTGCTTGAAGAGCATTTTGTGTTGTGTTGGCATATATGAACTTTTCAGATGCTTCGGATGTTGTGAGGACAATTGCTGAAGGCACTTTCGATGGTTCAATTGTTTTGTGTACTCTTGTCAAGCAAGTAACATAGATGTAATGTTAAAGTTCTTTCTTCTCACCCTTTTTTATCAAAATGAATAAATATTTTTTATACAACAAAATTGAATTTATTATCTGAACCATGATTTTCTATTCAAATATGTTCACCAAGAAATAACATCTACGCATACTTTTCTGAAAAGCTGTGATGACATTTACCAATATAATGATTAGTTGATCATTAAAATTGCCCGCCTACCGAAAAGAACAGTACTGCAGTCAATTATGAGGAAGAGAGGCTACAAGTCCTGTTTAAGGATTGTTTGATGACTTTATCACAATTTCATCACATTTCTGATTCTTATTAGAGCAATAACTTGTTTAATTTCATATTTCATTGATGTTGTTCCTGATCAACCTCTTCTGTGAAGAACTATGTATATAGTATATCTTTTCACATATATTGAAATATATTGTTTAATTTCACCGATAGGATTAAGAATACTTTCTCATTTCAAGTATCGTAATGAGTTCATTACAGTATCAAAAGAAGTACTTCAATGAACTTATAAGAACATTGTTTTCAGTTATATTTTTCGTTTTGTGGTTTTCAACACAGCCTTGCGATCTTAGTAATGTTAAAATCTAATCAGTTCAAATTTCGTAAGTCACACCAACTGCCAAGATATAAAACAAAGGTCACTAGGATGTAGAATCTGAATTTTTATTTGAATTTAAAGAGTATCTCATCTTGCCTGAAATATAGAAGATATCGTCTTAAAAGAAGGCTAACCCAAAGTCATTTGTTCGAATTTAGCATTTTCGATGATAAGAGCCGATTCTGCAACTATATATTAATCTTAATATATAAAACTCAGTCGGCCATATTGTTGGTTACACCATTTATAACTCAAGATTGGATCAACTGTTTGTTATGAAAGTTTTTTTGTTGGATTCTTCTACGGTGGGGTTAACATAAAATACATTAAAACAATGAAAAATGTGATGAAATAGAAAAAAAATTTGGAAATTATTTTCCTTCTTGCGAATAACGCCAGAAGATGACGCTGAGGTTGATAGCGTTTTCATGTAAGTATTATATTTGATATAAACTCGGTGAACTACATTTAATAATAATATTAACGGATCTGAGTCCATGTTTTATCACACCAACTAAAAATGTTGTTCATCATAAGGTACAACAATGAGACCATTTTTAAATAATATTAAGGTACCGCTTAAATAAAGTGAAGCCTATTCATGTAAATAACAATGTACATACCTACCTATTTCAATGTAATTAAATTTTTTGTATATTTTGTACTTTAATTTTGTCTTATTCAACTTCATGAATCTCTGAGGCGAAACAAAGTTCGCCGGGCCAGCTAGTAGAATAATAAAAATGATTTTTTTGCCATTCTTCACGAATTGCTACTCAACTTAAGCAAGAACGTTTTTTGCTTAAAACTAGGTCAATCTGATAGATATTCAACTGTCATAATCTTTTTCTCTTTATTAAAGACATGTTGAAGTAAACTCGTGAAGTTCTTAAATTTATGTAATTAAGTATATATTTTTGTTGACTGAATGTGCTACTGATTGAATTGCCAAGATTGTTATGAAATAAAAATTGAATTTTCTCGAATTTCCGTTATCAAAGTGAGAACTTTGAATATTTTTCTGTAAGGCATTTCCTTCATGATCGTTTTAGAAACAATTCGTCATGATAAATATCTACTCACTTATCTTCCCGAATCACTCTGGAAACTGCAGAAGGTTTTAGTCCAACGTCATTCTGGGCAACAGAGTTTTCTCCTTCAATCGGAAGTGAAGTTACTACTGCCACAATTGCCAGGAATACGAGGCTCGCCTTGAAGGGAAGTTAAGCATAAAAAATTTGTGTCAATCCAGAACTGTCATATTTCTCAGTTGAACTGTACAATTGCTGAATTCGGTTGAACTGAGACTGAAATACTCAGTCACGTTCAGTTCCAACTGACAGTTTTAACTGTTCACTTGGAACTGATATTTAAAACTGTGCGTGAGTCTCCAATCTCTACAAATTTTTTTGCAGCTGAAAGAACAATTTTAAACAGGAGAAATTCATCTCTCTGATACATTATAATTAAAACAAATTTGATTACATGACGAGAGGAAAAAATAGTGTGATGTTGCATGGGCGCGGGGGGGGGAGGGCTGTGGCCCCCCTGAGATTCTTTCCGATCCCCTATCGAGTTGATAACTCCTCTAGGCGTGTTGAGCACTTTTTCGGTGAAAAAAAATCATGGAAAGTTTTCGAAGACGATGAATTCCAGATATTCGTTTTATGAACGGTTGTTTCAAACGGCTTCTTGGATGCAGGGGTGCCAGATCTCACGATTAATCGTGAGATCTCATGATTTTGCATGATATCTCATGATCTCACGAACAACATTTCCACTCCCCTTGTTCGGCAATTTTCTTGCCGCTTATGCAAAAAGATGCCTGGGAAATACATTTTTCTATCATATTTAAACACATTCACGCCATCTGTATAAAATGTATCGAACTAATATAAACGATAGCGCAAAGATTATGGAGTACTCTAGAGTATACTCTATAATCTTTGCGATAGCGTTTACAGGCGTGAGGCGACTGCTTTGGGAAAACGGGGAATCACCCGTACTATGTACCTATAGTTAGGTTTATTTATTCACAAGAATGTTTATCTTAACATTGAAGTCCTCTCTAATTTGGCGAAAGTAGAAAATTTTTACATTGTTTTGAGAAGAATTCCCTGCATATAGGCAAGGAAATCTGAAATTTATCAAGCTAAAGCAATTAGAATATTCAAATATTTAAAACTTTGGCCGCGCTTTACCTTCAAAGCTGACGTCACCTGAGATCTCACGATTTCTCACGATTTTTACCGACCAATCTTACGATATTAGATTGTCTTCATCTGGCATTACTGCTTGGATGGGGGATTCTTTATGCGACAAGTGGGACTACTTTCATATTTCAATAATTATTGTCCATTCTCTAATCAGAATATTTTCTCCGAAAATGCGAAAATATTGGATATTTTCATTTGTATTTTCATTCCAGAAAATGAAATATTGGAATTCGAAACAATTGAAACCACGTTGAGAGTGTATTCTTAGTTTAGTGTCTTTGACTGCAAATTGTGTTTGCGAGGGTAACTTCTTCAATTATTTACGTAGCTGATTTTTACGATCAGCGCCTCTAAATGTGAAGTTTCAACTATTATAATTGTAGATTATTGATTAGAAGTGAAAAGAATCCGAAACAAGGCAGTCTTTGGGGTCTGCGGATAGACGTGAAAACAAAGTAATTCGTGAATTGTATCGTAGAGCGTCGACCTATTAGATTATTATTTTCAATTTTTGATTTCTGAGGAAGTATTTATGACCAATTTGAGCTTTCTGGATCTCTGATCATGAACACTTCTGTGTGAACCAAAATTATTTAAAAAATGATATCCGAATAGTTTGACGATACAGTTTTAAAGTTGCTCAGATTGCACTTCTATCAGCAGTCTCGGAAGTCTGTTTTTTATTTGTTTGTTAAGAGTCAATTTTACTTATGTTTCTATATACTTCATATATTTTTATGATATGATGAATTTACCTTTGGAAAACATGAATTTTCCAAAATTTCTCCAGAGGAAATCGAATGCCGATGACGATCGCTATAAGACAACTAAAAAATAGTCCTTTATACATCAATGCAGACTCATTCCTCGTATACTGATAGTGAAACAATTCAAGAAAACGAAAGGAATTGACTTCCTATTGAATTTCTTTGGACTAACAGAAGGCTTTTTTTTGCTTCAGAATAAAATATGCCTACTAGTGGTATTACGATTCAGGTATTTCATCTTCAAAATTATTATTATTATTTGTGTGTGTGTTATTTCTTTTTTATTTATTTTTCATAATTAATTAATTTTGATAATATATTCATGATGTGTTATTTTGAATAATCTTTGAGTTTCTAGTTTTGCATTTATGGTTTGTTTCATTCAAACTATATTTCATATTTTATTATTATCCATAAATGATTTCTCGTGATATCATTTTATTGAGCGTATATGTTTATTCGTATTCATTTTGTTATAGCTGGTTGATTTGTCTTTAGTTATTAGCAAGCATAAGATTTTTTCATTCCTTTCTCCATATTATTTATATTCCATTTTCCTGTTGATATTCTTTCAGGGATTGTGGTTTGTTTAAGAAACAGTTACCGTATTATCTTATACATATCACCTTATATTGTCGATGTTAAAAAAATGTTGAGGTGGAAAACATAATAAGATATCAACGAATTTTGAGGACGCTCATGCATAAATATAAAAAAATAAATGCAATACTGATGTCGCATGCGCCTTTTCGTTTTTCGACGAAGTTTTTTTGCCCTCCTGAGAAAAAGTTCTGCGGGCGCCCATGATGGATTGGAGGATAATTTTGGAATAAAACATTGAATGTATATAAAAATACTAGAATTTTCGTTGTACTTACAATATATCTCATGTTTTCTTCTTAATGTGCTTGAGATTTTTCCACAACTAATCCATCGTGTCGGCGGATCTCCTTTTTATACCAGGACCATATTTCCTATTAATGGTCACATCAGAAAATCGAAGTGATTATAATTTCAAATGTGAGCCCTTCACTTACTTAAGGATCTTCTTGCACATGATCTGCAAAACTGCTCCATTATTCATTAACAATAATTACACTCATGTAGGAAGAGATTGCTTGTTGACCACTGACTGATTTATACCTGAATTCCAATGTGATTGAAATGAAAAATCATTTGAATATATCAAACCACGTGCGCTCTTCATATAGGATCTGCAGAAGGAAGCACACAATGGATAGATATCGACCTGATGTCTAGGATCATAATTCTGGAACGATATGATGAGGACAGCATCAGTTGAATGTCAGTTCACCCAACACGCTAGAAACTATTTCTGTGGGATAACGTTTCATTCTGGTCGAATATTATAGAGTCAATGAGTCATACACTCTAGAGAATTCAACCCAGAATACATTTAATTTATTGTGTTTGATTGTTTTCTTCATTTTTTATAATTCGAGGAAGAATTGAGATAAATATTGAATAATCAACGTTGAATTTGGTTTTTTGGTTTCCAGGTAATATTTCATACTTTCAGAATGGGTAATCACATTGTATGTCGTATGAGATAATGAAATAATTTTTGATTTCCAGAAAAATAAGTATGTTAGCTATTCTGTGAAAGTTGACATTAGAACAATCATTTAAGAATCGGAAAATATAAATGAAAGCCAACAATTATAAGAAAATATTTATTTCAACCTCTTTCATATCTCTATTATAAAAAAGTTAATGAGTCTTCGTCATTCATTTTTCAGTACATCATTTTCATTACCTCCACTGGCATTCATCTGACCATCTTCATATCCGGTCTGAAAAAGAATACATGAATCAATCTTCAGAAAATCAGCCTTGTTTGAATTTGGACTGAAAATTCACTCGATCTAAAAAAGGATTTTTTGTGACACTGGATTAAAATGATCACGGGATTTGACTAAGAAAAGTCAAATCACGAAGATTATGATTAATTTTTTTATACGGTCTCTTTTATCAATATTCAATTTGTACCTTAGAGAAAAATTTTCCTAATGGTAGGTAGTTGAAAGAAAAATTTGCCGTAATTTGTTGTGCCGAGGGAAGATACTTCAATGCCATAAAACAACTTATTCAAGATTAACTTCATTGAGACGTGCCTTAATGCCTTATATTTTAGGTAATAAAAAGATTTACACTTTTTGTATTACATTTTTTTTTCAATTAATATCTGGAACTCTGTGTGAAATACAAATAACCTAGTTTTCCGTCTTTTTAACTTCCGAAAAACAGTTTTTTTCCCGAAATTTAATGACAACTTACTCACAGTAGACGACTCAAGTTCTTTTCAGAGGTTACCATTGTTTAAGACGGAATTTGCTCTTTCTCAAATCATAAAATAAGACGACATCAAATATGAAAAATATAATCTTCATTTAATCTCTGTTGTAAGAGAACCACTTAAATCAAAGATGGCCTTAAGGCAGGTTTGGATTCGACGTCCAAAATGTTCATAAGGGTATAATAATTATAGATTAATTTTTGTTGCTTGTTCAGGCCTCAACTTTATTCAGATTTAATTAATTCCTTATGTTATTATGTAAATCTTCATCTCGCAATTCACTTGTGTTGAAATTCTTGTATTTTCATTGGTTTTACACCGTTATTTGTTTTCCTTTTTGTTATAATTGTTTCAAAGTGCATCATCACCAGTTTATGTCATTGAACAAATAAATGAATAATCAATACCAGATGTTTCAGTAAGGTTCGTTGAAAAAACTTCATGAATTCTTCTGGGAAATAAGCAACGAAAAAACAGATAGGTAAGTTAAGTTTTCTGTATGTGACATCAATGATTTTACTTTTCATTTTTCTTCCTATATATAGTCAATTCTATCATTGTCCTTTTTTCTTCAAATAAAATTGTGGACTGTCCTTGATGCAAATCTTCAGGCGAAGGCAAACATTCAGAATTTTTTTTTTAAGATCATTTTAAGCCAATAATTATTTTTTTTTTCGTTTTCCGAAGAAGGTTCGATCCAATATTCGAAAGCTAGGAATGCAAATGAATGAAGGTTGCAACTGGATCTCAAACCGCAAACACGACAATGTTTCTTTTATTGAAATCAAGTTCGATAAGTCTTTCTGATTCACTATTTTACTGTTTCGTCGGATTGATTTACCTCTACTTAAATATTCTGATTGCAAAATGTTAAGTTGAGATTTGGGAGTACATCAAGTGAAAACCTGGTGAAAACAGCGTAACACCCTTCAATTAAAAAAACGGAGAATGTTACCTGCGCTTTTAATTGTTCCAATTCCTCCTTCTTAGCTCTCTTGAAAAATCCAGCCTGAAATAAAAAAATCAAATGATAGTTCAGGTCATTTCCGAAATGAGATCTTATAAATACCTTCGTGAGACCAAGGGTGAGTAAAAGCAGCAGAAGCAATCCTAATACGGCTGAAACTATGATGATCCATGTATCGATCTTCTTCTTGGCGGAATCATTCAAAAAAATGCTGCTCACTATTGCCATATCCGGCCTGAAAAAATTCAATCGGTTTATCAATTTTGAGTAGTGGGTACCTACAATATTGGCGCAAAATGTCAGAAATTCAGCGTTCAAGTTACGATCTCAGATCGAGAATCCTCTGAAGATGCCTAAAATACCTAAAAAAATTATGTATACTACATTATAAGTTTCTTCCAGAGTCAGTTTTTCAATTTGCTGATTACGCAATTTTGACGTTGACGCGAAAGAGATTATTAAGTCATCGGTATGGTCGCAAAGGCGTCATTGAAATTGTCACAATGGTGATTGAACTCGAAGGCCTCATTATTCTGATCTCAATTTTTTTTATTATATATAGTTCTACTTATATTCAGCATGGTTATCAGGATCACAATAAAAAATTCGTGATCTCTTTTCCAAAAACGTCAAGAACAAAAACTAATTCGACCTTTTTGAAAATTTCAATAATTTTTTTTTCCTCATTCTTGATGATTTCTTGTTGATCTGTAGGAAGCGATTGAATTGAATTTCTCAAGTGTAATGATCGCGTCGAATCTTCTACTATACTTCACCTACCTTTTACCACTCTGATTCAGGTGTAGAGGATCTTTAATTGTAACCAATCCAGTCGTCGAGTACTTGATGACAGCATTTTTCTGCAAAAAACCTAGAAAAATATTGTACACTGAAAGAATTATCATGCCTGTTGAGTGTGGTTATATTGTTATATTTCATAATAATTACTTCGTCATTCGAGTTAAAATAGGCATAAAAAAGTTTGTCAGTCACCTAAAATAGATTAATTGTGTTTATGAATATGTTTTTATATGAAATCAAGTCGTCATTGGATAGTTTGACAAGTTCTTCATTAACTGTGCGTCACGACGTTCTGGGGAGGCGCTGTATAATCCCAGGGGCGTCGTAAAGGGAGCTAAATTGGATCTAGAATTTGTATTTTTTGACTGTTTCCAGTTTTCCATATTTTTTCCTCATTTTTTTGAAATTTCTCTGAAAATTTGGTATCATACAAGAACTATAAAGAAAAATAGTGAATAGATGCCAGGGCGTCGCAAAAATATGGCAACTTCCCAAGGGCGTCACAGTTAACATAAATTTGGGAACATTTGGGTTAGACTATCGATATCTCGAATCGAATCCAGGTTTCTAAATTTGATTTGTTGCATTTGTATATGTTTTAAAATATTCCTATATTTAGTACTACATTGATGTTATATCTGAGTCCATGTGTACCTCAACGCTTCCTATAAAATCTCAGGAGATATATCATGAAACAAAGATTTTAAAGATCTTTTATTCTGCTATTTTTACCGATAATACTATTTCTGACAGGAATTTCTCGGAATCTCATCAGTTAATCTCTGGGAAATAATTTACATTCTTCCGAAATTAAATTTTCTACAAGATAAGAATTTCAAAGTGCCAAAATACTTCCTATAGCAGATGTGGTGAGAAAATAATTTCGAGATATTGAACTGAAATCGGTCATTTCGTTGAAAAAGTATTTATTATTGACATGTTTTCTTTTCAGCGAAAACTACCTTATTCGGTGTGCTTTCAAATGAGATATTAACTTTTGTGCTAACTGCTCGCCTTCTGCCATCATATCATGGCTAACAAGATGAAGACTAAAGTCGAAAAATTCCAAATCCGCACCATTCTGAAACTCATTTTGATTGAATATTGAAGTTATTGCCATGGAAATCGTATATTTATCTTTTAAATGAGAATTAAATAATTTATAATAATGAAGATTTCATGATAAAATTTAGAAAACAGACTATTTTTATCTATAACAATTGTTCCAAATGTCCATATCCTTGTTCAATATTTTTAACACATCGTTTTCGAACAAAATATTGAAATATTTCCAAGGGCGCCCGCAGGGGGGGGGGCCAGGGGGGCCGTGGCCCCCTGAGATTTTGATCCTCTATCGAATTGATAACTCCCTGAGGCGTGTTGAGCCCTTTTTGGGTGAAAAAAATCATGGAAAGTTTTCGAAGACGATGAATTTCATGTTTTTGTTTACCTTGAACGAAGTAATAAATTCATAAACTACCCCATGCTTATCGGCATTCTCTTCAATCGCTACCAGATGTTCGTTTTATGACTGGTTTTTTTAGGCGGCTTCTTTGATGGGGGATTCTTCATGCGACTAGTGGGTCTACTCTCATGTTTCAATAATTATTGTCCATTCTCCAATCAGAATATTTTTTTCCGAGAAGGCGGAAATATAGAATCTTTTCATTAGTATTTTCATTCTAGAGAAAGATGTATTCGAATTCGAAGCAATCCTATTCAGAGAGTATATATTCTTCGTTTTTATTGTCTTTGACTCCAAATTGTGTTATCGAGGGTAACTTCTTTGATTATTTACGTAGATGATTTTTTCGTTCGGCGCCTCTCAATGTGAAATTTCAACTATTATAATTGTAGATTATTGATAAGAACTGTAAATAATTCGAATTATGGCAGCCTTTGGGATCTGCGGATAGAAGTGAAAACAAAGTAACACGTGAATTGTATCGTAGAGCGTCGACCCATAAGATTATTATTTGCGAATAATTTTTGATTTGTAAGGAAGTATTAATGATCAATTTGAACTTCCTTGATCCCTGATCATGAACACTCCTTTGTAAACCAAAATTACTTCAAAAATGATAACCAAATAGTTCGACGATACAGTTTACAAGTTGCTCAGATTTCACTAATATCGGCAGTCCCAGAAGACTGTTTTTTTCTTGTTTCTTGAGAGTCATTTTACTTATGTTTCTATATATATATTTCATATATTTTTTTAATATGATGAATTACCCTTCGAAAATATGGATATTCTAAAATTTTTCCAAAGGAGATCGAATGCCAATGACGATTGTTATAAGACACCCAAAAAATAAACCTCTATACATCAATGCAGACTCGTTCCTCGTGTACTGATAAAGAAACAATTTAAGAAAAATATAGGAATTAACTTCCTATTGAATTTCTTGAGACTTACAGAAGGCTGGTTTTTAGTTCAGAATTAAATATACCTACTCGTGGTATTACAATTCCGGTATTTTATTTTCAGAATTATTATTATTATTTTTGTGTGTGTTATGTCTTTTTTATTTTCTTTATAATTAATTCATTTTGATAATATATTTATTTTGTGGTATTTCGAATAATCTCTGAGTTTCTAGTTTTGAATTTATGGTTTGTTTCATTTAATTTATATTTCATATTTCATTATTATTCATGTATGGTTTTTATGAATATCATTTTATCGAGCATATATGTATATTTGTTTTTATTTCGTTATTATACTGGTTGATGCGTATCTGTAGTTATTAGCAAATCATACAATTTAATTCATTCCTTTCTTCATATTATTTATATTTCATTTTCTTGTTAATATTCTTTCATGGATTGTGATTTGTTTAGAAAACAGTTACCGTATTATCTTATACATATCGCCTTATATTGTTGATGTTAAAAAATGTTGAGGTGGAAAACTTAATCATTTTTAACAAATTCTGCGGGCGCTCATGCATGAATATAAAAAACAAAATAGAAAGAAATGAAATACTGATGTCGCAAGCGCCTTATCGTTTTTCGACGATTTTTTTTTGCCCCCCCTGAGAAAAAATTCTGCGGGCGCCCATGAATATTTCGTGAAAACAAAAATGTTAAATTGAAGAATAACCATCAAAATTCCGACCATGTGTTGTATGACAGTTTTTGTTGCAAATGACTGGAATAATCTCCCCTTGAAGTTTGCCTCTTCGAAGGTGTCAACCCTTTATAGTACTACAATATTCAAACAACGTTTGGAAACTGCTCGATTGGTGGAAAATTGAGTAATTTACCCGTTATGTTGATTTTCGACTCATGCTAAAGTACATTCATGTTTGTAATTTTTTGACATTCTGATTATCTGCCGGTTTTTATTCTGTTCAGACGTTTCTTGTGTTTTCTTCCTGACTTTCATAAATCATAAAATTTCTTCTACTTCATTTTGCATTTCGACCTTACCGGTAATATTCTTGATATCAAGGAGAAGCCTAAGTTGGAGCACTGCCGAATTTTTTGGTCCATCGAATGGCCCAGTTGAACCATATATTCTACCGCAAAGGACATCACTCCTATTGCAATTAATTTCATAAGTTGTTGAACCGAGGAGGTCGCTGTCTACAGAATCCTGGTACGAGTAGTTCAAAACTATCCCCATGTCGTCCGTCGGAATGTCTTTTTCTGCCTTTGCGACATCGCGTTTCTCCCTTGCTTCTTTTATCTTATCCGAACTGATCACCTCTGAAGATTCGAATTTGTTCACCACCAAAATAGGCAACTCGCTCTCGAAGACCAAAGATTGGCCCTCCAGTAGTCCTACGGGTTGGTAAAGAGATACGAAAGTAACGTTCTCGGTCTTTGTTCGTATGGCATATGGTATATAGATCTGGAACGCTATGGAGTTGACAGGACTAGAGCCGAATTTACTGATCTAGAAAAAATATTTTCAATGTGAAATGAAAGAATTCCCAAGAGATGACGTCTGACTCACCAGATATGTCTGCTCGAATTCCACCTTCGAGTTCGAATCGTTACCGTAAGCGTAACTCTGCTCTCCAGATTTGCTTTGAAAAAATTGTTTCAGATAAATACACTGCGCCAAAAAATTAACGCACATTCTGAAAATCTCAATTTTAATGAAAGTTAACTCTGCATTGACTTTTTAACTAATTTTTTATATTCTCTCGGGAAGGTTTTGAACGAAACAAGACACATTAAATAGAAGAAAAATTCAGGATTTCACCGAATCTTATGTGAAAGAAGATAAATGAACAACTCTCAAAATACTGAAATGCTGATAAATGATTTAATACTTGGTATTTCCACCCCTTACGTTAATTGCAGCTCGGCAACGACGGTTCATTCTCAAAATGAATTATCTTAAAATTTTCTGATCTAATCCTTCCCAGATTTCTCCGAGTTGGATTCCTAAGTCATTAAGAGTAGCAGGATGATTTTCTGCACTTCTCAGCCCTCTATTGACGTTGTTCCAAACCTGCACAATCAGATTGAGATCTGGACTTCTTGCTGGCCATTCTATTCGAGAGACTTCAACCTCTCCAAGGTACTCCTGAATGATGCGCGTACGATGGGGTCTGGCATTTTCATTCATGAAAATGGAATTTTCACCAATGTCAAGAATGTTCCTTATATACTTATCAGCATTCATATCCATTATCAACGACCTCTAGGTCTGTGCGAGCAGTCAAAGATATTCCTTCCAATGACATAATCGATTCTCCCCCCAAACCAGACTCATCTGTGAAGTGAATTCTCTTCCAATCGGCCTCTTTCCAATGGATATGCTCTCTCGCGAAATCCAAACGCGCCCTTCGATGGGCAGGGACAAGCGCGGGGCCTCTTGCCGCGACACAAGACCTTAAACCTTAAATCATATTTTCTGAGGCGATTTCTTATTATCTGAGTGCTAATTTGCACCCCATGAGTTTTGAAGGAGGCGGGCGGTTACAAACCGTTGTCTCAACGAAGAAACTCTCAAGTAACGTTCTTGAATGGCAGTTGTTACCAATAGCGTACCCTGTCCTGGTTTTCGGACATTCATACCTGTCTCCCTGAATGGCTGCAACATTCTGGACACACTTGTGCGGAAAACTACAAACATGTCTGCCTTTCTTGTGTATGTCCATATTTCTTCTCGCGAAACTACCGCTTGGGCACACTCCTCTTGGGTCAAATTGCATGTTTCGAGTTGCATAGCTATCGAGTAAAGAAAAACTAAGGAAAGAAAAACTATTGATCACCAGGATTGATCGAGAACAACTGATTTTAGAAAAGAGCCAATACATTCAAAATCTGATAATATCGTCTCTTTTTATTCCTGCTGGAAAAAAAACATCTGTATTGAAGAGAAACGTTGAAAGTGGATAACATATGCATGCATAATTCTGATAAAAAAATTATCATTGACAACACCTCCAGTTGTAAAATAAATTTGAGATCTCCCTGTTGGTTAATTTTTTGCGCAGTGTATGTTTTTTGGAAATCGGAGAAACTTACCCAGATATGGTTATATCAGCTTCTGTTTTCAGATAAAGCTTCACCCTCTGAAATGCTTCGTTTCTATTCTTACTGTTCGTCAGTAAGGTTACATTTATGTAAAGAAAATCTTCATCGATTTTCTTGTTCACATACTCCATGTCGAGTTTCAGGGCAGGTAGAACTTTCTATAAGGACAAAAAGTACTTATATGGTTCATTTGATTTCATCGCAGCTAGATTATTAAAAATGAATGGAACCGCACAAGCGTTAATATAATATTCCCGAATGACCAGGAACCCAGATTAAAGAGACCTTATTTTTCTTGCCAACCCTTGAGTTTATTCCGGCTTTCCTATGAGGTTGGAAAAAAAATAAGTTCTCTTTAATCTGGGTTCCTGGTCATTCGGGAATCACAGGTAACGAAGAGGCCAATAAACATGATACCTTTTTAGAGTAATTCTCAATTATTTCATCTAGATTTTATTAGGAATACAAATGCAGCCATTTAAAACATATTATATATTCGGTGAATATTTTGGGGTGAAAAGTTCTCCAGAAATTAATTTTTTTCGATAACGAAGCAGAAAGTGTCATGAAAGTTGAAAACAGCCAAATCTTCCCAACCATAAATTTTCTCTGCAGACTCTTGATAATCATTGATTATGAGTTCTCGATAAATTGGAAAAAGTGAATTAGTTTGCTTCATCGACAAAGAGATGGTATGAGAGTTGGACGTCCACATCGCAGGAGTCTGAATGAACAGAAGATAACAAGACATGGTCTTAAGAATAAGGAAGAAGAAGAAGAAGAAGACAAAAAAAAATTCACTAGAATTTTCACGAGTTTTTACTATGGACTTTTGAGTTATATATCCAAAACTAATTTTTTGTGACATCTATGATTGAATATATGAAAATTCGGGGTTAGTTTTCATGAGAATCTATTCAAATTTAATAATTCATCAAAACTTCACTCCTATCTTAAAAAGAAAATCCAATCGACAATAGTAATGTAGGTTAGGTATACACGTTGTTCATAAAGGATTTAAATTTTAATGACCCACCCAATTTCAATGGGCGTTCATGAAACTGACAGTGAACCAAAAATCACAATATTCACACTTTTGCCTTCTTCACCAACGTCCATTAAAACTTAATGGTTCATTAAAACTTTAATCCTCCATTAAAATTCCTTTGTCGGTAGTTATGTATACTCTGGTTATGGAGGATCAATATTTTAATAACTCTTTCAATTTTGATGGGCGTTCATGAAACTGACAGTGAAACACATACTTCAATACTCACACTTTTGCCTTCTTCAAGGGGATTTGCCAGTGGGCATTTCATGCTAGTGCGATTTTGTTCGCATAAGGGTGGCCTTTTTTTGAAGCTTAGCCCTTTGGGTAGATCAACCTTCACGTAGAGAAGGTATGCCTTCTCACCGTCATTTTTAACTTCCGTCTCTAATTCTATAACGTTCGTTGAACCCCTTATGAACGTATTAGTTCTGAAATAAATTATACAGTCATCAATATTAGACCATTTTTTTGCTGGTTTTCCAGCATCAGTTCAATTTTAATAAGGTATAGAAAAGGCCATTCATAAAGATCAAATAGTATTGAACTCAAAACAGCGAAAAAACATAAAAATCTATCGGTATACCTCTTTCCTAGTACGATGAATGATGTGTTGAAAGTCAATGCGGAAAGACAAATATTGTCGTTCCCACAGCCCAGGATGAAGGGAATTGTTTCATCCACGGTTTGTCTGGATCTGAACTTATCATAGACACCGCATCGTATGCAAAAATTATCACTTCCTTGGGTAGAATTTCCAACCAATAAATTACTCGGAATCAGCTTATTCTCTATGAAGTTGTGTGTCACTGACAGAGTCAATGGATCATAAGCGTTCGGAAGAGATTTCTGAAACGAAAAATTCATGGATTTTTAATGGACGAATTGGTAATTATGTTTTGAGTTCTTCTCATTGAATGTGGTCATGGGAATCAATGTAAGGATACTGCTTCTGATTGGAGATTGAAGAGAAGTTCAGCATTCATTCAGGACCACGACTACTATTTTATTGAAAACTTACTCGTAACTTTATTTTGAGAGTTTCACACCTCGGTTTATCCTTCCCCAATTCTAATGGTGCAGTTTCTTTCTTTCCAAGTAAGTAGGCTCTGTCAAAATTCTCATCCACCACAATTTTCCTTGATATTTCTGAAAAAAAAATCGTGAAATGATATTGAGGAACATTAGATTTCCTTATTCAATTTGTTGCTGGTGTGCTGAAGCACACAATAGTAATGATAATAATGAAGAACTTCATTTAGAAATACTGGTTACTGTATTAATTATGTTATATTTCATTTATTATATCAGGCAAGATAGCAAATAAAAATGAAACAAAAATATTGGAACTCGAGATGATTTTACCAGTTCAGTATTGCTAGTTTATACATAATTAGAAATCGAATATCTTCAGGCACATTTTTTCCCGTTACAAATAAAGTGTTAACAAAAAAAATTTTTTTTTAAATTCCCGAATATACATATATGAACTCATGCAGATAATACCTAGTACTGTCCAAAGGACTCATTTGATGAAAGAAACACTTACGAATAGTATCCATCCCCCCATATGCTCTGAATTCGTGACATATTTCAACCTGAAATTCTTCTTGTTGAGTTGAAATGGCCTTTGGCTTTCGTAAGAAGAAAGTATTCACTATCACCAATGGTCTGCTTCTCAGGAGGACAACATGACCTGACTGATAAGCACCGACTGCGATGTCTGAAATCCCGAAAGTAGGTTGAAATTTTTCACATAATATAAGACGAAACTATGATTCAAAATTTTTCATCATAAACTAATTTTTTTCGTTCCGTTTCGAAGAGACTTCAGAATAAAAAATTCACGATTCTGAAAATTGCACGATTCAGTATTCGTTCATTGCTACTACAAGAATAAACGAAGAAGCATTAAACATATTTAAAATTGTTCAATTAAGTTTGGTCTTAACAGTGAGAGTGAGACACAAAGAGGTTTCAGGAACAATATCTGTTACTTAGTCCGGGTAAAATGAAAAAATGCGAATGGAATGCTTTGTTATTTACCTTTATATCCGTTGGCATCAATGTCAGCAGGTTTGGATATACCCATACCAAAACCTCTTATATTTGGTAGAAAATCTTTTCCTATAATTTTCTGGACCGGATTAGAATCTATACCGTAGGACTCCTGAAGACCCTTGAAAATGTAGAGTACTCCTGAACCTTCTTCTGCGTAAGGTGCTGAGACAGCAACATCTGAAAATAATGTTCAAATAATAACTCAATCGTATTCTCATCAATAGTAAAGATTGGAACTAATATAATATCTCTATATACATTAAAGTACACAATCTCAAGAAAGTTGTGGATTTTCATTATCCAAATAACAGCAGTTTTGACATGATCGTTGAGGAAAAAACTGCATTAATCGCAGAAACAAATGCTTTCAGTTTCAGCAGCAATCACATTGTCATAAACTTACGAAATTCTGCACTAAAGACAGTTTGAACAGGAAATACTTATTTTTCTCGACACCTTTTCCAATGGGAAACGCCTGTATTTACAGCTACTTGTCTGTAGAAAATGAGCCCTCCTCAAATAATGCGAAATAAGTGACTGCATCTGGCAGAGGCTCCATACTGCAACGCTGCCATTGTGAAAATATAGGTATTCAGATCAAGAAATCGAAAATAAAAAGTTACGAACTAATAGACCATGAACCCATCGAATATCTCCAAACCTAACGCTCATGAATTATTTTCTGAGGGGTACCTTAAAAATATGGTATACCAAAATTATTCGAATAACTTGGACCATTTGAAAATGAAGATTAAAAACGCACGTGCCAATGTAGACTCTTATACTAGCACCAAAGTAACTAACGAGTAGAATAAAATAGGAGAATGATATAATAAATGTATGGATCATAATAGACGGAATATTGAACAAATGATTCAAATGTTTCGTTCAATATTGAACATTTTTTTATTGTTATAAAATATAAAATTCGATAAGTAAAATAAGAGAAAAATAGTTTGTTCAATAGCCTTCTTCGATTTACGAAATAAATTGAAGCATTTTCCTATCTCATTACGAGTAACTTTGATCTCAAATAAGGATCTACTTGAGCACATGAGTTTCTCATCTTTATTTTCAATTATTATATTCTAGGTAATAAGAATCAGTTCAGTATACCATATTATTCAGAGTACCCCCTCAGGAAGTATTCCATGTGAGTTAGGTTGGCAAAGATCCCGTAACCCAGCAGATAAAACAACCTATAATCACTTATGCCGAGAACTTCACAGAACTCTTCTAGATCACTGAAACTAGCAATTTCAACACCACATTCAAAATATCAACAACAACAGTGAGCACAACATATGGAAAGCCACAAAGAAATATAAGAGACCTATAAGCCGAAAACCTCCACTCCGAAAGACAAATGGGCCAACTCTGATGAGGAAAAGTCGAAAACCTTCGTCTTACATTTGTCACAAGTACTCGAACCAGATCATCCGCACCCCTGCTACACCAACACAGAGGTAGAGTCTTTTCTCGATGTTACGTGTCAAATGTCTCTCCCCATAAACTCTTTCGGACCCAAGAAAGTTCTTCAAGAAATAAGAAACCTTAAAAATAAGAAAGCACCTGGCTTCGATTTGATAACTCCAGAAATCCTGAAGAAACTGCCTCAAAAGGCTATATTATTACTCAACACCATATTCAACCGAATAATGAGTCAAACCTATTTTCCGACTATCTGGAAATATGCCGAGGTAATAATGATCTATAAGACCTAAAGAAAGACCGGCAGGTATCCTGAACGTGGTGCGGATTTGTCGGAGATCATGCGGGAAATGCGAATTTCAACGTTGCAGGAGAGACAGAAGCGACAGTGCGCTAAATTTGCGCAAAAGCTTGTCACTGGAAGAATTGATTCACCTCATCTGCTGTCCAGGGTTGACTTTCGTGTGCCAAGAATTGAAACGAGGACCACATCAAACTTTCGACTCCCTAAACCTCGGACTAACGTACTTGAGCAAGCTCCGGTTTATCGATTTTGCAGAGCAGCTGATGAACTTAAATTTAATTTGTTTTTTTAGTTCGGGGCGGTTATTGTTTATTGTTATATCATTGAATGTGTAATTTTGTTGGAATAATTGTTCATATTATTCATTGGCAATATGTTACCCTGTTAATGGGAATTCTCCTGTTGGGTAAAATAAACTATTATTATTTTTATTATTATTATTATAAGCCGAACAAACCTGAAAACGACATGAGCTTTTACAGACCCATAAGTCTCTTACCGATTTTGGGCAAATTATTCGAAAAACTTCTACTAAGAGATTGAAGAGAACATAGATCTTCATACAATACTACCCAATCATCAATTTGGAATCAGGGAAAACCATTCGGAAAGTCATCAAATACATCGTGTGGTAAACACCATGGCAAGAAGCCTCGAAGATAATAAAATTGTGCAGCGGTATTCCTGGACTCATCCCAAGCGTTCGACAAGGTTTGGCATAATGACTTGCTCATCTAGCTGAAAACCTTCTTTCACAACCTTAATTTTTAATTTTGAAGTCATATTTCACCGATCGATATTTTGCTGTAAAACAGGGCGATGCTCTATCTGAACCGTCTAAAATAAAAGCAGGAGTACCACAGGGAAGCATACTAGGACCACTGCTCTATCTCATATATACATACGACATTCCAGAGAATCATAACACTACAATGGCCTCATTCGCAGACGACGTGTCGATATTAGAAATCCATGAAACCGCGGATACTACTTCCGAAAAGCTCCAGGAACATCTGAATGAACTCGAGAAATGGTATGGAAAACGGCGGTTGACAATCAATGAAACAAAATCAGTGCAAGTTACATCCACCAACAAACGAAGCATATGTCGATCAGCTAAAATAAATGAAAAATAAATCCCAGCCAAAACAGAAGCCAAATACCTAGGAATTCGCTTAGACTAAAGCTAAATGACCCAGATAAATAGGCAGAAAATCCAAGCTTTCTCTATACAACAAGGTATTGATTTATAAAGCCATAATTAAACCAATATGTACATATGGCATTCAATTCTGGGTATGTGCCAAAGCCTCAAATATCGACATAATACAGAGACTTCAATCCAAAATACTTCGATCAATAACAGATGCACCATGGTACGTTTCCAACTTGCCCATACATAATGATTTGAAAATCCGCTTCTTTAATGATGAAATCAAAAAACGCTCGAGAAAGTATCAGTAAACTCTGGAAGGATATGAGAACAGCTCCATAGATCAACCAGCAGAAAGGTTACAGAAAACATGGCCCATTGACTTTAATTAAATTGTAAATAAGAAGTGTCAATAAGCTTGATAACTTCTACATATCATTTCAAATTAATCATACATCATACATTCACTGAACTTGTGAAAAGTAGATTGTAAATTTAAATAAAGGATTAAAAAAAACGTGAGTTAGGTCTCGCGATATCTGATGATGCCATTAGTTGCGCTACCCATTTATTTTTACATTCTTTATATAAATATCTCTTCAGAATGGCAATCTTGTTTGGCATAAAGCCCCAGCTTACTGCAGCCACATTTTTGTTTTATTTGAAGAGGCACATTTACAAGAAAACTAGTTTTCTCGAATTCAAGACGAAAAAATCAAATTTATCATATCATCAAATGAAAGCATACCATTACAATACAAGAGAAAACAAATGGAATATCATTAACATGAAATAAGCTTGGTTTTCATCCAGGTGAGTTACATATTTGGTCACGTATTTGGAAGAAAATAAATATTTGCATCAGTGTCACTGTTTTTAGGTGCAGTTGTCAGTAGGTTACTATGATTTCTCTGTATATATTAAAGAAATTCACTGGAAATTTGCATTTTGTACAGAAGAAACAGATTATCCTTCAATCGATGTATAGCACACCCTCTATTTTCTTTCAAGAATTTAGGAGTGATAACCCTAACTCAAAACAAAAATTGCACCTTGTATAATGATTAAATGTAACCACGAAATCCATATGAAACTAAAATGCTCCCCCTGTATTTTGTGCCATACGACATAGAAGAATAATCGCTTCTGCTACAGAATTAGAGAAAACTAGTTCAAGAATTTCAAATATCACAGAGCACATTCGATATCAAAGACTCTGGTTGAATCTTAATACATTTAGCCCAAAATTGATCCTTTTATGATCAAAGCTTTCCTTACTAAACTGCGAGAACAAAAACAAGTCAGCAGCGTTCACGAGTTTGTGATTAATCTCGAAACTGATTGTACAGGGTGATTCATTTATCTTGGTAACCCCAATTTTCTCGAAAACGTCCGAATATTTTTTCATTCTGTGTCGACTTGAGATGCGCATGAAAATCTGCGAAATAAATAAAGACGCCAGGCGTCGCGGCGCTATGAAAAAATTTTTCTCCAGAGACATACCATTTTTATCATGTTATTCGACAGATAATTTCATTCTGAACTTTTTTTCGAATACAACTTTTGTTAATTTCTAACCGTCAGCGATCTGCAGCGTGTTTTATAATGATTCTATTCCATTTATTTTTTTTCTGTTTTGTAGTAGTATGCCTTGATTTGGAAACATGGATATGATTTTTGTGCCTTGAATTCAAGAACGCTAGTTTTCCAAACAATCTCTTTTTAAATAAGATTAAAAATGTGGCTACAGCAAGATGGGGCTCCATGTCACAACTCTGCCATTGTGAAGAAATATTGAGATTAAGAATTCGAAAATGAATGGACACTCATATTTTGACCAAAGTGACTTTTAATGAAATAGGGAGATGATATAACTTGTGTATGGATCATAATGGCTAGATGACCTAGATTTGATTTTATTTCGTAAAATGACGGAGGCTCTGTAACAAACTATTTTTATATTATTTTATTCATTAAATATTATACCTTATATCGATAAACATTTTATTTAATAACAAACGAAACATTTCGAATCATATGTTCTATATACCAGCCGTTATGATCCATAAATAAGTTATATCATTCCCCTATTTCATTATAAGTTTCTTCGGTCGAAATATAAGGGTCTACTTGGGCACATGCGTTTCTTATCTTCATTTTCAAATAGTCCAAGTTATTAGACTCAGTTTGGTATACCATATATTTGAGGAGACCCCTCAGAAAGTAATCCAGGAGCGTTAGGTCTGGCGATATCTGATGGGTCCATTGGTTTCAATCCATTTATTTTCGAATTCTTGATCTAAATATCTCAATGACAATGGCAGCGTTGTGTCATGAAGCCCCATCTTGCTGTAGCCCCATATTTCATCTCATTTGAAAGGGGCACATTAACAAGAAAATTAGCCTTCTTGAATTCGAATCTTAAAATCACGTCTATGTCTCCAAATAAAGGCATACTACCACAATATAGAAAAAAATAAATGGAATAAAATCAACATAAAACACGCTGCAGATCGCTAACGGTTAGAAATGGATAAAAATTGTATTCGAAAAAAAATTCAGAATGAAATAACCTTTCGAATGACAAGATAAAAAAGGTATGTCCCTGGAGAAAAAATTTTTGATAGCGCCGCGACGCCTGGCGTCTTTACTTATTCCGCAGATTTTTATGCGTATCTCAAGTCGACATAGACTTGTTCAAAATGCCATTCACAGAATCAAAAAATATTCGGAGGTTTTCGAGAAAATTGGGGTTACCACGATAAGTGAATCACCCTGTACATTGTACACTACTATGACTTTGTATTATATTTATATGACAGTGTGAATACAGATTGAAATGATTTTATTGAATATACTTTTTCACTTACATCTGTTTTCATCTTTATTCATATCTCCTAAAAAGGTTATGGCTGCTCCAAATTGTCCATTAGCATAAGTCCCATCTATGAATTTTCCAACCACAGGATCTTGCAGGGAGCCCTATAAGTTTATTGCCGTGTTGCAACATACATGTTCTTCAAATTCTCAAATAATTTCAAAATGTTAATATTATTATTATTATATATTCAATCTATACTCTGTTCAAACTTGAGCGAGAGCAATAAAACAAGGTTCGCGCAGCGGTAGGAGGACCTTCGTATAATTACTTTCCGTCCAGAGTCGAATCGGGGAGATTTCATACAATCGTTCAGTTTCAACTGAATAGAAAGGACCCAAATCTGGTGTTTCCCGGAATTACTCTGTCTTTCAAGATTCCGACCCAAATCTCTAAAACTCTGGTATTTCTTAGAGATACCTTGCCGCAATCTCGAGCATAGTTCCGAGTACGACCCTGGCAATCTTTTAGGGCGGTAGAAGGGAGCGTTGTTATAACAGTTTGACCAATACGAGTTTGATTGTGCGCAAACCATACGATTCTGTTTGTATTTATTGCTCCCGCTCAAGTTTGAACAGAGTATAGTGGAGGTATGCACTCAACTACAAAAAATAAATGTATAGTATTCTGCAATAGATTTTTATTGCACTGAGACCTTAAAGTCTATTGCAGAAATAAGGGTAATTTTGTATTTGATTTTGTTCCAGATGAGTGGAGACTTCCTGGCGTACTTTTCTATATATTGAGAAAACTACCGTACCTTGTACGTTCACTTATAGACATACAATTCGAATATTGTTTTATTTGTTATTAGGCCAAGCAAAAATCAAAACCTCAATTTATTGGAAGTTCTGGTGCACTTCAACTGTAGCGATTATATTATTATAGTTTCATAGTATGACCTCAAAATAACGAATAATTTGTCCACCTCGTGAATAGATGGTTTACTGGGTGCATGCAATAAGAAATGAAGATAATGAAATGGAAAAATTTTCAAAACAGAGTCGTCCTCAGGAGAAAATTTGTAGGCACCGATAATTGATGACTCTTCAGATAAAACTGACGATGAGAAAGAAACTTCTGCTGATGGTAGGGAAATCTACCCAGAAACCACTAAATCAGATTACTGGGTGAGGTATTGTTATATGACTCTTGTTCCAAATTTGTGAAATTTTGTCTAAGCTGTGGCATAATTTCATGTAAAACAAAGTAATATTTCAGGAATTTTTTTCCGATTGCGCCATCTCACCTTGCCATTTTATGGACGATGGATTTTGTTGACTATTTTTATTTTTTATATTCATTGAACGTTTTATTTTTTCATCATTAAAAGAATATCGTTAAAGTATTTCAAAATGAATTTTCAAAATTATCTAACCTCGAATTACCCTATAGGGGAGGAAAATTGAAAAACAAGAAACTACTGTTATCTAGTTTCTTAGATATCCACTATAATTTCTTAATATTGTTGTCTGTTTGGTATAGTTTATTCAGCCCAGTACTTTTTTCATAATATATGTGATGAAAGTAATGTTGATTTTTTCGAGGTTTTTGCTTGAGAAATAAGTATTTATATCTATTGATCTTCCTGCATGGCTCCCGAATGAAATACGGATGTATTTGATTCCGTAAAATGAGTATTCCGTCAAATATTGTTGCATGAGGTATTACTGTATTTCTCGGAGAAAAGTGTTGAATACCCACTTTTGGACTACCCAAGTATAAATACATTCTTCCTTCGTTGTACTTGGAGCTGTGATAAAATGGGGCGCCAACAAAGAGATCATCGAATCCATCTTGGTTGATATCGCCTGCTGCTAAGGCAGCTCCAAAATATTCACCAAATTGCGATCCTTCCTTCGTATCTTTCACGTTTAATTTCTGGTCGTGATTCTCACCAAAATGACTGATCAGTACCTGAAAAAATTTACGTTGATAAATTTATCAAGAACCATCTCGTTGTCGTTACTTTTTTCTATACCTTTTAATATAGGAGATGTTTTAATAATATTAAAAAGATTAAATTCTTTATTTTCAACAGGTACATATACAGGTGTACAGGTATACAGGTGGGTGTTTGACATGTATATATATTTAAACTAGAGATTCCTGATGTCACGAGAAGCACTTTTTGTCCCTACCTTTTTTTCAGATTCGGCTCAGTTGGAAAGATACAGGATGTTGAAAACACATAAAAAAATGAAATTTTTGAATATATCTCGTGAATGATTCCATCGAATGAAATGATTTTCAGAATATAAGTTCTAATTAATGTGGTTAATCTTCTGCGGACACAAAATTTTTACACAAATGTTTTTTTTTTTCATTTCGACCAATAAAACATGACATGATAATATCAGAGATTCTGAGATTCCATCTCTTGAAAGTAAGTTGAATGCCAATTGTTGAATATTTAGCCATTTTGAAAAATATAAGTATTCTTCGTGAAATTTCGTAAAATGCGCATTTTTCGAGTAATTCATGATTGAAACAAATTTATATCAGCGAAGTAAGAAAAACTGGTAACTTTGGGTGAATCCAACTCTCTTCAAAAAATTCACAGAAATGCGTTTCTTCTGTTTTCTCAAAGGTTTAGGTGGTAGATCTAATGCTCGAAAAAATTTCAGTGTCACGTTTCCAGGGGTATAGCCCATTATGAAAGTTTAAAATGGCTATATCTTTTTATCTAGGCAGAATGGACAGGAATGGTATACGAAAAAAGTATTTCTGTTGACCTCTATAATCTACGGTTTGTATATATGTACAAGTCAAAGACTCACCCTGAAGTTACCGAAAATAATTGAACCCTGCAAAATAATATGAAATCCAGCTGCAATGCAATGAAATAAAAATAATACGGAAAAGAATTGAAAAGTTGATCCATTAACCCATGTTACAAAAGTCGATTTCGAATGGCTGTTTTGGTTGGTTAACGGTTGACCGCTCGGTTCATAAATGACAACGACAAACGTACCGCGCTTTCGAATACGGTTCAAATTTCGGCGAAACAGCTGATTCGAGACGTCACCAATTTGTCATTCGAATGCGGTTGGTCCAAAACTGACGGACCAATCTATGAACCAACCAAGAACCAACGTCAATCGAAATCGCCTAAAGGAGCATTAGTCAAGAAAACAATTTGAACCGTCAAAAGTTCGTTTTTGGCGTTGTGAATATTTGAGACGGGCCTAATATATATCGTGGCTCAAAAAAGTCACAACTTATGAGGCACTCAGACTGCGGTGCAAGAGAAACGAAGTCTCAAACCTAATAGTCCCTATAAGTCTGACTTACGTCGAACTTAGATTTGACGGTACAAGTGGGCATGAGGGGATTATCGCATCCTATTACTATACTCAGGCCCTATTTGGAATTAGTTTATATCGAGGTAATATCAAAACAAGTATTTCACTAACCTGACCACGATAAGTTTGTGAACGCGGTGCTCCAGCAGCATAATGAAGTTGTTTCCTCGAGTAGAAATGTCCAGAAGTAACAGCATACCCTGAAATATTCACAATCTTTCATTATGAAAAGTTTAGCGATATTAAATTTGTAGCATCACATTCGTTTCTGTCTATTAGACTAAAAAACAACCATTTTCAATTTATGTTTTAAGATTCTGGGACCTTTGAATTCCTTTTCTATTTAGACAGAGAGCTCTAGCTCACTTTCAACTCGTAATCCGAGAATAAAAAAATTTTGTACCACTTAATGTCATCGATATAAGATCGAAAAGAAGCTGTTCAAAGCCTCTATGGTACAGCCCTTAAAATGAATCTAATCTTTCATTGTTCTTCAGGTTTTTCAGGTAATCCAAAGCTTTAAAAAAATAATTTTCACACAGGCTAGCCATGAAAAGTGCCACTTTACAGAAAGGTGGCAAAATGTATTGTATTCAACAAATAAAATGTCTGATAATGCCACCTATCCTCAAGTGCAATCAGAAACTTGTAGGATAACGTTGTTTGCAGATGACACCTTAGTTGCAGTAAAAGCGCGGAGTTTCATAGAGCTTCAGCTTGTATGTCAACATTTTATACAAAGCTTTGTCGAGTGGTGTTTTAAAAATGCAATAATGATTAATATTAGCAAGACAGAATGCATCCACTTTGAATTATCGAAAAAAAAATAATAAAAAACTAATTATTGAAAATTTAGCTAGTAGCATTACATCTGGCGATTGTACTAAATTCCTGGAATTTCATATAGATCGCTATTTGAGGTGAGACACCCATTTGTTAGGCTCTGGTATATAGTCAAATTTCCTAAAAAACTCTTTTATTTGGAAATTCTTCAGAAGTGAATCGAGCTTTCATTTAACAAAAAAAGATCATTCGTATGATGTTCAATATTGCTCCCAGATCATCTTGTAGGCCTATCTTTATTGAAAATGTCCTTTTGACTCTTGCATCAATGTTTATTTTTAAATGTGAAGGAAAATGAATGCAAATTAGTTAAATTATCACAGCATGGTTTTAATACGAGAAATGGGGAAACATTGTCATTTCCCAGACATAAAACACCAAAATTTGAGCTTTCATCCACTTATGAATGTTCCAGGTTGTATAATCATTTGCCTTCTCATTCAAATCTCTAAATGTGAATAGATATAATAAATCAGTCAAGGCAATGCTTCTGAGAAAATATTATTATACTGTGAATGATTATTTATGTGATACTTTTGAAAGTATCTGAATTATTGAACTTATTACGCACGCGTTTTGTAAATAACCATGGGCGCCCGCAAAATTTTTTCTCAGAGGGAGGGGGAAAACTTTATCGAAAAACGATAAGCCGCAGGTGACATCATTATTCCATTTCTTTCTATTTCTTTTTTATATTTATGCATGAGCACCCGCGGAATTAGTTAAAAATGATCAAGTTTTCCATCTCAACATTTTTTTAACATCAACAATATAAGTTCACATGTATAAGTTAATACGGTAAATGTTTTCTGAACAAATCACAACCCATGAAAGAATATTACCAGGAAAATGAGATATAAATACTATGGAGAAAAGAATGAAATGAATTTTATGATTGCTTATAAATAAATACAAATCAACCAGTAATAACGAAATAAAAACAAATATACATATGAGCTCAATGAAATGATATTCATCAAAACCATTAAATGAATAATAATGAAATATAGATTACATGAAACGAACCATTAATTCAAAACAAGAAACTCAGAGATTATTTGAAATGAATAAACATAAATATTTCATCAGACTAAATTATAAAAAAAAATAATAAAAAGACATAACACACACAAAAATAATAATAATAATTCTGGAAATAAAATACCTGAATCGTTATACCTCGGTTATTTGGTTCCTGAGTCCATAGAGGACAAACAAACACACGGGCATTCACATTTATAATATTAGTATGGATATATAGTCAAATTGACTCCCAACAAACAAAAAAAACTTTCGAGACTGCCGATAGAAGTAAACTGTATCGTCGAACTATTTGGTTATCGTTTTTGAATTAATTTTGGTTTACAAAAAAGTGTTTATGATCAGATATCAAGTACGTTCAAATTGGTCATTAATACTTCCTCAAAATTCCAAAATTGTTCGGAAATAATAATCTAATAGGTCGATGCTATACGATACAATTCACGAGTTACTTTGTTTTCACTTATATCCGCAGACTCCAAAGACTACCACGTTTCGGATTTTTTACACTTCTGATCCTAATCAATAATCTGAAATTATAATAGTTGAAACTTTACAGTGAGAGGAGCCTAACGAAAAATTCAGCTGCGTAAATAATTAAGGAAGAAACTCTCAATAACACAATTTGGGGTCAAAGACACTAAAAACTAGGAAACTCTCTGAATACACTGTCAACGTAGTTTCGAATTCAAATACATCTTTTTCTAATGAAAAATTCAATATTTCCGCCTTCTGGGAAAAAAAAAATATTCTGATTGGAGAATTGACAATAATTATTATTGAAATATGAGAGTAGTCCCATTTGTTGCATGAAGAATCCCCCATCAAAGAAGCCGTCTAAACAAACCAGTCATTAAACGAACATCTGGTAGCGATTGAAGAGAATACCGATAAGCATGGGGTAGTTGATTAATTTATAACTTCGTTGTGGGTAAACAAAAACATGGAATTCATGGTCTTCGTAAACTTTCCATTATTTTTGTTCACCAAAAAAGTGCTCAACACGTCTCAGGGAGTTATCATTTCGAGAGGGGATCAAAATCTAAGGGGGGGAGCAGTGTACTCACAATTTATTTTTGTCAATTGAGAACTTACTGATACTTCAACTCACCAAATAGACCAAATGCAAACAAGTTTCCACTTAGTCTTGCGTTGGCAATGTTGACGTCATTGAATGCTTCCGATGGATCATCGTCAAAACCGGCCACCCTATATTTGTTGGCTACCGACTCTCATCTTTGAAGGGCTTATCTCTGTATATCAAGGTAGTCCCTTTCCAATTGAAAACACCCGGTGCACCAATGAACATCTCATTTTCGTCCTGTAACAAACAATTTGTTATCCGATTATAAAGGCGAAGAGAGTCGGAATGGGTTGTTGTATACAGGGTGATTCACGAAATCTGTTGGTTAAAATATTCGACAAGTAGATTCGAGATGAAAATTCATTGTTTTGTTCTGTTGGGAGAGATGAATTTCTGAAAAAACGGATTCGATTTCATTGAAAATGATACCTAATAACTTTTTTTCGAATTTGAAACTTAGTTTTTCCGTTTATAATTTGATCAATATATATCTTGAATTCTACATTGCTTTAATGAAACATTCACATATTTCCTCCCAGATAATTTAACTTGACTCTGAAATAACCTTCAAATTCTCTGAAAGGGATTTTCAGATTCAGATATTGTTGAGCTTATATCAGCACCATTAATAACGATTTTTCTCCGTTAATTAGGACATATTTATGGTCCGGCGCATTCACCAATTCGTAGCCAGAGCATTTTTCACATTATTGCACACAAATTGAAATGATAGACCTATCTCATAGGGCTCTGAATTTGAAGAAGCTTCTCTTAACTGCAACAAATAAAGGAAAAAAATGTTAATACCTTTCACACTGATACATCACTTTATTACTGGGAATGCTAACTTCGATATATAAATATATATATATATATATATATATATATATACAGGGTGAGTCTTTCGATTCAGCATACATAAAAAAATATTGCCATTTTAAACTTTCATAATGGGCTATGCCAACCCTGAAAACATGACACTAAAGTTTTTTCGATCATTAGATCTACCACCTAAAACGTCGAGAAAATATAAAAGATATTTAATTCTGTTAATCTTGTGAACACAGTTGGATTCGACCAGAGTAATGAATTTGTCTTATTTCGTTGATATAAAATTTTTCCGATCATGAAATACTCGAAAAATGCGCATATCACCAGATTTCACGGAGAATGAAGAATACTTATATTTTCTGAAATGACCAAATATTCATTAATTGGGGTATTCAATTTACTTGCAGGAGATGGGATATTAGAATTTCTGATATAATCATGTCATGTTGTGATATATATTGGTCAAAATAAAAAAAATTAAACATGTGGGTGAAATTTTGTGTTCGCATTAAATCCTATATTCTGAAAATTATTTCATTAGTTGTAATCATTCACGAAGAATATTTGAAAATTTAATTTTTTTATATATTTTCAACAGCCTGTATATATGGTAGAGACAAAAAGTGCTTCTTTTGACCTCAGGAACCTCCAGTTTGAATGTATATACCCGTCAAAGACTCACTCACTATGTATATACATACATATCTGGCTTCCTCAGAACCAGACGAGAAAATAATTTGTGACCTGCCAGTTTGCAATAACGTCGAAAATGAGAAATCACAAAATCATGTTTAAAAACATTCATTTCTCATATTTGTAGAACTTACGCAGGAAAAACAACAAGAACTTCAAAAATAATGAATCGGGAACATGAAAGCAACTTGAATAGTAGTAGTTGCAGTGATTTATTGCCAATAAGCAAATGACCATCGACCTGAGATCCTTTAGACTATACTCGAATAATAATAGACAAATTATTATTGCGAGTCATGTGTGGTTCACTAGCAAACATGTGCCAGAGCTCACTATGCTTGTGTACTCGTGGAAGCACTCGAACCCCTTTTGTCGATTGAACACTGTACTCCCAAGAACTTTTTGAGAGCAATGCTTAGCGGATTACCAAGCACTAAGCCCTTGTCTTATCTTGTCGTAAGATGAATGTATACTAGACGCCCACAGATAACCAAGTACAGGGTGCGGCACGGAGGATGGATGGTTTTAAAAAAATAATAAAAGCGTTAATTTTTACTCAAAAACACATTTATTGACGGAATCAGATTCTCAAGGAAATAGCATTTGAGACAGTCAAGAAAATCACATCAGGCATGTGGTGGCCGAAATCGGTGATGCAGTGCTGGAGGCGCTCTTGGAAGTTCGCGTAGACACTTTCCAACATCGCTCTCTCAACTTGGGCAACTTCCACGCGAATAGTCCTTTTCAATTCGTTATGGGGACACCTCAAGGCTAGAGTATACGAGACCAAGCCCCGAACTCTGGACGAATTGAACAGGGCTATTCGCGTGGAAGTTGCCCAAGTTGAGAGAGCGATGTTGGAGAGTGTCTACGCGAACTTCCAAGAGCGCCTCCAGCACTGCATCACCGATTACGGCCACCACATGCCTGATGTGATTTTCCATACTTGACTGTCTCAAATGCTATTTCCTTGAGAATCTGATTCCGTCAATAAATGTGTTTTTGAGTAAAAATTTACGATTTTATTATTGTTTTAAAACCATCCATCCTCCGTGCCGCACCCTGTAGAATAGATCAGACACTGACGTACTATGATTAAAACAACTTTTTGGAACCCCAAGCGGTTGTTGTCTCAACTAATATTTTACAGGTTACTACTTTATCACATTTTTCGGCAGGCTCGGCGCGAAATTCAAATTACGTTCTTATTTTGCTTTTTAGGATTTTCAGTAGGCTTACCTATTCAGAATTCTAAGCAATTGAAAACAATAGTCCTTCACAAATATATATTTATTACTGTTCCCTATACAAAAATATACAGATATAATATAAATATACAGAAAATGGGGTAATTGTCTACACTGACCCGAAAATCTCAAAAATTGACGAAAAATTCAGTAAGCACTAACCTTGATATGCAGAATCTGTTTTTAAGTCTTGGTTTTTTTTTCTAAAATACTCAAAGTCATTGAGGGTTATCCTAAACGAACACTTCATTCTTCAAGTCTGTGACGTGGACTTTTTGTCATTATAAATACCAAATTCTCGATTTTTTCTTAATTTATAGCCTTCTATATTACTGAATTTCCCTAAAATGTGATGATTCCTAAGTGTTTACAATCCGGTGATATGAATGATATTTGTCATCTACTCATCTTCATTTCTACGTCAACAGCGCAATATAACGTGATTCGTATGACGTAGCAATGAAGATGGCCATCATATCACCGGATTGTACACACTTAGAAATCATCAAATTTTAGGGAAATCCAGTGATAAAAAAGGCTATAAATAAAGAAAAAATCGAGAAATTTGTATTCATAATGAAAAAAAGGCCACGAAACTGAAATATTATAACGGACTTGAAAATTGAAGTGTTGATTTGACCGTCAATTAATTTGAGAATTTTGTTTAGAAGAACCAAGACCAACCAGATAAATCTGAAATAAGATTCCTCTTCTGCATATTAAGGTTAGTGCTTACTGAATTTTTCGTCAATTTTCAGATCAGTCTAGACAATTACCAAAAATAAACATATATGAATATTTAAAAGTTTTACCAAAACTGACACAGGGTCGCAAAAAATGCATGTCTCTATCTTCAATAATAGCTGAGATACAGTGCAGTCACACCCAATTTGGGACACAGAGTACATTTAAAAAGTTGGCTTCTCAAGAGTTGCTTGTTCTCTTTTTCCTCATAGAGTTTTTGCCTGAATTTTTTTCGGGTTTACAAGTGCAGCACTTAATCTTTCTTGATAGTTCTTGATTTGATACTGCTTCTGGTTTAATAGTATTTTCAGTTTGTAAATCAAGTTGTAGAGAATCTGTTCCTGTGCCCTCAAGTGTGTTCGTCTCAAACAGTTCAATTTAGAAAGTATCACAGCTCTTTTACCTGTAAAGAATAAATTTTTTCTTAATCACTGAGTAAAAAACATAAATCTGAAAGATTCAGCCAATAAAAAAAGAACAAGAGATGAATGTGGAAAATTTTAATTGTACTCACCTGAAGAAATTCTTCTCTCTCTCATTTCTTGGAATTTTGTCACAGATTGTGTTTTACAATGATGAAGAAAGTGGATAATAACTCTCCAATATTTAATAAATAACTGATTACTATCATCTTCATATCCATTTGATCTTGTGAATGTAAATACATAATGTGATCAATAATTGTGTGAATTATGTCAATAAAACATATGTTTGACAAACACGAAACACGACTAAAAACCTCAAACAGAGTCATCTATTGACGATATCACTAAATATTGGCGTATGCAGCGACACGAGTATTTGTTGTCTCAACTAAAAACACTATTTGGGGTGGGGGTAGGAAGATGTCAAGACTCTGTAGACGCCTTGAAACCTAGGATTTAGATTTTATATTCATTCGAATGATGAACATCTCATGTGTTTGTGTGACGATAGTGCGCACGTTATACAACGTGCTTTCGAATTTTGTGAAGATCTGCCCTCAATTAACAATACAACTTTTGACATGAGAATAGAATAGTCAAACCTTTTGCATGATATTCCTTTCATTCTCACGTCTTTACTGAGTTGAGCGTTGAGGCTCAGCTTTGGAGAAATTGAATATTTTTCCTAGAGAAATGTTATCCAGTCGTCTACCAAAGATTTACAACCAGTTGCGGTCCGTTCCTATCAGGTGTGTGTCGACCAGATTCATATTAGTAGATTTGATGAAAAACAATGATTAGTCGTATCTTGATAATTAATTTCAATTTTCATATGTGCATAACAGTCCGTCAATAGTGCTTGAGAAGTAATTGTTTTTATTCGCGATTGTAAAACGTTAATTCCTGCTGCCATTCACCTTATCATAAGTTTGTCCTACTAATGTATAGTCCGTTTCAAAATGATTGGCATCTCGGGCGGCTGTGGAATCTCGAAAATATGTTGGTAATATCCCATCAGTAACTTTTGAGTTCTAGGATTTAGGTTGGTGTTGATTGAAAACACTAAGTTTTGACATTTCAGGGTTTGAATTAACCTCCTTTCGAATTTATTTCTGTATGCTTATGTTCTTGATTAAATCGAAAAAATAGTTTTGAATTTGAATATTTCTCAAGTATTACCGAATTGAAAATGGCTGGAATTCATCAAGATACCTCTCGCCCCGCCTAACTACAAGGAAACGTGAAGCAGTTTTCGTCGGTATTGTGAGTTTTTCAACAATTCGGCAGGTTTCTGCCAGTTTTAATCGCGTTTTGCTAGTTATTCAGGTAACAATCATTTACTTGTTCGAGGTGTTTATGATTTTTTCGAATAAATAAATAAGTCTCAAATTTCAGTTTTCACCTAGAACTTTCAGATGAATTTTGGAGAGAAAGAAGGCAAGACAAGTCATTAACAGTCAGAAGTGAGCAGTGGATGGAAACCTATTCCTCATGATTATACCTTCAAAGAGACATTATACAACGTTATTCTTTCTAAAATCAGAAACAATGAATAAATCAGTTTTTACATATTTTTTGAACTGCCTGAAAAGTAACCGAGTTTTAATCAAAATCAACATTTGGTATATTATTTAATGAAACATGAAAAAGACAGTATTAATAAAATTACAAATAATAGTGATCTATTTTATAGCATATCACACTTCCAATGATTCACAATTTGTCAACAAATATTTTCTATTTGTTTCAACAACTTGGCTATGGAATCATAAAGTTATGTCAGCTTCATTATACTTTCTTTTCCTCAATACCTACTCAGTAAAAATAACACAGGGTGAGAACTCGGCTAAATTTTCGATAGTAATCAAGATTCCAAAATTTGCGGAAGAGTCTTCATAGAGAACGAACTTTTAGTTATCCTTGATTATTTAATGAATGATATCTCTACATTGGAGTTCCTCGAAAGCCTCCAAGATTTCATGTTGAAGTATTCCACGCTATTTTTATTATCAATCCTGAATTTCCAATTCCCATGCTTGATCTACAGCGAAATAGTGTGGGTGTGTATATTTTAGTCATCATCTCAGCTTGTTTTTCTTTTGTAATTGAAGCTGAGTTTGAAAATATGTCCAACAATGACGAAAATAATATTATTCCACAAAAAAATCTTCAAATTTATTTGCCTTGAAAAATATATTCAATCATTTTATAGGTTATATTGATATATTTCAATCTATGATGAACCCACAGAAATTTTTAGTTACTTTTTGTAACTAGAAATAAAGCCCCGGCTAGAATTCCATGGCTTGCTCTGATGACAATCATTTTGAAACGGACTATAGCTAATGTAGTGGCAATATTAAATTCTCTAACATGATAGTGAGAATGTCATTCGCGAGTTGACCTCTACTGACGACAAAAAAAACCCAAAATCGTTTTGATATTTTACCGTTTCGAACGAAACGAGAAATTAGTGACATCTGAGAAAAACATCTAATATTTGTTGTCCATCTATATCCCAAGATAAGCACCACGCTGCACTGTTTATTTCGTCATGAATTTTTCCTCTCAAACTTCTGCCCACCGAATCAGTTAAATTGTTTTGTATTGATTTTGACGAATCACAAAATACAAAGGACGTTTTCCGCTCTTGTAGTTAGGAAAGTTAGCATGTTCAATAAATGCTCCATCCTTTCACTATTTTCCCTAACCTTATCTGTCAAACTCTTCATGAATTTGCGATGAGTACTGTCCAAACTACTCAGTATGTTCTTCAAACAACTTCAATTTAAGAGACGAATGAATATACTGAAAATGTCGTGTTTACTGGCGGGACTGGTTTGACTGACCCAATATCGGCTGAGCCTAACCAACACCTATTAGATAGAGGTACTGCCTAGGGCCCTTATTTACAAACTGAAAGTTAGTTATAATTTACTATATTTCTATGACGAGAAAATCTACTTCAAAACGGCATAAAACGCTCTTTTTGGAAATAGACACAACATCCTATGATTCGTCATTCATTTGATCATTTAATAATCTGTCTCACAAGAGCTTGGGATATCGTATTCAATCGTTTCGAAAAGTATCTTCGAGAAAATCACTGTAAAATTATTTAAAACTCAATAAAAACCTGAATCGATCCAATAAAATTCAGTATGAGACATCTCGTAGATCTAGTCGCCTTTTTTCTGAAGTTTGGTTTTTTGCATATGCTTCATGAATGTTCTCATTTTGAAATGGAGTCAGTTTATTAATGGCTTCATTTGAAACGAGTTTTCTGAAAATGCCGAGACTCATATTAACAAACTCTGATGCTATCTGAATGCTACAGGGAAGCCTAACTCCAAGTGGGCCAAAGTGTCATATCTCGACTTTAAAATAAGTTCAGGGAGACAGGTTCCGTGTTGGAAAATCTTGGTATGCGACGAAGAACAACGTCGTTTCATCACCGTTTCGGCGAGAAGGAAGCCTACATTTACTTGTAGAATGCTAGGGAATACTCTCCAGAATACAGATGAGGTCCAGGTTTCCATCCGACGTTTGATAGAGGTGAATCTAGATTCTAGACGTCCATCAAGTGTTCCATCAACACGTGACTATGAACGTCAAGGACTGGAATCATTAAGGCAACATATCAATTGCAACGATCAATGGAATAGTCCATCCATTCCGAGGGGGTTGTGTTATTGTATGGGAGGGGATATGTTTCAACGGGCGCACAGATCTACATCTTTTACAGTTGTAATTCAGAAAATCAAAGTTGAATTTCAGAAAAGGAAACATTTATTTCAGAATAGGAATATGTAATTCAGAAAACAGAAATTGAATTTCAGAATGGTTAATTCAATTTCAGAAAAGCGAAATTGAAATTCAGATTAGGAAGTTGGAATTCAGAAAAACAAAGTTGTAATTCCGAATAGTGAATTGAAATTCAGAAATGGCAAATTCAATTTCAGAAAAGGAAAATTGTAATTCAGAAGTTATCAAATGAATTTCAGAAACTGTAATATGGAATTCAGAATAGTATCGAGCTCGGTATCGAGTGATCTATAACAATGTGACATGGAACTTGCCCTAATGACATAGTTTAATACAAGTTATTATCGAGAAATAAAAAATGGAATTAAAAGATAATTGTGCTATTTGCAGAATATCAATGACTATGTAGAAAGAAAGTAGTTAAATTCCGCGAAAAATGTGCAGAGCCTTTGAGAGAACCTAATTGTCCTATTTGCAATTCAGAATTACAATTTCCTTTTTCTGAATTACAATTTCCCATTTCCGAATTTCAAATCACCAATTCTGAATTACAATTTATATTATCTGAAATTCAAATTACAATTTCTGAATTACATATCACTATTCTGAAAATCAAATTACGCTTTCTGAATTACATATCACTATTCTGAAATTCAAATTACCATATCTGAATATCAATTTACTATTCTGAATTACAATTTCCATCTTCTGAAATTCAATTTGCTATTCTGAATTACATTTTACGTTTTCTGAATTACAATTGGAAAAGGTGTAGACATTTGTCCTGGGAATATGACCACCTTACACTATGAGGAGCATGTCATTGACAATGTTTTGACAAATTTTCACGCTGCTGATGGTGGATCTTTTCAACCAGATTCCTCAAGAAATATTCAACAACCTCTTGTGTTATGTGCAAAAAAGATGTCAAGCTCTTTTTCATGCCCTTGGTGGCAAAACATTGTATTGATAGTCTTAAAATTTAATCTATCTATAGATCAATATAGAAAAAAGTCAGTCCAACGCGTTTTTTTTCAACGACAACTATTTGATATGATTATGCCAACTGAACGAGGTTCCTTTCATAAGGAGAAAAAAGGAAATTCACAGCTGATAATATTTTTGCTTGGCTGCCGATCTCCTGTTTCAATGTTTTTTTTTCTAAAATGCAAAAGTTATCACGATATCACGCTTTTAATAATTAGTGCGGAATCTCTTGATTTCTAATTATCAGTGATCAAATCACAGTTCCTGAAATATCGCTCACTTATAAGAGTAGTGAGCGGTTCGAGACAAATCGAATGAGATATTCACAAAGGTTAATCGTTGCTTTGCAAGAATTCGTATTTTCGATTTCGGGTGACATACACGATAGAAGCCACAATTAAAACATAAATTTCGCAAGTTTGCGTTTTCAGTATGACGCAAAATGTGATGTGATGAATGGAGGTATCATCCATTGATGGCCTGCTTTACTTGAAATAACAATTTGGGTGAAAAAAATTCCCGAGAGGCAGAACCTAGCTATAACGAACCATGTTCATATTAATTAAAATAATGTTGTTTGAACGAAACAATCAAAATACGAGAACTGACAACGCCACCCCAGACGGCACCCTATATTCCCGGAATATTCCTCCAATCTGCCATTAAGCCAAAAGATATTGCAATATGCAAGGCATATGCCAAATATATATCAAATATATCTGCTCTCAAAGGAATATTCCAAATATATGCCATCCCAGATATGTCTGGTATATGCTATGGGAATATCTATATGATATGCGTTTAGAATATTATTCAATAGTATTTATTGGTATATATACATGAATCTTCATGGAATATTACAAACGTTACAAAACCCTTTTTGAACGATAATTGTGTGTAGGCACTACCACTACCTCGTTTTGCTTTTGTTCCGAACTCATCAATAATTGATGAGTTTGCTATTTTCCAGTAAACTGTTTAAGAACTACAAACTTTCTATATAGATTATATTTTCGAGGAATCGCAGTTATCATCAAGTTAATTATAGTTGGATTCAAGTTAAAAAATAACACTTTCATTCGCTTAATAATTTGATCTTATTTATTAAACTGAGTAAACAATGGAATCAATGATTTGTAATTTATTTATATGATTGATACAATGAAATGAAAGAGCAGGCAACAAATTAAACGTTTTTATTTGTGAAAAATGGACATGCTATACTATATCGTCTATCGACTGAGAGTCGAGTGACTTTTCAAATAATTGAAATGTTCGATGAAACAGAAAAAGAGGTCCATTATGATTTTGATCTTATAGGAAAGAGATCAAATATATATTTTCAATAAATGGAAAAACAATATATGATATTCGAGCAGATATGTGAAAAGGGCGTAGACAAATTGTCAAAAATCATATATGATAATCAAATATTAGTCAGAAGAGGTGAGAGTAGCTCATTCCACTGGAGGATCGAATCACTTTTGCTCATATTTTTGTTTTCATGAAGCTGCCATGTGGTGACAGAGATGTCTGGAACTTAGAATCTTTCTAGTTCAACTTAATACTTCTTGCTTTTCATTGAACCAAATACATTGCATTTCAAACATTTCAGAGCCATTGTAGGTTGAGGAAGTTATGTGGCCACTTCGAACCATATTTTCGCGCTTTCTAGATATTTCCTTGAATTTTATCAAAATATCTGACAGAAATACCAATGACATTATTTCTTTACAGGAATAAAGCTACTCCTTTATAAATAAAAAGTTAACTATTTTCTGGCCTCTACCCATTCTTAACTCCTGCAATTTCGTTCCCTGAATTTACCGATAAGAATATCAAATTTCGATTTTACTGACATTTGACTTTTTCTTATGGATTTAAACATTACGTCACGACGTTTTCAGTCAAAATATTCATATTTTTGTTTTGTGGTCTTGGATTGAGGTTATTTGTGTTCTGTGATTAGCAGTTTCAGTTTGGCGTTCCAAACTTCCAAAATGGTCGTCACGTCACGGTGGTGACATGACTTATGGAGCTCCATGAGTTGAAAGAGTCTTATTGAAAAATTATTAAATTGTGTGTGGAGTTGAAAATATGTTATTGTTTGAGTATTATGTGATAAATAGTTTGTGATGCAGCCGAGCACATGATAAAAGATAAGACAGGCAGACAAGAGCATGACTGTAGGAGCGTGAATATCAAATCAGCGTTGGTAGGTACTCTTATATATTTGGAATGCTTGAAAAAGGTTTTCGTAATATGCCAATCACTTGTCAGTGCTTTATCTTTGGTTATGTGTATTTACGTTTTTTCAGGTCAAAGAATTGAGGACTTTACAGTGAGGAAGTGATAGAAAGGATATTTCCTATATTTTAGTTGGGTTGGGAAAAAGGCAAAAACTAACTTTTCATCCCTAATAAAATTGTGCAATGTTCTCAAAGGTATAATATAAATAATTTCAGTGATCATAAAACCCATTTTATGTTTTATTAATATTTTCAGAGGTTCTTAAACAGAATGAAAATACTAAATTTGTTACTGAAAAATGGCTTCACGTTGTGCAGATAGCTTAACCAAAATTTTGCTTTCAATCCAAACGTAAAAACTACAAGAGCATGAGTGGAGGAGCTTCTCAGGTGTAGTAAGTCTCACCCAAGCTGTATATCGTAATTTTGTTCCTGCAAGCAAATAGGCTGTACAGGTCGAAAATATTAGTGGCATCAATACGGATTTAGGCCCTGAAAATCAAAAAGAGGGATCGTCTTCGAGAAGGAATAAGGTTGCCTCGATATAAATTGCCAACACTGCCTACTAAAATTCAAAGTAAGTTTATAAATATTGAATAATCAGAACAGATTCCACTATTACTATAGCAGTAGACAGCCTCTTATCTTGAAAATCTTAGAATCACTGTTTTTTTTCAGGGCCAAAATCAAAGAATTCCAAGGAAAAAGGCGAGGAAGACCAAAAGCTACCTGGATGAGCGGCATACAGAAGACGATGTCTGAGAGACCGGGAGAATGGGTGTTGATAGAAGGGGCTGGAGACTGGGAATTGGAAGGCCTGGGATGTTATAAACACGGATATCTATATCAGCACCCCAAAGGTAAAGTGTGTCAAGTCACAATATCAAAATTAGACAAATGAGAGATTTTTCAGTTCGATAATTGTTTCAAAGAATGTGTACTGCCATTACTTGGCGTCTTCATAAACCTAGGGAGTCAAAAATGTGTTCCACTAGCTAGAATTTACTAATGTGAATCCAATACTCTAGATAGGTCGTGTCTGAAAAAATGTGACTTAACACACTTTACCTCTGAGGTGCTGATATATAGATATAAGGTTGGTTTCACAAAACTTTGTTAGTACCGTTTAATTAACTGGAGCCACCACGATTCGTAGAAATTTCAAAACGAGTAATTCGATTTGTGAAACCGACCCATAATCTGATGAGTCGATTTCGAATGGCTGTTTTGGTTGGTTAACGGTTGACTGCTCGGTTCATAAATGACAACGTCAAACGAACTGCGCTTTCGAATTCTGTTCAAATTTTGGAGAAACATCTGATTTGAGACGTCACCAGAATGTCATTCGAATGCGGTTGGTCCAAAACTGACGGACCAATCTATGAACCAACCAAGAACCAGTCAATCGAAATCGCTTCTAGTTCACAAACCAAATAATTGAAGTTCACAGTTCAATATTTATATCATTTAAAATGTTACCTCATTGTGTTTTCCCTATTTTTTAGTTTAATTCATCAAATGTTAATTTTTACTCATTCTTAGTATTGTTTTGTAAAATACCTAGTTGATTTATATTTATATTTTTACTTTATGTTCATTTTTATGATTTAATGTGATAATTTTGTTAATTATTGTTATTGTACAAAATATTCTTAAAACTGTAATAAATTTTTTGAAACAATCTAATCAATGCATTATTATTTAGTACCGCTACAAAAATTTACATATATTTAAATATATACAAAGATATTACCAGCATATGGCATGGACAAATCAGGAGATAAAAAGATATTGCCAGCATATATGTAAGGGAGATATTCATAGATGAATCTGTATGGCATATGCCATGGATATATTTTTGAAGATTATGGGATATTCCTGGCAGATGTTTCATGGTGACCTTGGATATTCCTGCTATCTGCCAGGCTTATGCCCTGGGAGATTTGGAATATGTTTGGAATATCTCAATATGCCAGCGGTATATTCATTGAATATGCATGGAATATTTCTGTGCCGTCTGGGACCTGACCACCTCAATTCGTTACTTTCAGGACACACACCTCATTCAGTAAATTATTTTCTCTATTTCAGAATCGTAATGAGTTCATTACAGTACTGAAAGTAGTGCTGTAATGAAACTCATTACAGCATTGTTTTCAGTTATATTTTTCGTTTTATGGTTGTCAGTACTGACCTCCGATCGAATCAAGTTTCGAATCAAATTCCGTGATCTGTCAAATTTCGTATGTCACACCAACTGCCAAGATACAAAACAAAAGTCACTAATCTGAATTTTCATTTGAATTTCGAGAGTATTTCACTAAAATTGACTGAAATAGAGAAAATACTGTCTAATACTCGTTGCAGAAGGCAATTCCAACACTCATGCTATCGAAAACTCGCTCCTTCGTCGCTCGTTTTCGAACTTCGTATTCGTGTTGAAATAAGAGCTCATTCTGCAACTTGTTTTAGAATATACTATTCATTGTACCGTTCTGGAAGACCTGTCGTAACATGTCGAATCAGAGTGCCCAAATTGAACCCGTATTCGTGGGTCCACACCGTGAGAAGTTTTACGGTGCGCTGAGATATGCAAATGTTTGTGAGGTTCTGAGTATGGATGTTTGTTATTCTTTCTGGTAAGAACTGCCTGAAAGATTCGGAAGAAATATCACATCAACATAGTTTATATAACAGATTAACGTATATAGTTTGTGAATTGGCCTTAATACAACGAAAAACTATCGAGAGAGTCGAAAAATATTCTGCTGTTCGAAAGCGATCGAGACGTACGCTGCCTTAGTACTCGATGGATGATATATGAATCTAATGTACCATGGGTTTTTTTTCCTTAAAAAGTTCTGAATAAAAATCGATGACAGTATAGTAATCGTTTTCATATGGAAGCCATCATAACAAATACTTTTGTCGTTTTCAGGCCTTTTGTCGGCCTACTTCATTAATCTGCTGAGTCCATTGTTTTAGAATTGATTTGGCAATTTTACAAATTAGGCCGGCGCTTTGTCTCTCACACAAATCTATTGATTTGTGGACGAATAGTTATAATGAGTTTGATCCTAGGGTCGCTTTTCACTACGCTAAATTCGGAACTAATTCAAGCTCTTGGACTTGAATCGAATGCTTGAGCATAATAATATTTCGCATTTATTATGCGTGTGCATTTGATTTAGGACTAAGAGGTTGATTTAGTTCCGAATTTAGCGTAGTGGCAAGCGACCCATAAGAATTCTTCAGCACTAATTCAACCGACTTTAAGTAGAGGAGATATCGTTGGCGACTATCTTCTTTTGCGTTTCATGAGGGGGGGGCATCCGTTGACGTGATTGTGTGATTATTGGATTGTATTGTCAAGTATGGGTTAGACGTATTTTTTACTAAAAGTTAGGAAAATATAATGAGTGTTGCAATCAGGATTTAGACTTCTTCAAGATTTTTCGTTTTTTAAATATGGCTAATGGCCTTAGTAGTCCATGTCAATGAAATAATAATGAAAAATAGTCAGGAAATAATGAATAATAATAACAATAATTCTGATTTGCGCAGACGAATTTGCGCGGGCCAGCTAGTGTCATAATATTGCCGTATCTCAAGTCGGTTTCTATCAAGTAAACGACCTAATATCGAGGTTGTATCGTTCCACTGATTACTAATTGCCCTCATCGTATGTGTTACATAGTGGTTTGACATACCAGGGTGATACAAATAGAAAAATGATAGAATAGAATGTACAGGTTTTCATTCCTATTGAAATAAACACACATAACACTTCCTAGAAAAGTGTTTAGGGCTTGATGCTCCAAATATAGAATTACTTTTACAAAGTGCTTACTAATCCAGAGCATCTCGTGAAAACCGGTCTTAGTGCTCGTTACCCAGAAGATTTTTTTACCCGTGTTGAGTGTTTAGTGCCCGAAGCACTAAAATTCAGTGCTCGGCATAGCTCTGTACTGTAGATACTGGAATTCATTCGAAGGGCTTGAGAAGCTTAAAAATTCCGATGATGGATCCTGATAATTATTAGAGAAAAAAAAATACAGTGTCTTCGAAAATTATTGTGACATTATAGTGTGCTTTTTTTCAGTTTGTTTCGTAAGTTGACATTTGCAATTCTTCATACGTCAGAATAATTCATAAAATCCCCTGAATGAATGACAACCCCAAAATATGGAAAAAGAATTATCCTCAGGGAGATCAACTGTAATTCAAAGCCAACTTCATTTATAAAGATCCTGTATGAGAAATGAAAGTCGCAACTCTCCATCTATTCGAAGAAACACTTTTGAGAGAATCTTCACTTTTAAGATCACAAAGATCTACAACTCGCTTCTTTTCATTCATATTTTTTATATATTCAAGGTTAAGGTGCTCCAGATACTACCTCAACGAAGAGAATGGGTCATGTTGTTTCCTTGATGATCACCTAGTGTTCTTCGTTTTTCAACTGAAAAGTGCGCACAGAACACTCATGAAAAAAAATGTGAAAAAATATATTTTTGGTTGAGTGGAGCATAGTTATACGCAGGCGTGCTTCATTGAACTGTTTATCACTATTTCATACATGAGGATACCGATATACAGGGTGTAACAAGTTCGACGACCTATTTGAAATTTGAAAATAAGGATTATGATATTGTTTGATAATATCTACCCATCCAGCTATTCTTGCAGCCTGACCACTTTCAGTTATACATTTTTTTTTATTCTATAGAGGATTCAATCATGCATACATTCGTATTCAAATCATTGCATTCGTCGTAATAATTTCCAAAATATCGAGAAAAAACTGAAGAGAAAGGAAGATAAGAGTTTTCGGTATTATGTTTGTTATTCCTGATCTAGAAATCTCAAGCACAAACCGTTTTCACATTTTTGCAGGCGAAGACTGTGGAAATGTACATTTTCAGAATGTTGTAAAACTCGTTCCAGGGTGTTCCAAATGTTGGGTCGAAAATTGGGATGGCGATTGGCTAATAACTTTCGTTTTTTGAATTAGAACCCTATTTTTTTGTGATTGCGTTGGATTTTGCGAAGAAAAATGAGGATTATTTTCCAACATGAAAATGCTCCCAAAATAAATAATACTTGAGTTATTCAGGATTTACTTATTTCATTTCGTATGTAGCGTCAAATTAAGAAAATCCTTTTCATATGAACAATGACCTTGGTCATAGAATATGAATTATTCCAATAACTCACCTGTGACACATTTTTTAATTCATTTATCATCGGAACAGATGAAACAGATTTCATGAATTTGATGCTATGTTCGACATTAAATCAGAAAATCCTGAATAACTCAAGAATTATTATCGACCTTTCAGAACATAATCATAATTTTCCTTCGCAGAATCCAGAGCAATCATAAAGAATAGGGTTCTTATTTGAAAAACGAGAGTTATGGGCCAATCTTGATTCCAACTTTTGACCCAACATTTGGAACACACTATGACGAATTTAAAAAAATTCTTATGTTGACTTCGAAAATGAGAAAACGGTTTGTGCTTAAGATATTTACAATAAGAACAAGCAACATGATACCGGATACTCTAATCTCCCTTTTTTCTTTAGTTTTATCTCGATATTTTGAAAAGTATTCTAACGAATGCAACTATTTGAGTACGATTGTATTAAGAATTACGTACTATATCAAATTCGAAAACGAAAAAACAGAAAAAAAACGTTCGACAATCTTCTTCACGCCCTGTATAACTGAATAATATCATAATCCCAATTTTCAGATTTCAAATAGGTCCAGTTCTCTTGTATATGCTACCATTTTCGGAAATAACGTTTGTTATTTTTATCATTTGATACTGAAAAATTGTTGCAAGAATAGACACGTAGGAGCATTTCAGTCATTTGGCAAGTCGAAACTGATCTTAACTCAGATCAGTAATGAATTCTTAAATAAGTTACAGAAAATCTAATACAAGGAACAAATATTTTTGCAACAAGCAGCAATTGAACAAACATTCTCTCAATTCGCAATTATGTCAATACGAAAAATATGTTTTACCTCCGGCATATGCACAGATATTCCAGCTTCCCCTTGGCCCCAGTTGTAGACTGACTCATTTGTAACTCTGTCCTTGTATATATAATCGGAATCTGTAATAAACAGTTATAGTATTCAAAAAACAAGTCACCATGTCACTCACTCGCTCCGAGTAGAGGCAGCCTTTTATAATATTTTTTACTGTTTAGTTTGGCCCAATAGCAAGCGCCCAGCATCCTGTAATCCAACTCTCTACGAAAATCTTTGTAAACGTTGATCCAACGAGGAGCGCATACCTACAAATATACATTTTTGATCGCATTCAGTGGAAGAAATTTTTGTGCAACTATTACGGATGCGTTTGGTTGCACATGCGCTACACAATCAACACGTTGTGGAGCGGTCGCCTTTTTGGACCGCTTTTAATTTGTGCTAAGTAGCGGTAGCGGAAACTGTACGAAAGTTTGAATACCAGACAAATAGTCGTTTGAGATTACAAATATTTAGATTCATGCTTGAGAATGAGAATAAATTTCTTTCCCTGCAAACATACAATTGACAGAAAATAAAAAAGGCTTGAAAGCGGACGTTCAACATATGTTCCTGACCGCTACCGCTACCGATAGGTAATAGTAGCGCTTTGGACTTCGTCTGCTGAATGCGACCATTGCCATCATCTATTAACTTTTCGACGTGGGCCACTTTTTCAGACAAAATTCTAATGGTTTCAACTGAATATGAACCGTTCAAGATGATTTTAAGATTTGTTTATGGAAGTCTAGGAGACACTGCATTTTGTTAAAAGTGTCCTTTGAAAAATGTGAATGAGTCAAGTTTTTCAAATAGAATGCCCTGATTTTTTGTTCTACTGAGTACCTTAGTGCTTAGTCTCCATTTTTTTTTCTGGTATTGTTCTGCCTTATTATTATTTTATTATTATTAACATGAACAGGGGTTGTTGTGGTTTCGTTCAGCCTTCCGGTAACTTCGATCGCAAGGATCTTCTGTTCTTAACCCTACAGTTTGCCTATAGGGCGGGTAGATCTACAGTAGACGCCCTGCACCACCTCCTTGTGGACGTGCAAGGCACTCTCACCTCAAAGGGGATTATGCTGGCAATGTTCGGAGACATTGGAGGGGCCTTTGACAATACCCTACATGACTCCATATGCAATGCTGCCAAAAACAAAGGGGTGGAAATCACCACTGTAAAATGGATATCGGCTATGCTGAAAGGGCGAACTGTCACAGCCTATCTAGGAGAAACTGAGGTGACAGCGCTTACATGCAGGGGATGCCCTCAAGGAGAGGTACTATCACCCTTGCTGTGGTGTCTGGTCATGGATGGTCTCTTGGAGAAGCTTACGGCAGACGGTTACAACGCTCAGGCATATGCTGACGATCTGGTGGTAACCGTGAGAGGTAGGCATGAAGGCACACTGAGCAGCCGCATGCAATCTGCCCTCAGGATAATTGAAAGATGGTGCGAAGAGGATGGACTGACAATTAATCCGTCCAAAACCACCCTGATTCCCTTCACTAGAAGAAGGAATCTTAATCTGAGAGCTCTGGTTCTGAATGGACAGACTCTCAATTTCTCCAGTGTAACTATCTGGGAGTCATCCTGGACAGCAAGCTCGACTGGAGGAAACATGTGGAAAAAACCATTTCCAGAGCCACAAGGGCCATGTAGGCCTGTAAGAGGCTCTTTGGAAAAACATGGGGAATGAGACCAGAAATGATACTGTGGTTATACACTGCCGTGGTACGCCCCGTTATCACCTATGCGTCACTAGCATGGTGGACAAAAACCGAAGAGGCCACTACTTGCAACAAGCTGCTGAAATTGCAGCGATTAGCTTGTGTTGGGGCCACCGGAGCTATGTGTACAACTAGGACAGCAGCGCTCGAGGTCATACTCGATTTGCCTCCCTTAGACTTGTATGTAAGGAAATGTAGCCTGCAATAAGCCATCAAAATATCCCTAAAGGGAAACCTCCTACCCGGAAACTGGGTTGGACATATAAGGATACAGAACCAACTGGACTCAAGCCTCTTGGCAAAACCCTCATGTGTATGTGATGAAAATCACATACGATTTCGAAATGCCATTCGAAACGATCATTGGTGATCGTCATAGTGCAATGAACTTCGTAAATCGTATAGAAAAGAAGTCATCTATATGGTATACTGATGGATCGAAAACAGAAAGGGGTACAGGCATTGGGATATGTGGACCCAAATCAAGGATATCCAAGTCCTTCGGAAGTGAACCTTCGATTTCACAGGCTGAGACACTAGCAGTCTATACCTGCGCTCAAGAGTGCCTTCAAAGGAATCTTAAAGGAGCGCATATATATATATATATATATATATATATATTACTACGGACAGTCAGGCCACTTTGAGATCACTGGAATCATACAGCCAGAAATCTCGGCTGACATATGAATGCCGTAATACCATAAAGCAACTGGCCAGAGGCAACAAAGTGACTCTACTATGGATACCAGGACATTGTGGTATTGAGGGAAATGAAACAGCCGACGAACTGGCGAAGAAGGCTTCAAGGCTGAAGCCTGTTGGACCTGAACCTTTCTGTGGGCTTGCAATAGACCAATACCAGAAAGCGGTCCAAAAATGGGAAGCGGTAAACAAAATAACGCTTTGAAGAAATATACCTAGACTTGCGCAAGCCAAGAAATTTGTGGAATTCTCGTCGACCTACACCAGGAAGCTCATAAAGCTGCCACGAGCTGAGCTTCGAGTAATGGTGGGTCTGCTGACGGGACACTGTCGATATAAATATCATTTGTATCGCATGAGAAAGTCAGCAGATGAAACCTGCAGGCTATGTGGACCAGAGAAAGAAACGGCTGAACACATGGTATGCAAGTGTCCAGAGCTGGCGGAACTAAGGACCATTCACATGGGGAAGTCGGTTCTGGATCCACATGAAATAACCACCAAGGCTCCTAAGGATGTCGTTGGGTTCATCAACACCATTGATGGCCTCCTTGTGATTTAAATGAACGAGTTGGGTAAAGAACAAAAGATCCTTGCGGTCGAAGTTCCCGGAAGGCTGAACGAAGCCACAACGACCCCTGTTCATGATAATAATAATAATAATAATAATAATAACCCTACTCGTTCATTTAAATCCCAAGGAGGCCATCAATTTGTTCTGCCTTAACTGAATAGTTTTACAAATGCGTCGCCTTTCAGGTACGGAGGCTAGCAGTAAATATAGTTTTCGCATACAGATTCAGAGTTTGAGATTCTTAGTATTGAATTAAAAACTTTTCATTTGCTCTACTTCTTTTCGAAAATTTATGCTTACAACAGTCCTATTGAATTTCAAATTGACATCCATTGTGGCACCAATCCAAGCATCGTCGAGTTTGTTATTATATGTTCCCATTGAAGCAGGTTCTGAAAACAAGTTTCATATCAGATCTGATCAGAAATCTAAACGGTCTGGGCGAACCTTTATCAATCTCAATATATTCACATGGTTTGGGTATAATACATCGAAATATAATGCCTGGATTCTTGGATGAAAGAGATGGACTGTTACCACGAGGAGCTCCTATCTGCATCCTGAAAAAAAGGAATTTTAATTAAAAAAATGTATTGCTATTTGAAAATTATATAGAAATTCGACAAAGATTTTCTTGAATAAAATCACTTTCTGAAAATAATCACACTTATCGATAATTAACATCTTTCCATACTTTCTGTTTTATGAAGTCGATAACACAAATAGAAAGAAGTATGGTCTGGAAATTTTGAACCAAAATTTACCTGGTGTGAATCAAGTGAGAAAATGCATGTGATGAAGTTGTCTATGACAATAAAATGTTAATTGTATTGTCATTCAAATAAACGAAAGGGTTTGCTCTCTGCTCAACAAAATGTGATATCAAATTGATTTTCACTGCGTCTATTGACAATTGTCAATTGAATAATCAAAATATTGTCTCAATTGTGCGGAATTCTATAAAAAATAGAAATTGTCTGACGAAGTAGTCTGATTTTGACTCCGAAACGTTACGCTTCTAAGTTCAAAGTGTTTTTTTTTTGTTCATTGTTAGGTAACAATTTTCAACTGTAAAGTTTCGGCCTCTGACGAATATGTGTTAAAGTTTAATGCAGGGGCGTTTCCCTATTAGTAAAAAAATTTTTCTGATGGTTTCTTGTTTCAGAGACTAGCAGAGAAAACCCAAATAAAAGACCTCCTAGAAAATATTTCAATAGATATCTGAAATACAATAGGTGAGGCAATTTTTGTTATTATTTTTTTAGAAATGTAGACATTATAGCGGCACAAATACAGGTTAGCTTTTGTGACATTTGAAGACTTCATTTCATCGATCTGCTAAATTATCCAACATTTTTCACTTTTGAATCTGCGTGCAAGCTTTTGAGACACTCGACAACGCAATATACTATTAATCAAGGTGAATAAACTATTCTGTACGGAAACGTAACGATAGAAAATTGCAAAAACCTTATGAAACTTTTGACATGAATTTCAAGCGGGACTAAACTTTTAAAGCATCCTTTGAAAAGTTTTCATTTTGAGATCTCAGTTGTTCAAATCACTCTATAAGAACTATTTGAAATTTTTTATATCACCTCATATGAATGAAAATAATATATAATGATTATGTATTATAACACAACTTAAAAAACTCAATACTAACCATAGGTTGAACAATATACTTTTGAAAATTTTGTTTCGTGTTCAACGATCTAAGTATAAGAAATAAATTATTGATTAATGAGCTCAGAAGATAAGGCAAGTAAGACTTCTCTCGAAAAGAAATACTTATCAATTTTTTCAATGAAATGTCTATCACTAGAATTTGTCAAGTAACTATTAAATTGACAGCTCCTTCACTTACCATGCTGATTGAATATTATCCCCTGGAATAAGTATCACAGACAAACCAAAGAAACTAGCTTTACTGGGTGTATTCACATAATTAGTATAGTTCGTTTGATCTAAGTAAATAACTGGATTATTCGTATCGATATTAAAGCACGAAACGTCCAATATCACTAAATAAAAAAATAAAAAAAAATATCGATTCGGCCCTCATATTCTCTTCCCAAGTGGCAGTTCACTTAGTCATGATTCGGTCTTAACTGCCGATGTGTGAGGTATGGTTTCCCAGCAGACAGGATATGGTCAGATAGCAAAAGGAAATATGATGTAGACATAAGTAAATATCATATAGTGTGAGGTTGATATAAATATGTATGTGTATTTCACTTACGGTATCTGCTGATATCTTTCAATGTTAGTCACTCTATATTTTACTACTTCGAATAATCTGTTGGTGATATTGGATACTAAACTTCCAATTAATGCGACGATTTCATATTATTCGACTGGCCAAGCTATTGCGGGCCCTGGTAATACCTCAATTACGGGCCCCCTTGATAAACTAATAAAAAAATTTTTTCACTTCGCAGGAGACCACTGCGGAAATCATAGACAATCTATCTAATCTAATATATTTAAACGAGAAAATCTTTTATAGTTCGTTTCAGAATGATTAGCATCTCGGGCGGCTGTGGAAATAAACTTCGAAATTCACTTTGTAGACCGATAATTCCTTTTCGAGTCAATTTATTGATATATATCGGAGAGATGCTTATTCTTATTTCATTAATAGGTACCTATTCTATTCATAAATTTGATTTCTTAAAAATCGTGTTTTAACAAAAACAAAGAGACCAGAAATCGGTCAAAGCAAGTACTTATGAATATAGGAAAAATTTCATAATTACCCTGTAGCGTCTTTTGCGGTGTTCAGCAATTTATATTTCTCGAAATCTGACCACCTGTATTATTATTATTATTATTATTATTGAATGATAAGTATTTACCCTGTGCGATTTATGAAAGAATAACAGTGTTTGATTTTCAGGTTTAATATTATTCAAAATATAATGGTAATAGGCGACGTTTCGGGCAGTACCCTTTTTCTAGCCTGTAAAAGACAATATACACAATGTAAAAACAACAAAAACAAACAAACAATTTACAAGTATTATAAATTCCTAAATACTTTGTTGGATATATTATTATTATTAACGCCTTTATTGAAAAAAAAATACATATACAATCATTATTAATTTTCACAGAACATTTGGTGGCGGAGTCTAGCATAGCTATTCTTACTCAACCACCACAAAAAAAAAATGCAATAAATTCAACTTTAAAATTTCAAATGGCACCTGATAACTAAAATGATCAACCATTCAATTCTCAACACAGTGGTACTGCCCATTCAAACATCCCCTCACTCATTTATTTGGTTATGTCTGCTCAAAAGAAATGCTTTATAATTAGTGGCAAACCTACTATTATTACTCATAGTCTTGAACTCATTCGGAAGCATGTTATAAAGAGATACTGTGGAGTAGACAAATGATCTGCGGAACATGGCAGTCCGATGACACGGAGTAAGAAACCGCTCTCCAAACCTTGTTACTCGTCCATGTCTGGAACCCACTGGAACAAACTTATCACGGAGATATCAAGGAGAATCTGCAGAATTCAGCAATCTATGAGTAAAACTAGCCAGGTGTAGTTTCCTCCGATTGCTCATATTGAGCCACCCAATGTCAGACATTGCATGTGAAACATGATCAAATTTGCGCAAACCATAAACCAACCTACAGCAGGCATTCTGAACTCGGTCCTTCTCAATCTGGCGCAAACAGGGTCCATAAATGAAGTCACAGTAATAAAACAGTGAAAGTACCAGCGCCTCACAAAGCGTCCTTCTCAGAACGTGTCTGCTACTGTATAATAGGTAAATGTTGGAAAAAGAGCTCCTCAAGAGGTACTTAATATGAAACTCGAACCGTAAATCACTGTCCAAATATAGACCCAAATTCCTAGCTGAGCCACTCACAGCTAGCTTGTTTTCACCAACTCTGATGTCTAATGAACTCGTGAGAGCTTCTCTCGAATTTCCAGACGCAAACAGCAGCAGAACGGTCTTGTCAACATTAAGCGTGAGAGCATTCTATTTTGATACTAGAGCTATATTGGAGAGTTCAGCACTCACGCTCCTTTTGACAGTCTCCAAATCACCTGAATCGAAATGCCTAAACAGCTGCATATCATCTGCATAGGCTTGTGCACTACAGAAACTAGCTGATTTAAGTATGTCTGCAGTGTAAATAATAAAAAGTAACGGACCTAAAATAGATCCCTGTGGAACACCAGTAAGAGGTATGGGCGTTGAATATTTACCATCATTATAAATAACCTGGGATATACCACGAATATAAGAATTAATCATCATACACGCATGAGAGTCAAAGCCGTAATATTTCAATTTAGAAACAAGCAGGGTGTGATCCACCGAGTCGAAGGCCCTGGAGTAATCGAGCAGAATTGAAACACTAGACAGACCTCTATCACGTGCCTCGATCACCTCACTGACCACCGCTGTCAGAGCAGTCGCCGTACTGAATCCTCTCCTGAAGCCACACTGATTCTGGGGTAAGATCTCGTTTTCCCTCAAATACTCGACAATCTGATTGTACGAGTATAAAACTCGTTCAAACACCTTGGATATAGCAGGCAATATACTTATTATCCATAAATCATTGTACCCGCTACAGTCAGCCTTCTTTGCAATAGGTCTACCTATGGCAATCTTCCATGAGTCAGGAAACTAATTTTGCTCAATACAACTATTCAAAATGTTGACTATAACTGAATCGATGGACTACAATATTTGAGCATTGTTGCACTTATGCGGTCAGTGCCAAGAGCATTAGTTTTCAAGTTATTCAGAATAGAACTCACCTCTGAAACAGTCGCCATCGAGAATGAGACGAGAGTCAAACCGATTGTTCTCGTAAAAATCAACCCTTTCAGATGTTTCCCCAGATATATTTTGTAAATAGGAGGGAAAAAGAGCACTAATACCCTCAGCATCCGATATATGAGATGGAATAATGCGGTTACTTTTCGAACGAACATTAACGAACGAACATGATTCCAAATTGGTTGATACTTTCGCGACCATCGTTCAATATCATTCGTTTCCGCTAGCATTGCGGTCGTTGTTCATTTATTCTCGAACGAGTGTTTGACAGCTTGAGGAGGTATTCTTCGAAGATTTTTTATTGACGGAAATGAGAATAGCACAGCAAATAGATAATTTCAGCGGGAACAACTGCTGAAACAATTACTCCCGAAGATTCCAGGCATTCGTACTGGCGAAACGTGAAGAAAATGTGTTATTCGGCGGGAAAACAAATCAACAATAAATAAAATTCTATCCAAAACACTTGGCTTTTTATCAATTCAATTATGTCTTTTACTCTTACAACTCTTTTGAACGATGTCCAGATGAACGATTTATTTTTCTTTTCTCAATAATTTATCGAAACAATCGCCCCGAAGACAGGCAGAGTAAACATCTCAAGAGTGGAAACCCGAATTATATTTATGCAACACATCTTACTTGGTCTCGTTTACTGTACGGACTGGGGACTGGAGTTATAACATACTTTCTAACTAAAATTTTATTCATTTGTAAAACTTTAGCATTTCTAGTCAAATATTACAAGTAAATCAAACTTACTTTCGCATCACATACTTTTCACGAAGGTTAAAAGGGCCTCGTAATGGGTAAGGCCGACACTGGGTGATCTAACTGTATATATATGGCCAAGCAAATAAGCTTCAAAACATGGTGTGTGTGAAAAAATTGGTGGGGTCCTGGAAACTGTTTCAATCGTTCTTTCAGATCTCTAATAAGAGTAGTTTGAGCTTTGCCCAAAGTTTTCAGTGGAGCGTATGTGGTGACTTTCGAAAAAACCTCGAAATTTTCGGACTATCTTAGGTTTTTTTCTTGAAATTGAAGTTTTCAGGAAAATGCAGAGACCTCCCAGACAATATTTCAATAGATATTTTAAGTTTTTCTCGAATAGTTCCTGAACTAAGAACTTTATCAAAAACTCTGTAATATTCAAGAGTGTCAAGCATTAAATTCTGCTACGAAAATGTACTATGACATTATATTTGAAATGTTAGTCTTATAGAAATCAAACATCAAAATATGGAAATTTCAACGTTTTTCGAAAAAAACATATATTTTTACCATAAAACGTAAAATACCTACGAAACTACAAACCTAAGAACGAAATGTCATACAATACAAGTTGTAGACCATCATAGCTCATCATACACAGGATGCTGTGTAGGACATCGTAACTAGTGCTGTTGAATTTGTTCAGCAGTCTTATGAATGGGTAGATAATTTGCGGGGAGGACACTGACCATCTTGTAATTTTGATTGTTTCAACCCCTTTGTGTACTTAAATTTTTTTTACCGGGGCCTGGCCGAGGCAAGCAAGACGATGTTTTCTTTTCTCCTTTGCTCTACAAGTTTTTTGCATATGTTTCGGAAAACACATATTATTCCGTCATTCTTTTTGTGGCTGCGACACAACGTCATCGGTAAAGGGAAGAATGCTGAAAATAGCAGAATTGTTTAGCAAATCTAATGCTTCTATCGATAAGATCGACGAGGCAGGGAATAAATGCCAGGCAGCCTTTATAAAAATGATTTCAAGCAATCAAATGTATTGTGGTACGAGATGTTTGAAAAATGGCTAACCAAAACCTTTTTTCATGCCTGCCTCTGTGCCTCCGAATGAAGCAGCACCTCGACAACATTTTCTGAGGACGTAATTACAAGTTATAAGAATATGTAATATATTGTTCTTAGTAATGAGTTGAATTGTTAGTTATTAATTTATGAGTCCCGCGTTTGTTATTATTTTCAACGTCTTCCGGAATTTTAATTGTCCTTTATCAAGCCACTAAAAGCATGGCGGAATAATATGATGTTTTTCGAAACATAGAAGAACTTTGTGACATGTTCTTTCGAGCATTTAGGCCGTCGTCGTAGATTAGTTCTCGACGTTTCGCCAGTTCGAGTGTCTGGCATCTTCAGGAGTTATATTTCAGGAGATGTTCTCACTGGACTGGCACTCGGCAGTTCAGATGCCAGACACTCGAACTGGCGAAACGTCGAGAACTAATCTACGACGACGGCCTAAATGCTCGAAAGAACATGTCACAATGAACGATGGCCGCGAAAGCCTCAACCAATTCATAGAAGAACTTGTAGTGCAAGGGAGAATAGACAATTTAACGTTTTTCTTGCCTTTACCCAGCTCTAGTAAAAAAATTCTGTTGCATATGGTAGCTGGAGCAGTCAAAATCAAGTGATTAGTATCCTCAGTAGAATGATCTACTGCGCAATTTTGCATTGTGGATGGGAGGGGGTGGGTTACGTTTTTATCACAGTAGGATGGTCTACAACTCTCATTCTATAGCATTTCGTTCTGAAGTCGTAGTTCCAAGATTCCGAGGATATTATACGTTTTATAATGAAAAAATTGGTTTTGTTCAAGAAGTGTAAATTCTTGCCATATTTCGACGAACGATTTCTATTAAACTGCTTTTTCAAAATATAATATCGTAGCACTTTCTAGCAGCATAATTTAATGCTGAACACTTTTGAGTACAACAATGTTTTTGATTAAGTGCTCAGTTCAGGAGCTATTGGAGAAAAACCTAAAACTCAAACTACTCTTATTGGAGTGCTAAATAAATGATTGGAACAGTTTCCAGAACTTCACCAATTATTTCCAGGCAGAAGTTCAATTTGCTTGGCCTAATATGAGTACTAGAAAAATTTTAATGGTGTACTCTACAAGGCCGTCTCAAACTGATGGGCTGAGGCTCTTGGGCACACTAGTATTTAGGTCTCTTTCGGAGTAAAAAAAGCTCTGATATCCTTTTTTCAATAAGTAAGACCCTATATTATAAGATTTTTTTGGTTACGATTAAGATATAACGGTTTCATTTGGGATTTATGTTGAGCAAAATCTTTTATTATTTGCTGTCAATTTTTGAAAGATACCAGATATCTCACATTTCTAGGCACATTTGACAAATTACTCAAACGTTCCTGTATCATTTTTGTTCGCAATTCATTTTTATTCCCTACTAGCTGACCTGGCAGACTTCATACTGCCTCAAAAAAAGCAACTTTAATATTATAATTAACGATTATGGTATAATACCTTGAAAGTGGATATAAAATTGTCCTGTACAGTATGTGTTGCTCCGAACGTTGTCGTCTGGAAACAGCTTTTGAATGTTGGCTAAGAACTGTTTAGAATCATTTCCTATCCCAGAAACTAAAGAGCGAAAGGGATCTGGTGGTGGTGGAACTAATCGTGGCAATTTGCAATTAGATGAGCTAGCTGACCCGGCAAATATATTGTTCCGCCTTAGAGATGAATAAAGTTTTTTTTCTTCAAAGGAAATATATTAGGCTCGATATTAGGTGAAATACAAAAAACTACAAAAGTACAAAATATACAAAAAATTGAATTGCAATGAAATAGCTCAATAGCTATCTCAGTTAATATTGGTAGTCACAAAAGTTCAAATGGGCAAATTTGCAGTATATTTTATGTGCTTTCAGAATTCAGTACCAGGAATTGCATTAAGGTACCGTTAACCTAAAAATTCTATGTGAATTGTTGTTTTTCAAATGGCACACCCTATATTTTATTTTCCTAATCGGTAGAACTCTTTCTTCTGATTTCAAATATTTATACATACTTTATTGAGGTTTTCTTCGACAGTTTCTGAAAATTATTGATATTTCTTGTCTAAATCTAAGGCAGCTGTTGAATGCCACTCGAGAATGCTGTAATTTATTTATATCGGGGTTCCATTCTATGGTCTCCTGATAGTCCCTCCTTAACATCATTGAAAACTTCTTTATGGGGATATTTGAAATATCAAATGCCCGTCCGCAAAATATTGAAGAAATTAAATTCAGAATAGAAGGAGATTGAGAACCTCAATATATTCCATAAATGTTGGGGAAAATGTTCAAAAACTTTGAAAAAAGAAATCGACTCTGTCTAGAAATAAATAGGGGTCATTTCAATCCCTAATTGAACTTTCAGTTAATAAATAAATAACATAAATATCAGGTGTCATTATCCACGGTTCCTTTGATATGAAAAAATCGCATCGTTCTCGTGTGACATTCCCCAACTGCCTTTGATTTAGAAGAAAATATCTATATTTATATAAAACTGTCAGAGATGCTCTCAATAAGATGTATTTGAAATCAGAAGATAGAGCTCTACCACTGTTAACCGGAGCGACATCTATTGGCGTTATTCGAAAGAAAGAAAATTATTTTCTATATTTTTTTTTATTTTATCAAAATTTTCAGGGTTTTATTGTATTTCATGTTGACCCCGCCGTAGAATAATCCAACAAAAAAACTTTCATAAAAAACAGTTCATCCGATCTTGAGTTATAAATGGTGTTACAAACAATATGGCCGACTGAGTCTTATATATTAAGATGCTGCTAAAATAACCTCTCTCTGCTAGAATTGGTTACCATCAGGCAAAGGAATATTATTGAATTATTGGTGCTATTTCTACATTTGAAAATGTTTCATCTGCATCAACGTCTCCATGGGAACATTCAGCAAATTTTTTGCATTTTTTGGTCAACTAACCAGGGGCCCGGCCCGTAACACACATCCTACAAGTGTAGAAGTTACGAGTAATTTGCCTGTAGCTACAAGTGCAATCTAAAGTGACCCGTATGCGGCTACAGTAATTAAGGAGAAATCTCTACGTATGTAATGGCTTTCTGCAACACAAATTATACTTGTACAAATATGATACGTACGTATCTTCGAACCTAGGTAGGAAAATGCACTCTTGTAGTATTATGAGAATTCCCTGAGGAATTCCCCTACTGTGGACACGTACGTAACCATCTCCGCAATATGTGGTCGAGTGACTTTGAAAGTGACTATTTATATTTGCGAACTTGCGGAATAACTACATATAACATTACATACAGGGTGGCCATTTGAAAACGAAACAGACGAGATTACAGACGAAATAAATTTTTTCGATAGAAATGCTCGGACAGGTCGATTCCTGTTTCGAGGGGGACAACTTAAGATGTGGATTACGGACGCATAGCGCTTCACCCTTGCTGCTACAACCCTCACCCCCAATTTTTGAATAGGGAAGATGGGGTGAGTGATATCTCATTTGAAAGGTTTTTCACAAAAAAACACTAAAAGTGCCATGAAAACACCACTTTATTTTCAAATGCTTAGTCAAGGATATTTCGAGAACTAATGCATAAAATGAAAAAACAATTACTGTGCTGAAATCAGTATAAAAATACCTATTCAAAAATTGGGGGTGAGGGTTGTAGTAGCAAGGGTTGAAGCGCTATGCGTCCGTAACCTACATCTTAAGTTGTCCCTCTCGAAACAGAAATCGACCTGTCCGAGCATTTCTATCGAAAAAATTTATTTCGTCTGTAATCTCGTTTGTTTCGTTTTCAAATTGGCACCCTGTATTTCGAGAACTAATGCATAAAATGAAAAAACAATTACTGTGCTAAAATCAGTATAAAAATACCTCTCAAATGAGGTATCACTCACTGCATCTTCTCTATTGAAAAATTGGGGGTGAGGGTTGTAGTAGCAAGGGTTGAAGCGCTATGCGTCCGTAACCTACATCTTAAGTTGTCCCCTCGAGACAGAAATCGACCTGTCCGAGCATTTCTATCGAAAAAATTTATTTCGTCTGTAATCTCGTTTGTTTCGTTTTCAAATTGCCACCCTGTATTTTGAGAACTAATGCATAAAATGAAAAAACAATTACTGTGCTGAAATCAGTATAAAAATACCTTTCAAATGAGGTATCACTCAACGCATCTTCCCTATTCAAGAATTGGGGGTGAGGGTTGTAGTAGCAAGGGTTGAAGCGCTATGCGTCCGTAACCTATATCTTAAGTTGTCCCTCTCGAAACAGAAATCGACCTGTCCGAGCATTTCTATCGAAAAAATTCATTTCGTCTGTAATCTCGTCTGTTTCGTTTTCAAATGGCCACCCTGTATATGTAGCTACATATGTCGAAAATGATTTCTACAATTATTGTAGTCATTCACAGGCAAATCACTTGGAGGGTTTGTGTTACGGGCCCCTGATTCGATTGTTATTAACTGACAAAAAAAACACTAAATCGACTCTCAATTTATGTTATTCTGCCGAACATTTTTTTAAATGTGTATCATGATCATGAAAGTGTTTACATAAAATTCAACTATGCAATCTTATAGTCATATCTGCATATATTTTCAGCCACCCGTTTCGTATTGATCAAAACTACTGCTTGAGGTTTTGACATAACTAACTGATTCGTAAAGTTTCGTCACAACGTACAGGGTGATTCACTTATCTTGGTAACCCCAATTTTCTCGAAAACGTCCAAATATTTCTTCATTCTGTGAATGGCGTCTTGAACAAGTCAATGTCGACTTAAGATGCTCATAAAAACCTGCGGAATAAATCAAGACGCCAGGCGTCGCGGCGTTTTCAGGAACATACCTTTTTTATCATGTCATTCGAAAGATAATTTCATTTTGAATTTTTTTTTCGAATACAATTCTAATCCATTTTTATCCGTCAGTGAACTGTAGTGCGTTTTATGTTAATTCTATTTCATTTATGGTGGTAGTATGCCATTATTTGGAGACATAGATATGATTTTGTGCCTTGAATTCAAGAAGGATAGTTTTCCAGTCAATGTGCCTCTTCAAGTAAGATAAAATATGTGGCTACACCATGTCATAACGCTGCCATTGTGAAGAGATATTCAGATCAAGAATTCGAAAATAAAGGGATAGGAAATAATGGACCCATCAGATATCGCCAGACCTAACGCTCGTGGATTACCTTCTGGAGGCTACCCTGAAAAATATGGTATACCAAACAGATTCTAATAACTTGGACCATTTGAAAATAAAGATAAGGAACGCATATGTGCCCAAGTAGATCCTTATATTTTAACCAAAGTAGCTTATAATGAAATAGGGGAATGATGTATAGATCGTAATGGCCGGTAAATAGATCATATGATTCGAAAATGTTTCGTTTGTTATTGAAAAAAAAATGTGTATTGTTATAAGATATAATGGAGAAATAATTTGTTATGAAGCCTCCGTCATTTTACGAAACAAAATCGTATATAGGTCATCTAGACATTATGATCCATGCATAAATTATGTCATTTCCCTATTTCATGATAAGTTACTTTGGTCAAAATATAAAGATCCATTTATATTCAAATTCTTGATCTCAATATCTCTTCACAATAGCAGCGTTGTGACATGGAGGCCCATCTCTTATTTGAAGATGCAGATTGTTTAGATAACTAACCTCCTTGAATTTGAGGCACAAAATCATATCTTTGTCTCCAAATAAAGGCATATTACCACAGTACAGAAAAAATTACCTAAATGGACATAGAATTTACATAAAACAAGCTGCAGATCGCTGACTTTTAGAAATGAATGAAAATTGTATTCGAAAAAAAAATTCTGAATGAAATTATCTTTCAAAAGACATGATAAAAATTTTTTATAGCGCCGGGTCGCCTGGCGTCTTTATTTATTCCGCAGATTTCTATGCGCATCTCAAGTCGATATTAACTTGTTCAAAACGCTATTAACAGAATGAAGAAATGTTCGGACGTTTTCGAGAAAATTGGGGTTACCAAGATAAGTTAATTACCCTGTACATGGTCATAGTGCTATTGTGTTAACTTAAAAAAAAAAACTAAAATAGTCGGGGCCCCCTGAGAATGGGGGCACTGGGCACGGGCTCCGTGTGCCCTTATGGTATAGGCGGCATTGGTACTCTACCTACATAAACAATAAAATTTCGGTATTAGAATAATATGAATAATGAATGAGATTCGCAATGTAAATTGTAAACTTCAATATGTTGGATACTGCTAAAACCGACCTAGGAACCGACGAAATGAGCTATGAATGACTCATCTCATGCACGATATTGTTCAACATTTGGACAAGTTTGACCTTCCAATTGAGCTAGTCTAGTTCAGTCGATGCGCAGAATGGAGGATCCCCAAAATTTCATCAACAATGCCCAAGTATAACACATTTTCAACTTCAAAACGAGAAACCATTAATCCTTCAACCTTTGTGAGGTTTAAAGGTGGTCCAACATGATACAAACAAATTCTGTAAACTGTAGAGAATTCTGAGATATCCTTCGCCATTATGACGTCACTCAACTTCTTCGGTTCAATTCACGTCAACAAGGCGGGACTATTGTTACGTAGCAGGAACAGACAAACAGTATACTTGGAAATGAATGAGTTAGGGGGCTCATACACTACATGATTTATTCCTGCTATTCAAGGTCGTGATAAATATTGTTCCAGATTAAATTCGGAAATGTGTTTATCGTTACAAGGAACCACAATTATAACAGAAACATTCATTCAAATAGCTACCTTTTACTTTTTTCAGATACTTTTTCCTTTTTCGGGTACATCAGAGAAATTTAGAAAACAGAGATAGGTATTAGGAAAAAACAAAGTTCTACAGAAATGGAGACTGATATATTTTCGATATAGCTACTCATGGAAAGAGGAAAAATTTGATTTTTTCAAATGTTATACGAGAATTAAAACAAGTTGTGGAATGAGCCAATATTCCAACACGAATGCGAAAAAGAGAGACGAAGAAGCGAGTTTTTGATAGCATGAGTGTTGGAATTGCCTTCTGCAACGAGTACTAGTCAATATTCTCTCTATTTCAGTCAAGTTTCATGAAATACTCTTGAAATTCAAATAAAAATTCAGGTTAGTGACTTTTATATTTCATCTTGGCAGTTGGTGTGACTTTTGAAAATTTGACAGATTACGGAATTTGAATTGATTTGATTTGAAAATTGAGAGCATCTGAGGGCAGTACTGATAACCAAAAAACTAAAAATATAACTGAAAACAATGCTGTAATGAGTTTCATCACAGCACTACTTTTAGTACTGTAATGCACTCATTACGATATTGAAATAGAGAAATTGATATTTTGATTGTTTCGGGGAGGGGGGACTTTAGTTCCTTAGCCCACCCGCTGTCATGAATGCCTGATCGTAGATATTGATAAATAACTAATATTTCAATGATGTACTCCAGATACCTAAACATACTTGATATTTTCCATTTTATATTATTCCACAACTAGATAGTCTTCAGAAATATTTACTAAGTGGTGCAGTAATATTAGGATTTCTGATTGTTGAAGTCTGACATTCTGAGACCATTCTTCTATTATTTATCTTTGACCATTCTCAATCATCACTGCATTCGGTAGTGCCAACGCCAAGACGAGCCAAGCGAAACTCCGCGCCGGGCCACTACCTATATTTTCTCGAAGTGTTTCCTCTTGTTTTTGAACCCCCATAACTTGAGTTTGGACTTCAGTAGATAAACAAAATATTCAGAACATAATGCCAGTACTGAACATATCAAAATTGAAAAATTTCAAGTGCATAGCTCGTACACTTATAGACATCTAAAAACCCCAAATTTCGTCACTCACTTACTGATGATCATGAAAACTGTTAGAATACTTCCGGTGTCCTAGCAATTTTAAATTTGGTATGTGATCAGGTTTCAGTACACAAACTCCGGAAAATTTCTTAAACTTGAAACTTTCACCCCCCAACCCTTAGAACCAGGGGATATACAAGGGGACCCAATTATGATGCTAGTGAGGTTTGCCTGTTTTGAATTGAAAAAAAAATTCTGAGTGTAAATTAGCCCCACATTTCAAATAAGGGTATAATTGAATGAAGCGCTCGTGAAGCGCCTCATGTATATTTACACCAAATAAAATTTCATTGTAATAACCTCAACCACAGTTTCCATTGTGCATGTTGTGATCATTTCATATTGATTGGATTCTTTCTACAGAATGGTTTTGATAGCAGCTCTCAAATACATCGCCATCGCAGCTTGAACCTAGGTAGGTAAAGGTGTATTTCTATTCTTCGTACATTGTTGATTCTGAACCTGAATAGTGAATTAGTTGGACTTGAAATAGATCTCGTAATAATTATATTTTATTTAATCAATATTGGGGAGAAAATAACATAATTGAAGGATTTTGTCACAAAAAGAAATGAAATACAAACGAAAACATATTCATGAAAATATTGCCGTTTTTCTAACATCGTCAAAAAGTTATCAGTTTTCATCTAGAGCCTTGCATCTAACTCACAAGTCCTTATTTCACAAACTCTATGCCTTGGTCAAAATAAGTAACTTGGCCGTTGCGTAACTATAGGAACTATAATAAAACAGAAAAATTATGAACAGCGAATAAATTTTTCACCTTATGCTCACTTGGCGGTTTCTGAGTTTAGGAATAAGTAGAAAATAATTGACGCATCAGCGTTGCATGAAAAGTTAGGAGCGACAATGTGTCAATCTCTGCCCGGATTTCATGCTCTAACTGGCTGCAATTTTAATCCCACATTATTCCGTAAGGAAACGCAACGTCCCTCGCAGATTTTGAAGAAAAATGAAGATTTTCAAAAAGCATTCAAACAAATTGGACATGAAGACTGCGATGAAACCACTCAAAAGTTCATCTGCAATTTGTGCAGCTTTCAGTTGTTGAACTCCGTGAATGATGCGCGATTCGACCTATTTTTTAAAATTCATAAGGTCAACAATTTGGATGAACTCTTCTAGAAAAAAAATATAAAATTTCGATTCATCCAGTTTACCTCCAAGCGAGGGTGAATTAATTCAACATTTATTTGGGACTAAGTGTATAGGAACAGTATGGAAAAAAAGCTTACAAAACAATTCCATCAAATCTACAATGAGCACCTATAGATGGGCTGGGCATTGGTAGAGGGAAGTTATCAATTCAAAAGATTCGACGGACCTCAGCTGTAAAATACAGAAGGAGAGATTATTGATACTGGAACAAACGAAGGTAATAACTTCTTCTACGAAACTTCTTCTTTTTTAATGTTTGAGAGTCATGTTTTTACAGGTGATGTAGATGATACAGAAAAAAGTCAGATGAAGAAGATTATCACAAAAGCGAAAGAAAATGTCACGTCTAAATCGGATTCTGATTGCTAATGTGTTTTAAAAAGTTGCAGCAAGCGCACTTTTTAAATATGTTTGACAGCCTTAGCTCGGGTTTTTTGTGTACCATTTGGTCAATCACTTTTAGAATATCCGCTCTTTAAAATAAAATAACTATAATTGCTAAATACTGACTAATATTGATAAATTGTTCGAAATAAATCAATATCTAAAGAACGATCATGATATAAGCATGAAAATACTAAATTGTTTCTAAAATTCTCTAGAAACAAAAAATTTGAAAATAATGAGTTTCATTGATGTTTTTCATAAATAGTATCGAAAATAATATTTCTGCAGTTAAATATCAAGATTGTGATGAAAAATATTGCAGCGAGCGCACTTTTCAAGTTTGTCTGCCTGCCATAGACATCCTTAGTACCGGATTTTTGTCTTCCCTTTTCTATATTAATTTTTGAATATCTTAACTTCAGAATAAAACAGTGATAATTTAAGTACCTCATGATATATTTTTTTAATTAATTTTTGCAATCGTTCGCGTTGTCTGTCAGTCTTGTACAATGTCTGCAAATTATTGCTTCACTTTCCCACAGATAAAACCAAACTTTTCCCTTGAATAGAATCCATGTACTTTATGAATTTTTTTTCTAACGAAATTCACATCTTGAACTGTCCTAGTTTTGCAATAGCAGATATTCGAATTTGTATTCGGTTTCACTAGTACTATAATTTTCAAAATAAACTGACATGAGTTAGGGAAATTTACTTAAATTACAAAAAAATGTATTCTCTCTGAATGAGATTTTGTAATGAAAATTCATATTCATGATTTCCAGTTGAAGGAAATAAAATTAATTTTACCCTGTAGGTCTGCAGCGTATACAGGGACGTTAAGAAAGAACGGTCATAATAACGAAATTTAATTCCAAGAGAATTCAAGCATTTTAATACTATATATATATATATATATATTATATATATATATATATATATATATATATTCTTATGAAAAAGAGAGCTGAAATAATACAATAAATGTTGAAACAAAAAGTACCTAAGCTGAGGTAAAAAAAGAACGGGGTATCATAACATTCTTTGTATGATACTATAGAATCATACGATACTATCAACACTAGTATCACACGATACTATACAGCCAGGGGAAAAAACCTCAGCCGAAAAAACCTCAGCCGAAAAAACCTGCCTCCCCGTAAACAAAATAACATAAAATATCAAATATCAAGAAAATCTTGAAAGACATCAGTGTGATCATCTTCATGTTATCCATCGATGGGCTCGGATACACAGATTCTTCCCAAAACGACTCGCAATTCTTAATCTGAAATGAAAAAAGACAAAAGCAGAAAAGAAACCGATTATTCAGAAAATATCGAATGCATTTTGGAAATGCATTTGCTACTTTAAAAAAACATCAACATTAAGATTTCTTGGCCAAATAATGTTCTGAGGTTCATGAATATTTATGACAGAAATGTCACAAAATTTGAAAGAAATGAAAAAAAAAACTTCATCAATTTCCCCTTTCCGAATCTGTTGAAAGTTACGAAACTGATAATTTTTCAAGATAACAGGCTAAACTTGTAAAAAAATCAATTAATACATAACCTTTCAACTGTCCTCTTTCACGAGGATTTTTTTCTGTTGCCGTGTGGGTTTCTTGCAGAAGAATCTCTTTGATACCATGTTCATCAGCTAATTTGGAGACGTAATCACACTTGTCTTTCGAAATTCCTTCGATATTCAAATTCAAAATCCCCAAATTATTGCTCTCTGGTCGTGAAGGTTTTTCAAACCGGATACGACCTTCCAGGTGATGATTTTTCGGCACTTCAGATGTTTGAAGACCGCTACGGGACCCCAATGAAAGGCAATCATCTCCCATAGATAAACGAAATATGTTATAACATAAGAAAACAGAATATTTTTCAGGATCAAAAACTAAGACATATTACGAGAATTGTCATTCTATGAATACAATGGGCCTCCACGGGGAGAAATTACAGCTTGAGAGTTTTTTTGCATACTACACACACGAGGTCGTTAAACATTTCTTGGGGAATTTGGTTCCATAAACGGGGCAGAAGCTCTAAAATATCATTCAAGGATTCTGGGGTAGGCTGATGGTTATCTAATCTTTTTTGGAGCATATCCCGTGCATGCTCTATCCAATTTGTATTTGGTGAGTGCGGAGGTATTGGTATGACTCCACGAGACGGTCTAGCGTTATCGTCTAGAAATTGAAAATTTTCACCAATAGCAGCTTGATGATTTGGGCCAAAGCGATGATTACGGGGTAAGTATGCTTGGGATTTTTCATACCCTCATTCTTCGATAATCTGAAGGTTATCCATATCTGGATTCATCAGTGACAAGGACACTACGCTATTGATCGTTCCAATTGATATGTTCCTTGCTCATTCGAATCACGTGTTAATGGAAACTCATCTTAATGGACGTCCAGAGCCTAGATTCACCTCTCTCAAACGTCGTCTGACGGTTTCGATGGAAACTTGGAACCCATCTGCATTCCTTAACATTCTACACGAGATGTAGGCATTCTTCTCGCCGAAACGCTGATTAACCGATCCAGAGCAGGTGTTGTTTTTTGTCGCCCACTAATCTTCTATCTTTCCAACACGAAACCTTTCTCTCTGAACCTGGCTGACTTAGGCTGACTTGGAGCCTTTCCGCTACAACAACCTGAGTTAGGCAACACTGTAGCACTCCGATAACTCTTTTAGCTTTAGCATTTTCAGAAAACTCGTTTTAAATTCAATCCGTTCATAAAACGACTTTATTTCAGAATAAGAATATCCATTGAGCATATGCAAAGAACCAAACGACCAGATTGATGAAACGTCTCATACTGATTTTTATTGGATCGATGCAAATTTTTATTTAGTTTTCAATGATTTTACAGCGATATTTTCAAAACGATTGAATACGATATCCTACTTTTGTGGAGCAGTAAAATTTAGCCATGGACCTGATGCGGTCATTTTCATGTAGCCAGCTCTCCGTCTGATAATAGTTTCTTTCTAATCATTTTACGTATATTTCAGGATTTCTATACAAAAATAAAATGGAGAACACGAGATCTTCGTCACATCAAATCGTCATCCCATGATTACAAATAGGGCCGTATAATAAATCCAACAATTCTTTATACCTGAGTTCGTTGTATTTTAGCGAAAATTAGGCGTTGTATTCTAGCGAAATTAACGACGATTATGGTTTTTTTGGAGATTCAGATTATCGAAAAGCTGCGTTTTATTATTATTTATTCAGCGTATGCTGAATATTCTAAACCGAATAGAACATTTGATAGCTCATCCAACCAGAAGGTAATCAAAATGCCAGGTTTCTGAGGTGCATAGGTGCTATCGACCGCACACATAAAAATTCAATTGCCAGGAGGTGAACAAGCCAAACTATTCAGGAACCGTTATTAGTTTTTTTCTCAAAATGTGCAAACTGTAGCTGATCCATCTCTGAAAATTACAAACATTGATACAAAATGGCCAGGTTCAGCACATAATATTTTTCAGAATTCAACGCTGTGCGGATCATTTGAAAGAAGGGATTTTCCTCACAATATATCAGCAGGAGACAGTGGCAATGGAATTGAGCCGTACCTATATAATCACACCTTTAGCTAATACAAAAAAAACCTTCTGAAGTCTCATTCAACAAATCACACATTTGTACAAGAACTCTCTTTGAGAGAGAGAGAGTGTGTAGAAGCGTCGCTTTCTAAAGCTTGTCATGGATATGCATGTAAAATTAGATACAGCTCAGGCTAATATGTTAGTGGCTACAATCATTCTTCATAATACAGCATATTGTAGAATTCACTAGTAGTATTATTCTTTTAGAATTTCCTAATCAAAGGCATAATGCAAGTACCTCTACTCCAGATACCTCAATTAATATGTATTTTAAATAGCTTGTTAGTTAATTAGAGAAATAATTGATCTTATGTATACATGTACTATAAACTGAAGAAATAATTATTTGAATAAAATATGAAAATAAATTATGTTAAACTTGTACATTTCAATCATTGATATGAAAATTTTAATATTCTTTGACGTCTTATAAATTCATTAATGCGTTCGACCTACTATTTAAATCGAATAAGGAACCATTATTTTCTACCTACTTAAGAAAATTTAAACAGTTCCAAAGTTACGAAACCTCAATTGGTGAAATTATTGTAAAACGCCAGGTACGACATAGAATGTCGGTAACCTAACCATAAAGGTTAACTTTCGATTGTAAAACCAGCCCTAAAACCATGAACTTGGCAGGTTAACGAATTGGGCTGACGATATGTAACTTGACCTTCACCCTAACAATAAAAAATGGATTCAAGGTAGTGAGTGTGTCCTTAACTCAAATAAACTATCCTCAAAAAATTCATATTTGTGTAAAATTTTTTTGGACAGTTTTCACTGAAATCTATTATTTCAAAAATATCCGTTGATCCCGCTTGAATTGTTTTTTAATTTGCGGTCGACAGCCATACATTTTTGTGAACCTCAAGAAAGTTTGCAGATCGTAAAATTCTCTACAAAAGAATATTCAAATCGTAAGAAAGTTGTATTTCAAATTAAACGCACACGTTTTCGCACCACTTCTGAAGTTTTCTATCTGGCGACTTTTTTTTACGTGGTTTTCCCAGTCCCTAGAAGAAATATTCCACGACATAATATATAAAATATTTTTCCTATCAATCATCCAATTCCCACAGAAAATCTTTGAGACTGTACAATATAAAATAAATCCGAAAAAAATCCGCAAGAGCCAAAAAAATCCGCAATTCGGATAAAAAATCCGCCGATTGGCAACACTGCCATCCTTCAACCATTAAATATTAAAAGCCGTCAATTAAAGTGACACTTGACACAACCTCATAGGGGAACGGGAACCGGTGCTGGCAGTTTTCGGACACACCCCGTATACCTTACCTACCATCATAGGAAGAAAATATAATATAAATGAATACAATCAATTAAATTTCTTTTTATGACGACCCATACTGAAATATAAAATTGACTCGATTATAACGAGCACCTAGGAACTCAACCATCAATGAACGTATTTTTGTTGTTGGAATTTCCTTGATGGGAAATTGATTGAAATGTGGAGAATTTTCTCATGCATATCACACAATGCGGCGATACCTTTATAATCTCAATAATGCGCGCCGAATCGCAGAGGAGGACAAGTATATCCTTTATTTAGCTTCATCTTGCTTTAGTTATCGTCTCACGTCTGCCCGCCGTAAAACTGTTTGGAAGTATTTTGCCAAACAGCCTATAGCTAGTGTTCAGTAAGTTTATATCACTAGTGGTGGTGAATTTCATACTTGACCTATATTAGTTTGCCGGTTTTGGTTTTCTTTAATTTCCTCCTGAGTTTTCACAAACAGCAGTAAGCAGGCACCCACCATGGCTGCGCCTATCGTAAATCCGGTAAGTTTTGAGGAAAGTTATAGAATTTCCCTTATAAATATCTTATTCTCATCAATTTCAGCCAACCCCTTTCACTACTATAATTCCTGGAGGGTTTTTCCCCGGAAAAATGATAAGAATCCGTGGATTTGCACCAATGCACGGTCAGAGGTAACAAAACACTATTTTCTTCTAAAATGCCCATTGACAGGCAAGTACCTAATGTTTTTCTCATTCCAGGTTCGATATTAATCTTCAGACTGGGCCAGGAGGTGAAATTGCTGGGGAAGATGTGGCTCTTCACGCTTCTGTTAGATTAACAGAAGGCTACATTGCTAGAAACACTTTTCAAGGGGGATGTTGGCAGGAAGAATTGGGTGATGGAGGAATGCCCATCCAATTAGGTCAAAGATTTGAGTTCCTTCTCTTGTGTGAAGCTTTCGACTACAAGGTAATATTAATTTCCTCGTTGAATAGGGATCCATGCTTTCGTTATTCGTTAAAACAATTTTAATCACACAACCAAGGTCAATTAATCCATTTGCTTTCATTATCACTTTATCACTGTAACAATTTCAATTTATATAACTTCAACACAAGACAAGTTGAAAATGGTTGAAAATATTTGTTCTGGATGTATGTTTAAAATCAGAATTTCGTTGCACTTATTATCTCATGTCCAACTTGATGAATTCCATTGGTTTGAGTTTTTACCAAGACTCAGAAAAAATAAAATCAATAGTTTATAGAAATAATGTGAAAACACTGAGCTTTGTTGAGAAAACAAAAAAAGATTATTTTATTAGTATAATGAAAATATATACTCCAAGAAATTATTGAAAAGGATACTGTTAATGACAATCTTATATCTGGAAGAGTTGTGGATTTGAACAAACTGTGATTTTATAACATCATAATCTCTGAACTTTTTTTATGCAAGTGCAACCATCAAATCAAAAAAAAGAATATCAATTCCTCAAGCAAAATTGTATACATCATAAATATATTTCTTCCTTTCATTTTCAGTTTGAATGTAGTTGTGGATATATTGCAAATGATTTTGATTTCATGATAATGAATAATAGACAGTTATGGAAACTCAACTATTCAAGAATCCTATAATGGGATATCAACTGACTTTGGTTGGATCTTCGAGCTATCATGACATTTCTTTTATTTCGACAGTTGTGGAAAGCTGTTGAATATAAGATTGGAAGAACTGTCAAAATGAGGGATCTTTCATTTGAATGATTTAAGTTATTAAGTAAAGGAGGTCTGTATTTCATTATGGGCCATCTCTTGTGAATGCACATGAGTAAATGTCACAATAAGGGAAACTTTATTTTTGTTAGGCCTCTATTTGCGTTTTGATAACTCTATTCTCTCCAAAATCATTTAGATATTGTGTTTCATCAATCAGAAGCATGACTGACTTTAATGTTAGATCATAACATTCCTGCCTAGGTACTGTTCATTTTTGTATGTTAAAATCTCTGTCGAAGACTTTTGATACAATGAAACTTTAAGGCATACAAAATATAAACAGTATGAAATTTTTCCAAACGCTTTGAAATTTTTCAAATTGCTCTGAAATTTTTCCAACTCCTTTGAAGTTCCTCTGACTGCTTTGCAAATTTGCCAACTTTGTTCAACATTAGGGGGGAGGGATCATCCCCCCCCCTTGGGCCCGTCCTTGCATTTTTGTATTTTTTAGGATAATATTTCAGCTTCTTGTTAAAAAAGTCATTGCTTGATTCATTTAATGGTCCAATATTATTCATATATGATTTTTATGAATATCGTTTCATCGAGCTTTTATGTATTTTGGTTTTTATTTCGTTATTATTCGCCTCATTCATTGGCAATTATAATATCAATTTTGGTCGTTTCTCCATATTATTTATATTTTGATACAATCAAACTTTAAGGCATACAAAAATCAACAGTACCTAAGCAGGAATGTTCATGTTATGATCCAACATTAAAGTCAGTCATGTTTCTGATTGATTAAAGAATTTCCGTCACTTTTTTTAACTTGTTCTGAACTCCATCGAATGAAATTAGCAGTAATTTCATTTTCTATGAGAGAAGTGTTGAAATATATTCAGATAGTAGTATTTTCACATGATTCAGAAGCAATAAATTTTATTCAGTTGTCATTTTTAAAACTTGATAATTCTGTTGTTAAAAAAGGGAATGTTGTTTTCAGATTGCCGTAAATGGCCAACACTTTTGCAGTTTTCCCCCAAGGGTACCTTATAGCAGAATCACCCATCTTCTGATAGAGGGTGATGTACAACTGGAAATGGTTTCTTGGGAGGGTAGTGGAGCCAGTGCTCCACCAATGAATGAACCCCCTAGGTATGGGGATGCTGTAGCTCCTCCTCAGTATTCTGCACAACAAACTTACGTACAACAGTCAGTTCCTATGCCTCCACCAGGAGCGGTAAGTACCTATTTTTCTGCCTAGCATGTCAAGAATGCGTTTTTTTTGTTCAAATTTGTTCTCAATGCTTGCTAGATTATGAAGTTATGGCTTGCTGATGATTAAGAGCATGAAGGTCATTCCAACACCATATACATCAGTTCATTTTCATTCATAAAAACCTTTTCTCTTGACAGACATATAGTTGATCGGTCTCAAAAATAAAAATTTATGTCAAGATTATGAGAAAGTAGGGGCAAATGAATTTACCATAAGATTTCTCATACTTTTATGTGACTGTCAAATATTGATTTACATAGAGCACAATAAATACTAGTTATAAAAATAACCATATAAATAAAAGTTGATGTTCGCTTAAACTCAAATCTCAATTAGATCAAATGGGTTGGTCTCTTGTATAAATAAATGAATTCTTTTATAATAACCAAAGTTTCTAGAAATGCCTGCCTCTACATGAGCCCATAAAAATTTTCCTCAATCTACGGCAGTACCGTCCAACTTCACATCCTATTAAATAAAATTTCCATAACTTATTTTGAATGCAACCTAGTATTTGAAGATCTTCTCGACAACTTGAGTATCGTTTGAATTGGATAAATAAGCTTTCTTTTCTTTTCCTTAATTCTTTCTGAAAGTTTGTCAAAAAGTTCGTTATTTACTATTTCTCTAAAACTTGTTGATGATTCATGGATATTTTACTGTAAGATGATTTTTTCATGTTCTAAAAACTGTATTTTTCTTGGCATTTTCCATCCTTTGGTTTCTATGAAGTTACTCCTGCAGAAAATATCTCTGCTCTTCTGATGACCTTCTATTTGAAATTTTTTGCCTCCATTTTTATCGATTCCGCTAATGTCTTTTCATATTCATTTATAGAAATTGTGGCAAAACTCAAATTGTGTGGCATAATAATAATTGATAGATGATGAAATATCTGTTTTGAATTCCACATATTCAGTGATTTCATTCTTGGGTGTAGTACCTAGAAATTTCTGTGCTAAATAAGACAAGTACTATAGTTTAATGAAATTTTATAGTATATTGAGAATTAACATGCTAGACCTGAAAATTTTTTGCACATTTTCCTTCGAATTAATACAAAAATCTCCTTGAAATATTCAGGAAATATCTATCATTCAACAGGAAGTTGAAGATAAAGCATCCAAGATATGAGTTCGCAGGAAAAGTTGCATGTGAAATGTTTGGTTTATGCAACAGTCTTCGTTAGATACATCACATTTAAATGAATATTACAATTACTTTTGTTAAGAAGTTTTGCTGGAAAGGAAAAGCTATCAGAAATATGTCTTTTCTCTATTTTTATATCAAATACAAAGATATTTTCCATTTTTTTGTAACATATTTCAAAAGTTAATTCGCAATACTCAGAATGAATTATTTTATCAAAACATGATGGTTTGTTGGTTTTGAATTTTGAGCATATGCCCAACGTTCTCTCTATTGGTACAATCAATTCTAACTTCATTTTTCTTTTTTAGTACCAAGGGCAAGGATATTATAGATACTAAGATGATTGATTTTGAACAGAATATTACTATATATCCAGAGATCTGAAATTTTATGGCTGCTTCGATATGCTGCTCGTATGAAAAGTTTATTTGTTATATTATTGCTTCTCTTATTCTGGTTATAATAAATTTTATTCATAGTATAAAAAAAGATTTGTTTTTGTACCCAGCCTCTGTAGTTTATAGGATTGAGCCTACTGTAAACTCTAAGTTTTATGGAAATGGGGGGAGATCTTCATTGATTGCCCATCCTATCTCGTAAGAAGGATGGGTGGATATTTCAAATTACCTCATTCTTAATTTCAAAACTTGAAGTAGATTCAGCATTTTGCACTCATTAGTGATCCCATAAAATTAAAATATTGAAAAGGTGTTTGCAAGATCATATCTTCCAATAACGTGAAGAACTGTTCAATTCTAGTTTCCTAGTTGAGGTTTGATAAGTGCAAAGGTGAAGAATAGTTAGCAGTTTCATCGGCAATATGAACAATAATTGAATTTTTATATTCACTACTTAATTTCGTCACTCACTGTTGAAAACTTTTTCTGATACAAAAGTCTGTGGAAATTAAAACAGATTAAATTTTTTTCTCTCTGATAGATAGCTATCAGGTTTTCATTATCATTACCACAAAATCTATGTCTGTGCATGAGCAGCAGAGTTTTGCAGCATTTCTCTATTTCATACTCTGGTTCATATATTGGTTGGCACGAAATCTTTAAGGAAAACATTCAAGAGATTTCCAATAATTCAATATATCCTGGATCTTGAAAAAGATCTCATTTATTTTCTTCAAAATGGTTTTTTACCTGCAATTTATGAATATTAATGAAATTTTTATTGAAAATATTTGTCTTGGTCATTCATATCAAAAACATACTTGGGTTTCCTTCGGTGTGGATAATTTTCTGAGATATTCTGTTATTTTTGCATGGCTTTTCTGATCGTCGCTTGATGTTGAAGTTTTTTCAAGGAGGGAATTCTTGCCCTTGCCAAACTGGTGGTTAGATGAATAATTCATAATAATAATAAAATCACAAATAACTTCTAACATTTGAAGTTCATAAAGTTTCAATAATGAAATCTGGAACTAGAGGAGTTTTTTGTGAGTTCTGTCAGTTTCTGCCAGTGAATATTTATGAGGTAAGTCTATTGTGAAATATTTACTAGAAACGACTTCTTTGGATGAAAATATGATTCATTTATACACTTGATTAACTTTTTTTGGAAATTCTCACCAACAAAACTAACAATTTCGTTTCGAGGTGTTTTCATTGAAATATAATGATAAATACTACGCATATATTATGATTTTTGTTCTTTCGAAACATGTCATATTTTAGAATATGGAGGATCGGATATTTGTTGTTTACTTTTACTATTTGTCTTTATTTTTTCAAATGGCGCAGCTGGTTGATAACCTAAACAACATCACGTTTTGGATTGACATAAACTTCATTGGTAAAAGTCAAAAAGTGACACGGAGCGGTATCTCACTATATCAAAGGGGATGCCACCTTACTTACGGAAATATTGGGCGTAATTTGTATATTCCTGAAACCGAAGAAGTAATAATTCTAAGTCATAATCAATTTATGTTTCCATGGGTTGTTCAGGATTCCTATCTTGGCCCACTTGTATTTATTCTGTTTGTGGTGTGGTTGATATGATGGCGCTGCTGTTTGTGAATGATTTCAGATTTCAGGGTCTCTCTGAAGTTGAGTTTTTCTAACTACACAACGCGGAACCGCTTATGTTTGATTATTCTTTGAGAAATGTTGAATTGTTAAGATTGAACTTGGGAGGTCCCCATATGAATGGTTTTCTGAGTGCTGCTCCTTAGTTATATCGCTTCATAATATGCAAGATATTTTCTGAATTTGTTCTCCTCTCTAACACCTGGGTGAGATCTAAACTAGAGTATGCGTGCTTCGTTTGCCATCTTATTAATTTTTTGCCGGCATAGTCAGCTTTTGCAATCAGTTCAGCGAAGATTTTATAAATTTCTCTCATATAGAGACCCCATCATAGTATATTCTTGGGTAAGTTCGACGCTGTCACTTCAACTGATCAACGGAGTTTACACGCGTCATTCATACGAATCTATACTAATTATAAATGTGAGGTATATGTGTTTGTTTGCATTCAACAGAGTCTGAAACTAGATGACCGACTTTGATGAAAATCTCATTATAGTGTAGAGAATTCAGTTGAGTAGGTTATCATGTGAAATTCATTTCTATATAATTAACTAGCTGACCCGGCAGACTTCGTACTGCCTCAAAAAAGCAACTTTAACCGATTTCAAGCGAATAACCTGGTCCTCATTGGCAATTACCAACTAGGACCAACTGCATTCAAGCGACTTCGGTCATTGTAGGTTATAATCATTTTACAAGGAATATCCCTGAAGACTATAACCGTAGATAACCGCAGGCAGGACCGTATATAACCGCGGTCATTACTGGTTATTCGCTTGAAATCGGTTTTTGATATTATAATAAACTATTATGGTATAAAACCTTGAAAGTGGACATAAAATTGCCCTGTACAATATGTGTAGCGCCAAACGTTTTCGTCTGAATACAGCTGTTAAATTTCTGAATGTTGGCCAAGAAGTGTTTAGACTCATTTATTATCCCAGAAACTAAAGAGCGTAAGAGATCTGGTGGTGGGACCAATTGTTGAAATTGGCAATTAGATGAGCCAGCTGACCCGGCAAACTTTGTTTCGCCTTAGAAATGAATAAAGTTGTTTCTTTAAGGAAATATATTAGGTGAAATCCAAAAAAATACAAAAGTTTATATAAAATTTTAATTGAATTGAAATAGGTATGTACAGGGTGATTGCGTATATATTACTCAATAGGCCTAATAAGAGTTCAAGTAGGCAAATTTGCAATATTTTTTTATGGGCGTTCAGAATTCAGTACTAAGAACAGCATTAAGGCATCGCACTTATAAATTCTATGTGAATTGTTGTTTTTCAAATGGCCACCCTGTATTTTATTTTCCTAATCGGTAGAGCTCCTTCTGATTCTAAATATATATACATATATATATATTTTTTTTTTATTGAGGTATTTTTGGCTGTTCCTGTGAATTAAAGGTTTTTTTTTTGTCTAATTCTAAGGCAGCTGAAGAACGCCACTCGAGCATGCTGTGATTCATTTATATCGCTCCATTCTATGGCCTCTTATTAGTCCCAACTTAACATGATTGGACTTTTTTATGGGGATATTTGAAATATAAAGTGTATACGGCTCATCCGCAAAATATTGAAGACATTTAATTCAGAATAGAAGAAGAAATTGACGACCTCAATATATTCCATGAATTTTTTTTAACATAGATGAATTCAGAAAAGTAATCATCGAAATGAATACCATTTCCAATTCCCAGGCTCATAGATCTTTCATCATGAATTTGGAGAAATGTGGCCTCCGTAAAGGCAAAGAATTTTCTTTTCCATATTCCATGAATGTTGAGGAAAATATTCAAACACTTTAAAAAAGATATCGACTCTGACTAGAACTAAATGGGAGTCATTTGTATCCCTAATTGAACTATCATTTAATGAATAAATAATATAAATATAAGGTGTTCCATTATCCACGGTTCTTTTGATATAAAAAAATGTTATCGTTCTCCTGTGATATTCCACAACTGACTCAGATTTAGAATTTTTTTCCTATTTTTGTTTTTATTTCATCAAATTTATCACAGTTTTAATGTATTTTATGTCAAGCCGCCGTATAAGAATCAAACAAAAATTCTTCATAACCAATAGTTCATCAAATCTTGAGTTATAGATGGTGCAACCAACAAACTGGCCGTTTTAGTTAGTATATTGAGATTCAATACTTTGAAATTATAAACATAATTATGTGTAATAATTTTGACAGGAGCTTTTCGGTTACGTAAATCGGCACTAACTTCTGCGCGAAGACCTCAGAATTCCAAGGGCAATTCAAAATACACAGTTTACTTACATTGCATTGCCATCTGATGGCGATGTAGAAAATAGGGATCTGTTCAAAACATTTCGTCATAAAATATATATCTCAGTTATATAAAAAATGATCCTTCATGTTTTTGAGTTATAAATATAGATTTTCAAAATTTTTCTGTAAAACAATTATTGGAGGCAAATCATATGGGGTTGTTATTTTCAAGCCAGTGAAGTTATGGAATCAAAAATACTTCATAATAAGTTTCATGACTCGTCAACGCGATCAAAAGCTTGTATTTGAAATTCAAGCTGAAAATTTCAACCATCCCGTTTGTTTACAGATCCCCTGTACATTACTCAGCTCTCAGGTACTTGTTCGAATCGAATGAAAACTGCAAACTTACAGCAACAAGTGTAATTTTTTAAATTTAACTACACATTCTGAAATATAAGGGTTGATGTTGTGCATATCTGAGTGGTGCTAGTTGTTGGTTTCATTACCTACAACATTCCCATAGACCTTCCGTTACTCGGAAGGTTTCCCAGGTCTCAGTCTAGGTTTGGACAACCCTAGTGTTGCAATCTGGTAGTTGACGAGTTTATCGTAAAATTTGATATAAGGCGTACTCGAAGCGTTTTGAAATAGGGTGCTACTTTTTTATTCAATTCTTGGCGAAGAAACTATCTCCTATGTTTTATCATTGTTCATCATAATTAGAGTTAATTATTCAATGGACAGTGGTTGGGGGAGTTAGATGATAGGGGGCGCTATAGTTTGAGGTGCTCATTTAATGAAATCAATTCAAATTGGACACTGAATGCGATTCTTCAAAATCTAATGTTACATATGTAGTAGATTAGAGGAGACAAATATGATATTTCATCACGACAAATATAATAATAGAGGAGTTCAATAAAGCGCTCTCTATTAGTCAATTCCCCCAAGTACACATCTAACGTCGGCCGTAAAAGTCGTCAATAACCGGGTTGATTGCCGACTTGAAAAAATCGATATTTTTTCTTTTTTCTTCGTATTACAGAAATGGTCTCTACAAGAGAACCTCCCTGAGTAATTCTCTACTCTGTATCGGAACTTTGATCGAAATCGGTCATCCAGTTGTACCACCCTCACCCCTCATACCGAAGATTCCATTAAAGTTAAAAAAATTAGATTTTCTATTCAAGAACAAACCGTTTCAACGTACCTGAAGCCGACCCTGAATCACGAGCTCAGCCGCTACTACGTTTGATATTGCCGAATAATCGAATAAATATTTCATATCATATATCGAAGTTGCATGTTGATGGTGCCCCCCGAAATGTAATCCTCAGAGGTCCTTGTTCCACAGTTTCTACAACAATAACCCAATAAAAATCAAATATTCAAGAATTCAGCCATTTTCGGTGCAGTATCCTCTTATTGAATTGGTGATTTTTTCTACCTATCATGCTGAATTTCTACTCTATCTGTCGCACAGCAAGAGAATATTCGTTGAATTTTTTGTTGAGAAACTGAGTGTTCTGTAGGATCCAGCCTTTCATATTATTTCAAGTAAGCACCACTTTTTTGCACTGGTCCCAGCATGGATTAATGTTTTCTGTTGACAAATATGAAACAAAATGTCCCTAAAATTTCCAACTTTGTTTCTCATTGTAGGTATCTCGTACATGGTCACAAGGTCGACGTAAGAAAATATTGATATTCTTCGCTGTAATATCTTTGATCATGGTTGTCATTTTTGGTGTAACTGCCTATATGATGCAGCGAAATATAAGAGAACAAACTGATGATGGAAAAAAATTTCATAACCCAAGTGAAAGAATAAAAATTGACGAGTAAAGCATTCAACAACACGGTCATCAAATATCTATTAACTTATCAATGTAATACTATAACAATGTAACGTTTTTCATGAATACTTTTTCAAATTGACTTAATTTATGGAGCTCCAATATTCTTCATATGAAAAATATCGAGCGAATCTCCGATTTTTGAACATTTTTAATATAAATTGTATATTATTATATTTTTTATATATTCTTAAAAATTCGCAAAGTTCAAGAATTCTTTATTGTAACGGACATGAAAGAACATGAACATATCAAAAAGTTTCATATTTCGATATTCATCTGATTGGAATCATCGTTTTTTTATGATTGATGTAATCTCTCGAAATTCAACTCCGAATATTGCTACCAGGGTCGATCGATATTACTGTTTTCTGAAATTTTGCTTGAACTTCATTTGGAACAAATTTTCAACTCAATTATCATATAATACTTCATAAATTTTTTAAAACTCAATGTTCGAGGTTTGTATTCAGATCATTCATGCATTTGCACAATGTAAATTGCTGTAATGTCACCAACATTACCGTGTACCTAAAATGTTTTATTTTCAATCTTTCATAACCTTATTTATTTAACATTTTAACTATATTATTTTTTTGTTCTTATTTATTAATTATCTTTTATTTGTTGTTCGACGTTGGTGTCTGAATTATTCAGGCACTTGAATACTTTAATACCAAACACTATACCGTGTATCTGGGTTCATGTTCAACCTTGCATAACCTAAATATTTTATTATTCTTAATGAATTTTGTTCCACGTTTGTATTTGTACTGAATTTGCATATTGAAAATGGCTGCAATTTTCACTTCTTTCACAACTTTTTTATGAATTACTCATTTTCACATGTTTCAAATAAATCTGAGAAACGAAGGCAGAAAAGTTGAGTTCCTAATATTTGCTGAAATCGCAAACCCACTTTGTAGATATGAAGAATCTCTGTTTTCTCGATGTCGAAGTTTTATATGTCTTTGAATCTTTGAATGTTTATAAATATAGAAGATTATTTTAAATATTATTGTATTCTTGTTGAAATTATTATTAAAAATAATTTTGAAGCATTGAATATAGATTAATTCAATGTTATATTGCCCCATCCATTTCACTTTGTTATAAACGTGGTCTTTGAAAAGAGTGACTGTACATTCTATGATTCAATAATTTTATTTATCTTTATACGGAACCAATTGATGAATGAAAATTTATATCGCACCCTCGCTACAAAAGAGACATATTTTCTGATTAATTGGAATAGACACTAATTTTGATATGTAGGTATCTATATGACATTTGGTGTGGAGGATCCACTGATGTGGGTAAAGTTTTATTCTGCCTTGATTCAATCTACGCTTGTTTTCTGAACAAATTCATAGCATAAGCCGGAAATAATTAATTTCGAGTTGTGTCACTTTTGTAGCGAGGCTACGATATACAGAAACTATGAATGAAAATTTAAAAACAGATTCTTAAATGACACGCATCAAAATGATATAATTCTCCGAAAATGAAGGTCTGTCGCCGAAAAACATATTCATATCTTTGGAGCGATTCTTTGTCTCCCAATGGAATGAAGTTGTGACTACATCGACTGATGTACGTACGAAATTAAAATAAAAAAATACTCAATAGAAAGTATCAAGAGCTCCAATGCCACTTCAATCATATTGCACTTAAGGCGAAGCAAGAAACGGTTTTGCATTTGATCATTTTGGAGGTACGTTATTATTTCCTTCATGTATTTTGTTTGTCATGCAGTACTTCTAATTGAATAAAATTGAATGAAGTCTGTTTATGTATGAAGTGTTTTTATTATATTTCATTTAGCATTTTTTTCTTAACTATTCCTTTTCCTGTTTCAAGAATATCTTTTAAGTATTTTTTCAGTCTTTCTTCTAGAATACATCCATACAGCCATTCATGCTGCCACATTTCTGTAAATTTGTAATGTTGATTTATATAAGTGACTGTATTTATGACTTATTATTTGGTCAGATGTGAAATTTCAAGTTTGAATTTTGTTTGCCCGTTCGAGAAAGATGCCAAACTATCAAGATTGAAATCTCAAACCGATACGCCTTGGGTTTTTTTTCATACTCCGAACTTTCCAATGCAAAAATGTTTTTTTCGTCAAAAATGAAAAATACTGTATATTCTTTGTCAATTTCTTTAGTAAAAGAGATGATTTTGATTACAATTATATTTATTCGAAATTTTAAAAATGAATCATGATAGAACGATCTTGAAGGACATTCACAAACAGATGTATGTATGTACATATATGACGTTCGTTCAACCGAAAATCTGCTGTTTTTGAAAAACCCAATAAAAGTGGGTTTTATCTTCTTCTTCCTTCTAGTATGATTTATCATGTTACTACCTATTTCCCATTCGCATCTTGTCTTTGGATATTCCTAGGCACTTGGTCTTCTCGGTATTAATAATCGTATTAGTTCTCAAGCTTTGATATTAAATGTTTCCAATAATCTTTGAATACTGTCTTTAGAATCGGCGACAAAAACAGCATCATCATCGTAGCAAATGGCCCTGAAGAATGTGTTACCCATTTTGAATCTAGCTGTTCTGGGAAGATTTTCTATAATTTTATTCATTATTAAATTAAAAGTGAAAGCACTCAGTAAATCTCCTTGGCGTATTTCCATGATTGTAACTATATTTTTTCTGTAGTGAATAGTTTTTGTTTTGCATTATTTGTTAATATCGTGTACTAGGTTAAGTAGTCTGTGGTTTAGCCCTTTTTCTCTCATCATTTAACACATCCTTCAATCGTACTCCGTCGAAAGCCTTGGTTATGTCGACAAAACACATATATGCAGGTTCATTAAATTCTATTACTTTTTCTGCTATTTGTCTGATAATGGATATTGAAACAATGGTAAACCTATTGCGATTTGTTCTAGTTTAACTTTTGTGAGTGCTCTGAGAGTGCTGTTGAGCAGTGTTATTCCCCCTCAGTTTGGGTACTGTTATGCTATCTTTCCATTCGCTTAGTATTCTTTCTTTGTTCTTCTATTATATTATCGAATAGGGTTAGTTGTGAGTTCTGTATTTTCTTTCCTCCGTGTTTAAGAATCTCATTGGTGATCTCGTCTGGTCCAGGACTCTTAATGTTTTCAAGGAACTCCTCACATTAATTTTATATCTGTTCTATGTTTTCGCCTTACTTATATACATTTTTGAATTTTGTTTCCCATTGCTGTATTGTGATTGTATTAGATTGCGAAATGTCCTTGATTTCAATCTTATTTCTACTTGAATATATGTATACATTATATCCTTGTTAAAAAGATTCAATTGTTTTTATGGCCCACTTTATTGAGGTATGCTGGCTCCTATACGAAATATATCTATATTTTGTCGTGGAATTTCATTTAGAACATTTGGAGACCCACGGTACATTATCTTCGTTCAACTTCAACGCTTCAGGCAGCGGAAGCCTGAAGTGCTGTCAGAGGACAGGGATTTTTCTGATTCGTCGTTGTATTATGGCCAAATTACACATTATATTTTAGTTGATAGACAAACTATGATACTGTGAATGTTCATTTGAATCCGTTCAGTAGATTGAAAGAGTAATAGAGTAACAAACGACTAATACCTACGAACATCCCACTCCTTAGAAAATGGAAGGTCACTTCTAAAAACGCCCTGTACCTTTGTTACGAATTCATCTGTATTTCAATATGATTATTTGTTATAAGCAATATTAAATGGGGAAGTATTATGAAGTTATGAAAGGCTTATGATTTATGAATAATTGAAGAAGACAAGTATTAATGGATATTCGTAGGTAGACAATTTGGGTTCCAAGTTCATCATTCATACTGATGTAGTGTTGGCAAATTTTATGTTGTCTGGTGCTTCGCTTTTTCCAGCTCATTTGGCAATAGAAATCAGCTTATTCTTTTTTTAGGTTATTGTTATTCCAGAGCCAGTCAGAGGTTATAGGTCTCGCCGGCGATGCATAATAACCTTTGTTATTATTATGACGATAGTCGTAATTGCATTAAGATTTTTAATTATCGCGAGTGTTCGTCCGACCACTTCAAATCAACATAGATATAGATACGAATAAGAACGAATTCTGAACTGTACAGGATGTCCCAAATTGGATATACACTGGGAGCAACTCGTTAACCGCCTGAAATAGGAAACATTCTCCGAATATAATGTTGTCAATTCTTGAGATTGAATTTTTTCATCGAAATAGGCCTCCTTATCAAATATCTTTTTTCAATATTCTTCCCAATTTTTCTTTCATCTCATAATGTGTAATTTTCTTCAAATTGAGTGATGCATTATAGGAAAACTTATGTCATAACATGATTGTTGACATTTTACTCTCTGATGCACGTTAACTTGCCGAAATGCATTGCAAGTCGTTTCAATGTTATCTCAAATGATTTTTCGAACCAAATTGTATGTGAATATATATCTATCGATAAAATTTGGTTCAATTTTCAATTATTCAAGTAGGTCAGTTGAACCTAAGTAAGCACCATATGAATCGTAATTTAAATTCAATTATGAAAAATTCATAAGAGAGAAAAGCCACTTCGAGAACAATTTCTCTGACTCCACTGATTACGTGATGATCTCTGAAAAGTCTGAGGATCGCAACTATGTCTCACTCACACTCACATCAAGACATTCATGAATTGATTCCTTGGAAATGTTTTCCTCAATTCGAATAGTTCCCGAGTTGTTTCTGGTGAGCTGAGAATTTCCGACACCTGTACAGGGTGGGCAAAATTGGTGATACTTGAACTACAACTTTTAAATCGTTAGAGATAAAGGAAAATGAATGACACGTTACGGTGGTATTTTTAAAAAAAAATTTATAATGCCATCAACAGCATTCCGCTATCTTTTGTTTTCGTGGCCAAAATTGAAATTTGGGCAATTATCTCCGTTTCTGTTTGTGGTAGGATTTTCCAAAGCTATATAGTAGCGTACTCTGTTTTTTCCCAAGAGGTTTCTCGACTGAGCTTCAACATAAAACAAAAAGTTGTGTTTTTTCTTATGTATACGATAGTTTGAAATGGCTTAGAAAGAATCGCCTTTTTTTTATGTTTTTGAAATATATAATACATCATACTTCTCCCTCAGAATTATTCAGATATCATGAAAAATATGGTTCGTATGTGAAATTTGAATTATTGATAATTGAGTAGGCTGAATGACAAAATAATTTGTCTCTACGCATGGTGTCATTATTATACTTCGATTGAATACTTGATTCAATTGTTTGTGGTTTGATATCTGTTCAGAAACAACTGTCACTTCGAAGTCATTATTGCCGCTAAAATAAAACAATTTAACATAACATGACCGTATTGTTGGCAATAGTAATTGATAGTTGTTCTGAACAGAGTTGAAAACAAGGAAAATTGAATCAAGTAATCAATTGCAAAATAATAACGACACCATGCGTAGAGACATATTATTTTGTGATTCAGCTTACTTAATACTCTTTAATTCAAATTTACAATACAAACTATATTTTTCATGATATCTGAATTAATCTGACTGCGATGTATGATGTGTGATCATTTCTGAAACGGAGAAAAAATGGAAATTCTTTCTAAACAATTTCAAAATATAGTTGGCATACGAAAAAACACAATTCCAGGTTATAGCTCAGCAAGGAAACCTCTTGGGGAAAAATCAAAGTACGCTACTGGATAGCTATGAATGTTTTCTTTTCAACATCCTAGCACGAACAGAAACGGAGATAATGGAAGTTGAAATCACCCAATTTTTAATTGAGATCTAAAAAACAAAAGGAGATGGAGGAATGCAGTTGATGGTAATATCAGGTTCTCTGTAAAAGGCCAACCGTAACGTGTCATTCATTTTCGTCTATATCTCACCGTTAAAAAGTTGTAGGTCTGGTATCACCACCCTGGTTAACTTTCAGACAGAAAAATATGCGATGTTATATTACTATTTTCTTTCAAAATAAAATTTTGCTAACACATCATTTGTTACATTCTTTATACCGAAGATTTATTAAAATTAGACTAGTGCGTATTTTGATGCAATATTTTTTATCTTACAATATAATCATTATATATTTTTGTATCATATATTTTCATGTGAAATTTTTAAAATTTTTCACAAAAGTGATTTTAATTTTCTTTTGTGTTTCCTTTAATTCCTTTCCACGAAAAACATTCACTCGAATATTATTGTCGAAAACCTATATATGACGAAAGGTCATTGTTGGACTCTGTTGGTCTCTGTTGATAATTTTTTTGTTTGTTTGTAGAACTGAATCGCTTTTTTGTTTCAATTGGAATATGTTTTCGAGATTGCGGAGTTGATTTTTCAGTTGTTCTCTTAGCAGTATGTAGTTGTGGGTATTGACTTTTTGAATTATGTTCTGGATGATGATCATGCTCATGAGTCATTTTTTCAGGTTACCTATAGATTTTCAGACCGTTGGGAGAGTGACCGACGGAAAAGATTATGCCTCGTTTCCTGCGTTACTTTTGTTATTACTTTCATTCCTTTCTACTGTTATTACCGTTATATCATCAGTTAAATTTTAATTTTTTTTATTTTACGAGAAATCGAACCGAACAATACCTCTAAACCATGTCAATTTGTTAATGCATGAATTGATAATAAATTAGTCGTCGATTCCTTCACAATGATTCGGCAGTAATGCGCATTTTACTGAATTTTTTTATGAAGCTTTGATGCAAATTATTATGTGATCCTGTAGAGTGCCTACACAAATGCTCTGACATAACCTGACAAGTTCGAGAAAAACAATTACCAAATGTACTCTGACAAAAAAAATACACATTTACAGACGCATTCAAATATAACATGAAAAAATTAACAAATTTTGCTGATGTTGACACTTAATTGAGCATTTGTTGGAGTTGTTGAGTATTCAGGACGTTGCTTTTAATCAAATTTTACCCTCTTGTTTCGACATTGGTGATTGTTTTAGCAATAGAACTAGACTCCTCTATATGAAACTAATTCCAATACTAGATAAACGAACATTGAAGTGTTTTCCTACCAGAATCTTTGAGTTACAAAGGAAAATTTTTATTTCGCAAAAAGTTACGAGATACAATGTAACAAAAATTTTCTTCATTTTTGAAAATGTGAGTGCTAACTTCACGGGCATGACGAAAGACCAAAAATGCATCGAAGAAGGAAATTTAAGGGGTCCGATAGCTGACTTCAGAGCAATAAATATGATGAAGTTCATTATGAGCTGACCCAAAAACTGTAGGCATTCGTGAATTTCATATAATTAGAGGAAATTAGGTTTCTCCAAGCGCTAGGGTGCTCAACCTGAATTTGCATGTGTCCTGGGGCCAACAAAAATCTGAGTCCTTCCCTGAGTTGCAGGAACGTCCAATTTTAATGAATGAATGCTTCTTGTTGGGAAAAAAATTTAACATTGCTTTATTTTCATAGGAACAATAACAGACGAGATTACAGACGAAATAATTTTTTTCGATAGGAATGCTCGGACAGGTCGATTTCTGTTTCGAGGGGGACAACTTAAGATGTAGGTTACGGACGCATAGCGCTTCAACCCTTGCTACTACAACCCTCACTCCCAATTTTTGAATCGGGAAAATGGGGTGAGTGATACCTCATTTCAAAGGTATTTTTATACTGATTTCAGCACAGTAATTGTTTTTTCATTTTATGCATTAGTTCTCGAAATACAGGGTGGCCATTTGAAAACGAAATAGACGAGATTACAGACGAAATAAATTTTTTCGATAGAAATGCTCGGACAGGTTGATTTCTGTTTCGAGGGGGACAACTTAAGATGTAGGTTACGGACGCACAGCGCTTCAACCCTTGCTACTACAACCCTCATCCCCAATTTTTGAATCGGGAAGATGGGGTGAGTGATACCTCATTTGAAAGGTTTTTCACAAAAAAACACTACAAGTGCCATGAAAACACCACTTCATTTTCAAATACTTAGTCAAGAATATTTCGAGAACTGATGCATAAAATGAAAAAACAATTACTGTGCTGAAATCAGTATAAAATACCTTTCAAATGAGGTATCACTCACCCCATCTTCCCTATTCAAAAATTGGGGGTGAAGGTTGTATTAGCAAGGGCTGAAGCGCTGTGCGTCCGTAACCTACATCTCAAGTTGTCCCCCTCGAAACAGAAATCGACCTGTCCGAGCATTTCTATCCAAAAAATCTATTTCGTCTGTAATCTCGTCTATTTCGTTTTCAAATGGCCACCCTGTATTATTCTGCGTAAACATAGTTTACAAAATCGATCATACATGTATACATTATGTAGATGTATGACAATGTATGGAGGTATCAATTTGAAAATGAAAAACATCTAACTTATATAATCAAAAAATACGACAAATTTCCTTAATTAGGATACGATTAGAATATAAATTGCAATCTTGAAATACACTAGGAGCACAGTTCAATTAACATTGTTCAGTAAGCTGTGGTAGGAGTACTGTTTGTCTTCTTTAGGTGGAAAATTATTGATAAATAATAATATATAATATATTCTTAAGCTGAAGTTTCTGAGATGTTCATGATGTTGGAATTATGGACAATATCCATTTGCTATTCTTAATTGAGTCACTGATCTGTAGAAAATAATTTCAATAGATTGTTGTTCACCCACACCTGCTTTAGCCAGGTTACTGACTGTTGTGGACCGCATATTGTAATATTGAGAGAAAATAAATTCGATTCTCTTTTTTCTATTCTAATAACAACAGTTGTCAAGTTTTGCCGTAGATAGACTCGAAAATTTGCTGACAGGTTATGTCATACAGTTTTTCTATGTAGAATCCGTTCGAATATTCAATTTTTAGAAAACATAATCTAAACGTATCTTCTGTCGTCAAAGAAGTTCCCATTTGTATTTGTTGTCTCTCTTTTGTCTCATAGACATTCGTCTTTTCTCATTTGTCGTCATGTGTTTTGTTTAATCTTATCTTTAAGTATTGTGTTATGAGTCTAATGAAAAGAGTTTAGTGGGACATTCGCGTATAATTTTAATTTCATAATACTGAATCGCTATGTTATTTCAATTCGGTTGTATTTCTGAATGATTTACAAATAGATGTCGCTTTGCCTACAGATTCTCTTAGATGAGGTATTGGATGCTGCTTTAGAAAATTTCAATCGTAATCATACGCTTTATTAATTCAAAAAGCTCTTCATATTCAAATAATTATTTTCATGAAAAATTTTTTCAGGTAACCTACAGTTATTCAGATCGTTGGAATCCGAATAGGCGTAAAAAATTACTCCTCATTTTTTGTTTTTCTTTTGTTATTACTTTCATTCCGATTTACTTTTATTATCGTTATATCACACGCTGAATTCTGATTTGCCTATTCCAATTGTATATTGAACTATTAAGTATTCAGCACGTTTGAAGTTTGTCAGCTTCAAGATGCTTGAATTGATATTTGTGCCAATAATGAAATCTCAGTGCTTGGCTAGCTACCAGATTAAATGTTGCAGTTTTTTCTGAATGAAGAAACTATCTTGAGTTTTGGAAAAGAATTTATCTATGGTAGATCATGTTATATCGACCATAGTTGTTGTTAAAAAGTTATGTTATTGTAAAAGCCTTTCGTTTTTTGAATTCTATTTCATGAATCTTGAATTGTAGGATTGAATAGTGGAGTGAGGCAATTTTCATGAGCGTATTACAAGTGAAAAATATACTCCCAAATTTCTAATTTATACTTATACCCTCCGGTTGGATAGAGAAATCTATAAAGAATTGCTCATGTTGAAAAAGTTACACGATTCTTACTGAAAAGAGTTTCTGAAACAATGAAAATTGGTTGGTCACACAAATAGCATTATCAAGAAAACCTTATTTGTATAAGATATTTAGGCATCATGAGATTTGAAGCAGAATCAATAAAAACGACAATTGCTGACAAAAAAAATCAAAATAAATTAAGCTCAGAATTCCAGAATATATATCGACTAGTTTATCTTCATGGTAACTTCATTTTTATACTGTATTTTCTCATCGAATCATCACACATACCTACCATTTTCCATCCATATTCAAATATTTTTTCTCCCTGTACATACATTGTTTATTGTCTCGAACAAAAATATTCTTGTATATAAAATATTTCCTCTCAAATTTCATTCGATCATTTTGTTGAGTATAAAGGACATGGGTCAATTGGAACTGAGAAATGTGAATTGAATAAAACAGTTATGATTTATTCTGATATGTTCCTGAAAGATCCAACAGAAATATAAAACTGACACGCAATTGAAACCGTGAAATATAGTTCACAAGATCGAACAAGGAAAACAATGGGAAACACATCAATGCACAATATTTGGAAAATTATAATACTATGATAGTGTGAAATTCCTATACATCAGGGTTTATCACGATCGATGGTACGGGTTTCTGTATCTATCAATAAACCCACAAGTTTCGTGCCACTTTGTGATACTCTGTACCATCAGTATTGAAACTAATACATTTTTTCAATGCAAATACTCAGAACTTATACTGATATATTTGTATTGCTCATTTCTGATATCAAACGATATCATCCGTATAAAAAATGAACATTGCTTTTATGAAACGTCAACTGGATGATTTTCACTAAACCATTTTCTTACTTTCTTTTGTCATCCATTCGTTTAATCTATTACTCTTCTGTAAATTAGAGCCATGCCATTATTGTTCTAAGGGTAATTGAGATTCGATCCACAATCAATACTGTTCTTTTCTGAAGCCGCATATAGGGTATCTATGAATATTTATATGTTTTTCAAAAACTATACATCTATACTAATATTTTAACTGTGAACGTCCTTGTGTTTGTGTGTTTGTTCGTTCTCATTTTATTTATTCATTCTTTCGAAGAACCATGAAGAAAATTCATGATCGTACGTCAACGGTACGCCTTCTAATTGCTATTTCAAAAAAAAACTTTCTGATCTGAAATCTCTTTTAGAGCCCTTTCAGACGAGGATACTGTATGCGGGATACTGTATGCGAGATTCAGAATCACAGCCGCATACTACCCAGATACTTCTTTGGAATACTTTTGTATTACACATTTCTTAACAAGCTTCAGTGCAGTGCAGTCGATCATGAATATCGAAGAGTGCGTTATGTTATGGTTTATTTCTAATAAAAAGAAAAAAATTAAAAGGAGACGAACCCTGTGGGTTCATCCTATAGTTGAATTAAGGGAAGCTAAGGAAATATATAATTTACTTCATCAAGATCCATAGTTTTTATTGTTGGTACTACTCACTACACTTCTGAATAAATACTGGCCGCCTATGAAATCGAAGTTTTTGCGTCGCAAAAGTATGCGTGTCTGAAAAGCTCCATAAGCCACCATGATAATTCTGTATCTCGGATACTCCTTCGCCGCCGGGCGGCTGAATTTTCAAGATTCAAAAATTCTGTCGCGGGATACTGTATGCGGCGTCGAATGCCGTGTGAAAGGTACAATTTAACTGCATGCTTTTTCTGTATCTGAGATACACGCGTCTGGGATACAGCGTCCTCGTCTGAAAGGGCTCTTAACCTATTCCGAGTATTGCCGAAAGTGATCGAAACATGGCTCGCTTATGAATCACGAGTGAAATGGAGGACAGGTATCTAAAATCTGAATAATTCGAAGAAGTCTGATACCTGCTTCGTTCAACAGGCCATTTTTTTATTGCACTTGATCATTATTGAAGTTTTCATTCTTATTTATACATACATCAAGCTCATAATAATTTTTTAGATTAATTCGCAAGTCCCTCTCCGTACCACTTTATATCGGGTTGTCTAAATGTAGTTATTACTTATACGCAAGAAAAGATGACTATCTCCTCAGATTAAAAAAAAAATTCATTAAATAGCAAAGAGTTGAAATGTTTTCACGAATTCAATTATTGATTATGACGAAGCAGAATAATTAAAAAAATTGGAAAATTCCTATATATTTGTAACCATAGATTTTCCGACCATGCTTCACTCGACTAAATATGCTGCAAATGACGTCTACACCATTTGAAGGTGTTATTCAGAAATTGTCAAGTGTATTTCAAATTAGTCACTTTATTTTCAGAAAGCGTCAATTGAATTTCAGATTAGTCAATTGAAATTCAGGAAACATCAAATGTATTTCGGATAATTCAATTGAATTTCATTTGTTTTTTTCAGAAATTCAATTGACCAATCTGAAGTACAAGTGATGTTTTCTGAATGTCAATTGACGTTTCCTGAATCACAAATCGGAATGGTGTAATATATTCGTCATCAAGGAGCACGTCGAATTACCAAACACCCTGTATGTATGTTCATAGATGTAGGAGTCAAATATACAGTTCTGGAATGAAATAATGGAAACATGCGAATCAGGGGATAATTGCCATTCTAACAGTCCAGTTCCTCATTTCTTATCGAATCGCAATGAGGTTTCGATTATTCCACTATTCTACTAGACTCGGAGCTCATTGAGATTCGCATGTTTCCATTATTTTATTCCAGATCTGTATATGAAGAACCAGTATAATATCTACGTATGATTCACTCATGATCATAAGTTCATATTACACTGTCATAGGTTCTTTATATAAATTTTATTTATATTATATTGTATGATCATATATAGGGTGTACTAAGCGTATTAGGCGTTTCTGGAGAACTGGACCTATTTGAAATCTGTAAATTCGGATTATGATATTGTTCGACATTCTCTACCGATCTAAAATATTCTTGGAGCCTGGCGACTTTCAGTTATACAGGAAGATGAAAAAAAATAAAAAAATTTTTTTGTTTGTTTTCGAATTTGATAGAGTGTGCAATTCTGAATACATTCGTGCTCAAATCATTGCATTCGTCAAAATACTTTCCAAACTATCGAGAAAAAACTCAAGAAAAAAAGGGAGATAAGAGTATTCGATATTATGTTTGTTATTCCTAACCTAGATCGTAAGCACAAACCGTTTTAACATTTTGGAAGGCGAAGACTATCGGAATATTGTACATTTTCAGAATTTTGGAAAATCCGTCAAATTGGGATCAAGATTGGCTCATCACTTTAGTTTTTCAAATAAGGACCCTATTTTTTCAAGATTGCGTTGGATTGTGCAAAGAAAAATGATGATGATGGTCCTTGAATTAATAATTCTTGAGTTATTCAGGATTTCTTAATTTCTTGTCGTAGGTACGTACCGTCCAATTCATAGATTCTGTTTCATATAAACGGTGACCTTGATCATAGGAGATAAATTGTTCAAATAACTCACTAGTGACTACCTCTTTTCTGAATTCATTTATCATTGTTGATATGAAACAGAATTAATGAATTTGACGCTACGTAATACATAAATACAACAAATCCTTAATAACTCAAGAATTATGAATTTTAGGAGCATCAATATGTTAGAACATTATCATCATTTTTCTTCTGAGAAACCAACGCAATCATAAAAAAAATTGAGTTCTAATTTGAAAAACGAAAGTTATGTGCCAATATCGATCCCAATTTCTGGACCAACATTTGGAACGCCCTGTGATGGGTTATTCAAAATTCTGGAAATGTACAAAATTTTCACAGTCTTTGCATTCAAAAATGTGAAAGCAATACCGAATACTCTTCCTATTTTCTTCAGTTTTTTCTCGTTATTTTGGGAAGTATTTTGACGAATGCAACGATGTGAGTACGAATATATTCAGAATCGAATACTCTATCAAATTCGGTAACAAAAAACAGAAAAAAAAATTTAAAAATTTCGAATTTTTTCATCTCACTGGTTAACTGAGAGAGGTCAGGCTCCAAGAATACTCTAGATCGTTAGATAATGTCAAACAATAACATAGTTTCAATTTTCAGATTTCAAATAGGTCCAATTCTCCAGAAACGCCTAATAGGCCGTCGACCTTGGTATACCCTGTATATGAATGTAGTGTAATAGCAGCCTAAGGGATGTTCGTCTTTTCACTCCCGGAAAATTCCGGGAGAACTGGTATTTCGGAATTATGCAGCTGGACCGTTCTATGTGGGCTACTCTTTTCTAATATTTTTATGAGACTTAACTCTATGAATTTTTTTCTAAGCTATAAGTATCTTATGTGGCTCGAATCTTAATTCATCCACAGACTTGACGGAATTAGGTATAGTTTTTTGACAAATTGCATAACAATGAAATTTTTTTTTTGCGTTTCGATTTTCAAGCCTTTTGTATCGTTTTAGGTCACTTACCGATTCTCTGAGCAATGGGAGGCAGACAGATGTAAAAAAGGGTTGAAATCTTATTGCCTTGGCTGTGGTCTTGCCTTCATTTTCTACACTATACTTTTATTTTGTCTTTTTGTGCTCTAGCCGAATAAACACGTAATGCTATTTTTATAAACAGAGTTATCAGCACCAACACAGTAATAAATTCTGTTATATTGTTCAAATCTTGAAAATTTTCCTTTTGAAGTCGGTGTTGATATTACCGATATTATAAGCTCATTCTGCAGCTTTTGAAAATATAAAAATTAAAAAAAATAATAGTTGGAGGAAACCCCTTGGAAGAGGAAGATAATATATTGAAAATGAATTGAAGGTCGAGAATTTTAAGGTTTTGAGATCTTGAGGGTAAAAAAACGGTTAATCTAATTTCCCCCATAAGGAAAGATGGTTGATGGCCTGTAGGGGCCACAACTTTTGTATTAGACTTGTTTCACCTTACCTGAAGATTCTTCCGATGAATTCAAATAAAGTAGTTTTTTATTTCAATCTTCTACGAAAAAACTTTTTTTTACAGAAATTGGGGAAAAACTTTCTCGCTACAAATACACTGTGATTTCTTCAAATTAAAATATTAATTTTTTTTACTTAACGTAGGTAAAACATCTTAAATACTAAATGTTCTCGAGCTATGGGAAGAACTTTGCTTCAGCTGCGAATCTGGATAGCTATAATAAATTATTAATCCATTAAACAGATTTGGACTTGTGAAAAAAATATAAATACTTACATATTCAAATCAAAATGAAAAATTTTTGAATGATTATCCGAATAGTACCCCCTTATACTATAGTAACAATTTTTAACAGTAAAAAATTTAACAACTTTCTCGAACTAACTAACTAAACTCAACTATCCTGGAAAAGTGCAATTCATTCTCCTTAACATGGGCCTTGCATCTCAAGATTGAAATAAATAGTAATACTGGCAAGAGCGGTGTAGGATATTGAATATCAACCAGATAATCAATTTTTGGAGAACATATATAGAAACTCAACGAACATCTGTAGAGTTTCTCCATCATGAAATGTTATTAAGAAAGATGACTGTAGACAAGAATTCTATTAACGTTGAGCAACGTACCTAAGAGTACCGAGTTTCATTTCATCTAAATTTTACTCTGTGTTATATTTCATTTTTGAATATATTTTCGAAAGGAATAATTTTGCAAGAAAATCGTCGTTCCTTTAAGCTACGTTTCGCAACTTCATTGTGCTCCTTCACAGTTCTACATAGAAACATAATGGATGAAGGATAATCACTATGGAAAATATGATATTATTATATTATACGGTGAATGTGTTGAGATATATGAATTAAACAAATAACACTACTTGATGTAAATACAATAGCTCGGACATTATACAAAAAATAAAAGCAAAAAGACTAAGGTAGGCTGGCCACATATGAAGGAGTCAAAACACTGGTCTCTTAAAATTTGCATGCAAGATGCTCCTGAAGAAAAGGTGGGGCTAGGAAATCATAAAGAGGGACCTCTCAACTTTGAGATTCGAAGTACATAGATGGCTGGAAATTGCAGAAGACCATAACAGATGGAGGCAAGTGAAACCCTGGGTTGTAATGCTAAGAATTGTTTGTTGTCTCCTTAAACTTGAAATCGTGATGTAAAACTTCCGCTTTTTGTTTGCTTTGGCCTGATTATGATTTTTGCAATCAATTTTGTGTGATTCTTTTCTTATCTTCAAATACTGTCTCTTCTGCCGTATGTCGGATTTTCTGAACAAGGAAATTGATAGATTGTCAAAGGTGTTTGGTCTTTCAACCGTTTGAACAGATGAGTGTTCATACACTATGTGCTATAGTATGCTAATTGGGTTTACACATCCTGAATTTAGATCAAATAATCTAAATTATCAAATTTAGAGGGGTCTTTCCTATAACAAAATTTCTTCAGCCCATCCCTTTTCTGAGATATCACCCTTCAAAGTTAGTGACTAAAATTCAGTTTTCATCTTTCAAATCCCAGTAAAGCTGGAAACTTCAGTGTCTGTCACTTTTTACACTCGCAAAGAACTCATCACGGTTTTTTTCAATATTCCTACCATATTATACAGAAATGTAACTATCAACCCCTATTTTATTCAATATCAAAACTTTTTTCGGAATGAAGTTTCATGAAATAAAATGGTAAATTAAATTCCTTGAGTTGTTTACGAATTTTTTTAATTCATGAAATTTGTATCCAAAACCAATAGCTGAAGAAAATACCATATTATTTGAATACATTCAGTGGAAAACAATGAAGTTGTGAAATGTGGGTGGATTCATAATAAATGCTGGAAAGGGCTACTTCTAGCCAGAATACACGAACGTACTCTCACGTGTCAGAGATTTATCAAATCGTTGATACTAACTATGGGTGTTGTGTAGACTGATGATTTAAGGTAACCCCATAAACATAAATCATCGTCAATACCAAGAAGTTTTTTCTCAACGGAAAACGGATATTCTCCAATACATTCGTAAATAATTTTTGCTGAAACTTTTTCAAGTCTCTGAAGAATAAACAATAAGAAAGATTTTTTTAGATAAACGAAGAAAAGCCTTGCATAACCCTTATGCACTAATTTGTAGGGGCTGAATTTTTACAAAAATTGTTACCCAACAATGGAAAAAGAAACAACAATTTGAACTTTCAAGCTTTGTGACTTTTGGAGTTTAGATCAAACGTCTTTGTCAGACAATTTATGAATTTCATTAAACTTTTCGGAATAGAATGGAAAGACCTCCCTTAAAAAATTTAATCTCAAATTAGAAATGCAAAACATTCAAAGTTAGGTGACTCGACACATATTGCGTGATGAAGGGCTTAGCTAGTCCGTACTTTAATGAAATTGCTATCACTACATCTTTTCCAATTGTATTTCAGAAAACGCCAAATGTATTGAAATATAGTCAAACGTGAATCAGAAAACTCAATTGTATTTCTGAAAGCGTCATATGTATTTCAGAAAGTATCATATGTACCTCAGAATGCATTAAGTGTATTTCAGAAAGCGTCAAAAATAATTTTTCAAAATTAAAAAAAAATTTAAGATATCGCGAAACAGATTTCACTCATGGTATTTTCACTAAAATCGAGCCCAAGATACTTTTCGAAGTTTTCACCTATCTGGTCCAGTACCTAAAGTACCTGAAACAGTCAAAATCAAGCAATTTCTAATACCCTGTACATGCATGTTCCAAAATACATATTGACGATTTCTGAAATACGGATCGAAAAGGTGAAGATATCTCTGGTTTCTGGCAACATTCCGCTGCACCGTTTCATGTTTGCTACTTTTTTCCAATATTTTCTATTTCACTCAATTTCATGTATGGTTGTCCAAGTTGGAAGTATCTTGTGTGGCTCGAATCTTAATTCATCTAACGCAATCGGTTTTGAGCTTAAGAGGTGATGGAATTAGATATAATTTGTTAACAAATTTCTCTTCATTGCAAAGTTTATGTTTTTTTGATTTTCAATAGTATTGTATCGTTTTAGGTCACTTACCGATTCTCTGAGCGATGGGAGGCAGAAAGATGTAAAAAAGCGTTTAAATATTTTTGCCTTGGCAGTGGCATTGCAGTAATTTTCTTTACTATATTTTATTATTGTATTTTTGTGCGTTAGTCGAATAAACTCGTGATGACCAATTCCAAAAAAAATATCAATATCTTCACAGTATGAATCATTGAAAAATGTTGTATTCTTCGAACCCTTGAAAAATTCCCTCTTGTTGGTACTGCCGATATTAAAAGCTCATTGTAATTGATTGAGCATGAGAAGCTAACGAAAATTGTTAAAGATGCAAAAAAATTATAATAATGGAATAAAAATTAACGCTCTCAATTTGAGCTCTCAAGGTGAAATATTGTTCATCTCGATTTTCGTCAAAACTACAAGTCCTATGAAAGAAAATTGATGATCAAGAGGTGTTAGGTTGGGGATTCCTCGGAGTTCAGTTGATTGTGTATCGACGAGAGATCACTTTTCAGAATTCAGAATAATCGCAATCGCCAAGATGGAAATTCAAAACTGTTTCATGAGTGCACTTTCGACAAATAAATCTCAACTTCATTCAGAATTATCCTGACAACCGCTTGCATTGTAGCTCTACTGTTACTAGCCAAATAATATTAACAGAAGGACTTTATGAAATCTATACTAAAAAAAAAGAATTCACACTCACACGAAGAAGTTCGGACTTCAGCAGCATCTGAATTGCGATTGAATTGTCGCAAGATCTTGGACAATTGCGTCGCTTCAAAAATTCGACTGTTTAGTCGCAGTGATTTAGTCGTATGGGCTTGCATTTAATTTCTGCGACTGAAGAGTTTGAAACGTGACAGCCGGAAACATTATTTGAAAAGCACAAAATGTACACTGTAATTATTCAGTACAAGTTACATTGGATGCTCACAATTATTCAAATCCTGTGTCTGAGTTTTAAACTCAGGATGTTATGACAGATGATATATAGTCAGTATAGACAGTTCTCAGATTAACATTGTTGGTTGAGTGAATCCTTTTCATCTCTCCCATATTCCCCTCGAACAAATTGGAATTCCTACCAACAATAATTATTTTCACCTCAATCTTGAAATCGTTACCAGTATTGAAGCTTCTGTATTTTTTTTCCTATTCTCAGCTTCGAATACTGTATTTAATGAACTGAGATACTTTATCTAGAGGAAAGATCGTTCGACTTTAACAAAACCGAACTCCAACTTATTATGGTTGGAGGAGGACCTCTACATTTTGTAAAATTCAGTGTCTAATAATTTTTCGGTTCGAATTAAATATTGATAATGGGTTTTAATTGATTTCTTAAGAAATGTATTTAATTATATATTTATTTAAAATTATGTGTGATTCCGTATGGCCAGCCTATTAAGATTCAATTTTCAAGAATTATTCGTCTCATCCCTCGATCATAGTGTTTCGGCTTCATTATACATTACATTCTCAATCTGCAAAGTAATTCAGCAAAACATACATCGACATCAAGTTCAATTTAATTTCACTCATGCTCTGTGATGAGGATCCACTGTGTCAGTTATTTTCAGTCTTGAATCTTTATTTCTGTTAATTTATCATTTAATATCGTTATAGGTTACCTATCGATTCTCTGAGCATTGGGAGGCAGAGAGACGAAAAAAACTCTTCCGACATTTTCTCATTGGCTGTGGCATTGGTATTCTTCTGATAGTTATAACTCTTCCGCTGTGCTTTTGGGCTGCTAGTGGCACAAGTAGAAAAAGATACATCCACTAAGGATAATCTAGCAAACTCCTGGATGAAAGTCAATATCATTGGTAGCTATTTGCTTGGGTATGGAACATATTTGGTCCCTCGTTCTACCGCAATGGGTTGTTCAATTCTTGCATTTCTGATGTGCTGAGAAATATTCTTTAAACGATTGAACGCACTGATACCATATGACTTCAGGAAGAAGAAGTTGGCTAACACTGTAATTGGCTGAAATATGTCATCTTCAACGTGACCGAATATACCTTAATAATATCTGAGAGCTTTCTTTATCGGAGTGTTGACAGGTAAAATCATTCATAGGATTATGGCCGTTTTTCGAATTATTACTTAACAATTTTTGTTTCTCTATTGTTCGTCATTTGTAAATCTTTATTTGTTGATACCAGAACAACCTTTTCTGTATTGAATTTTTGACTATTGGGGTAAACATGAAAACATTATAAATAATAAAAATAATTATACTTTTCTGTTCCATTAAATGTTGAAAACTATTAGTTTCTTTCCAATTTATCGTCCTTCTTTCAGGGAAGATTATGAAAACCGTTCTATAGAATGAATAAAAATACGGTTAGTAGATGCTTCGTTTCTGAAGTAAGCCTGAAGGCTAGATTATGAACCTGAACATATTTGATTCACCTCATCCGGCAGTAGCTTTTTTAGCCAAATTGGTTCAACCAAAAGTAAATAGAAAATTTTTGAAAAACAGGAGAAGATAGTTTTCACATGCGTTATTGTCCAGATCCTTGTGTGGATGATAGTGAAACAAAATTCTTGGCATACAATGCCAATATGCTGCTCACAAATCTGAAATAAAAATGTGAACCATAAATTACAATACCTCTAGAAATATATCGAATACGATTTACACGAAAAAATATGATAGTTTAGTAATGTAAGTGCTCGAAGAAATCAGTGGTAGAATGGCAGGAGTCTGTGTTTCGTAATCCCGTTCAGAGAAAAGTTTTCCAATTCGGAAAACTGTTCCAACATTTAATGTTGGATGAACCAAAAAACAGTGCTACACATAACACAAAAATTTGAATTATCATGCACACCAGACATTTTTTGTTAATATAATTATCATCAATGTATCGTTCCTCCAATCCTATGAGCAATTTTAATGTAAAATTAGGAAAGTGCTTTTAGTTTCTGTTCGATATAGAATTATGTTTGAACAGGTGAATACTCATTTCATGCAACAATTGAAAGAAAAAAAAAATCAATAATTTTTGATGATTTTGAACAGGCTGTATCTCGTTGGGAAATGATCGCCTGGAAAATGAAAAAAATTACTTTTGAAGCTTGAAGACTCTAGTTTCTCATTCAGTAATCGAAAATCAAAAGAAGAAACACACTATTGTTTGGTTTATTTTATTCTTAGGCGATCGATTTCGGAATATACTATTCCATCCTCAGTGCAGCTGAAATACACAATGTTGCATTACAAAATCTTACATTATTATTATTTTCACTCTTAACTTCCTGTTGTTGGATTTTTTTTTAGGTTAAGAGCATGTAGCCAATTGAAACTTACTGTCTTATGAAGTTCAAAAGTTGACTGGAATGTCTCTCATCCATTAATCTGTTATTCGTATTCATTTCTGTTGTCCGCAGTTCGTAATGTGTTACAATTGATGGCTATGTTCGGTTTTTTCTGTCATAATCCGGTCTTATGTTCCATGGTCATAGTCTTTATCTTGTTCTTACTATTCCCAATGGCTTATGTGTTTGAAAATATTTTTATCATTAAATTCGATGTTGTCATGCAGCATCAGTGGGCTATTTTTATTCTTCAGAATTTCAAGTTGTCCGAGTATAGTTTATTTATAATAATTATTCTCTCTATGTAATATTCTTATAATGTCGTAATTGATTTCGTGTTTGCAATTTTCGAAATGTGAACCTGAGGCTGAGTGCGATTTATTTCTTTTATGTTCCTTAAATCTTGTTTCTATACTGCTTGTAGTCATACCTATATAGAATAAAGAGCAATTTTACATGTTATCTCGTAGATTCCACTTTGTTGTAATTTTGATTTTTCTCTGTTATTAACTAATATATTTTCTAATGTTCTGTGTCGTCTAGTTCTGAGTGTATAATTGCATTTTCTTAGGGTTATTTTCATTTTTTCATGAAAGTCTCTATAATATAATGTTGCTTGAATAAAATAAATTATAACTTTAAACAGAGAAAAGCAGACAACAGAAATAAATACGAAAAACCGATTAAAAGATGACAGACATTCCAGTCCATTTTTGAACTTCATAAGACAGTAATTTTCAATTGGATGCATGCTCTTAACCTAGAAAAATATCCAACAACAGGAAATTTAGGGAGAAATTAATTATAATAATGTAAGATTTTGTAATACATAATTGTGTATTTCATCTGGCCTGAGGATGGAATAGAATATTCTGAAATCGATCGCCTAAGAATCAAATAGATTGAACAGTAGTGTATTTCTTCTTTTGATTTTCAATTACTTATTAATACAGAACATGAGTCAAGTTTCATAACTAAGTCTAGTCTTAATTTATTCTTTAGCAATTTTCCAGAGTACCGAGTATCTATGCAATCTTCGGATAAATCAGGAAAAAAATTTTTCGAAATTTTTCAAATTTTTATTTTTGCTCTGGGCGCATAGCAAAATTTTGTGGAGCCCATGCGAAGGGCGAATATCCTGTTTATTCAGCTCTTATATTCTTTTTACTATTCTCGGTTATAACCTCTTATTTCCTTTTTACTTCAAATTTTTTTTTCCAAATGAGCTGAATTCTTGATTTTTGTTTGTTTTTCGATCTCTGCATCTGTTTAGCTCGGAGAAATTCTTCCAACCGCGTAAAGCAAAAATAATAATTTGTGAATTATTGGAAATTTGTTCTTCCCGATTTATCCGAGAATTGCATAGCTATGGGTAAACCTGAAAAATTTTAACCAATAAATTAAGAAACTAGAGTTTTTAAGCTTCAAAAGTAAGTATTTTCATTTTAAATACTACCATTCTTCACTGAGATAGAGGTTGTTGAATAGCACCCCAAATTTTGCAAATGTTTCTGTTCCTTTTATTCTTGCGCGAAGTATAGTTGATAAGCTTTCATGTAATATTCCATTGAACTAATTTCGTAGTCATTGTTGAGGATTGTTTCACTATGCTTCATTTATGTTTAACTTTCAAAATAACCATCTTGAATCATCAACTGCACATCGAATAAATGCCTAGAGTTTAAATGTTTCACATTTGCTTTTGATTTGCCACAGCACTTTCGTTTATATCACGAACCCATCCAGAATGTCCCGATTTGATGCTATTGTATTTCAAAATATTATTCGATAGGTAGAAAAATGTTAATGAACAAACATTCTGAATTTTCAAGCTGATTTAACCGAAATTTGTCGAACACTATTGTGTGTTGGGGATAATTGGGGGGAAAGAATCTGCAGAATATCATTAGAACGCCGATACGCTCTAATAAATACCTACATCGATTTTTCATGTTGAAAATTTCAAGCACCCCAATTAACTCCTCCGAAGGCTGAAACAAGGTTATTTTGTTTCACCAAAAAATTCGGTCATCCAAATCCTTGCATAGAGGTTGTCATTCCAATCAACCGAAAAAAGACTCCACAAGGCTGGTTTTTCTCATATTTCGAACTCAGGAACAGGTCGAGCGGTGTATTTATTATCGATGGGTTATCATCAAAAGGAACAATTTCACTAAAAACCACTTTTATAAAACTGCTGGTGTCCGAAAGAACAAGATACTCAATTTTTGTGCTATCAAATTTTGAATGCCACTTTTAAAATACCCTGAAAATTAATCTTGAATCCGGACATTCTGCATGTGCTTCTAATTTCATTCTATTGTCACAACAATTTTTTTAATTCCATGTTTCGTGTCGTTATAGGTCACTTACCGATTCTCCGAGCGGTGGGAGGCTGATAGGCGAAAAAAACAAATCAGACACCTTTGCATTGGCTGTGGCATTGGCATTCTCCTGGTTCTTTTAATGATTCCTTTCTGTTTTTGGCTTGTTAGCATCACACCTAGAAGAAGATACGTTCACTGAAGAAAATCCAGTTCGTTTCACGAACGAATTCATTAACTTTCAATGTGTGTTTTAATAATATAATGTAATTTCTATATCAAGGTCATATCCCTCAATCGATCATATTCTTTAACCCGACTTGATCGAAATCTCGTATTTGTGGTTGTCTTGCAAGAAATGCTTTTTCTAGTCGATTGCAGCCAAGGGCGGATTTACGGGGGGAGGGGTGTAATGTGTAATTACCCCCCTCATGAGTGTCAATATATATACTTCGAGCAGCAATTAAACTAACAGAAAGATATTCAAAATTTTTTGGTGATTTTCAACACGCTGTATCTCAATGAAAAATTGCCTTGATGAAAATAAAAAACTTACCTTCGAAGCCTTTTATTTCTGAATTTATTGGTTCACTATTAGTCTTGCAACCATCGGATAAAGCACGAAGAAAAACTTTTCAAAATGAGCATGAAAAAATTTTCTCATGCTTGACCGTTGCAAATGTCACATAACCTATTTATTCGGCTCTAATTTGCTGTTCATGACTTTAAGGTATAACTATTTGTCTTCGAGATATCCTGTTTTGAATGCAAAATGATATTTTTTTCACTCAACTGCCGATATCTCCGGAACCAGTGATCTCCTAGCAGCTGAAAGGCGATTTCTTTTTCTACAGAAAATTTCCTACAAAGACTTGTTTTGTTCAATTCAAAAGAATTTTTTTTACCCTTCATATAAACGAGGAATGAGAGCAGAAAAATATTTTGTTTAATGGACTGTGTCTTCGTCGATATTGGCAAAAAAGCTTAGGTTATAAGAAAATTTTACAACCTGATGTTTCTCGAAGTCCTAAATCGGTAGATCGATAGGTCAAGCAGGATTCTTGAACCGATTGAGTGAAATTTAAAAAAAAATTGAAGGAAGAATTGTTTTGTTCTTTAAACTTGACCTAATTTTCGTAATTAATCAATAATTACATTATTTCTTCAGTTCTCACTCGAATTTTTGTTTTAAAGAATAATGAAAAAAAATTTTTAATCCCAAAAATGCCCGAAATTCGAAAAATAATCAACAATCGAAGAATTCCGTTAAACATTATTGGAAAAGTAAAATTAATTAAAAATAAATTCAATTTAAAAAACATGAGACCATTTCTGACTCACCTCCACTGGATACATTTAAACCTACATTTTCCTCAGAAAAAAATCATGGAATGGATTTAAAACTAACTTGTCCACGGTACTCGTTAAGCGAAATTCAGAGCGACAGAATTTTTCCGTTTTTTGACACCACGTTTTAAAAAACAGTTTTTTCGAAAACCTTTCGACTCATTCGTTGAAAAAACTGATCGAAAAATATTAGGTCAAGTTTAAAGAAATAAACTTTGTTCTTTCAATTTGTTCAAATGTTCATCAATCGGCCCAAGAAATCAAAAAGAAATTTTTGTTAATTTTTTCCATATATATGTTAAAGGTGAAAAATTGTTTTTTCAATAGAACAAAACAGATTTTTGTGTAAAATTTTCTGTAGAAAAATAAACCGCTTTCAGGCTCGGTACGCGACCTGTACTTCCGGATATATCGGCAGTTGAGTGAATTAGGATTCTCGAAAGTCGTAAAAAGCAAATTGGAGCTGAATGAACATTTATGCGACATTTGCATCGGTCTAGCTAGAAAAAATTCTTCATGAGCGTAGAGCAAAAAAATAAAAATTCGAAAAATTGTTTAATCTTGCTTTATCTGATGATTGCATGGCCACCGGTACTCCAATCACTTCAGAAACTAGAGTCTTCAAGCTGCAGAAGGTGGTTTTTTTATAACTTGAAAAAAAAATTCTCGATTTACAGTCTACAGTAACAATGTGAATAATAATAAAGATTGAATAAACTTCGAAATTCACATTGTTTCTGTTGACCGATAATTCCTTTTCAAGTTATTTCATATTGGAACTGTTGGTTTTTTATTTTCTATACAACCATTTTTCACCGAGAAACAGCCTGTTTAAAAAAATGTTGAGAATTTTTCTGTTCCTTTAATTGTTTCGCGAAGTATATTAGCAATGAAAAGTTCCTAAATATGTGGTAATCAAATACTTTTCAAGCTCTAGTTACTCGTTCTCAATGGTTATTACCCCCCTCCTGAAAAAAAGCTATATCCGCCCTTGATTGCAGTATACGAACGTCATGAATATATTTTGCACCATCCATATTGTCAATATGCAATTTAATTACATACTAATTTTAAACTGATCAGAAGAACAAACTAAATAAGAAATAATCAAATTGAACTTACTGAAAATCAACGATTTTTAAACAGCTCGTTTACTCAACAATTCGCATTGATACGAGTATACGAGTAGTGGTTCATACCACCATGTGTTAGTAAAGAATGTACATTCTGGATCATGATTTCAGCTTTCAAAATTCCCTGAAAATTAACCTCGAATCTGGACATTCTGCATGTGCTTCGAATTTTTTTCCATTGTCATAACAATTTTTTTAATTCCATGTTTTGTGTCGTTATAGGTGACTTACCGATTCTCCGAGCGGTGGGAGGCTGATAGGCGAAAAAAATACCTCAGACACTTTTGCATTGGCTGTGGCATTGGCATTCTCCTGATTATTTTAATAATTCCCTTCAGTTTTTGGCTTGCTAGCGTCACACCAAGAAGAAGATACGTTCACTGAAGAAAATCTAGTACGTTTCACGAACGAATTCATTAACTTTCAATGTGTGTTTTGATAATATCATATAATGTGAAGGTCATGTCTCCCAATCGATCACATTCCTCAACACGACTTGATCGAATTCTTGTAGTTTAAGGGTGCTTTTTCTAGTCGATTGCAGCTTATGCCATGAATCTATTTTGCACCATCCATATTGATATATCAATGTGCAAATTAATTACATATTAATTTAAACCTGATAAATCATCGGAAGAAGAAACTAAATTTAATCCACTTAGAATAAAAACGATTATTTTTTGTTGAAACAGCTCGTTTACTCAACAATTTGTATTGATACGAGTAGTGGTTCTCATAAGGTTCCACCAATTTTAACCAATATGTTAATACTTGCATTTGTCTCCGTACAGAATGTACATTCTGGATTATGATTTCAGGTGAAATGATAATTCTTATTATTTCATTTCGAAATATTTATTGTTCCAAAATATGCTTCTCATATGAGCATTACGTTATACCAGCTCTGGGTTTTATTTTCCTCTATCTAGTGAGAAATGAATATTTCCCTTTGAGTTGGAAGTCTTTCTGCTTAAGGGTATCGGAATTTTCGTGCTGTTTAAAATTTCAGAGCAATTAGAAAAAGATATAGCGAATCTGAATAATTGGCCAAATTCCTAAATCATGGAAACTAGACACATTGACATTTATGTCAATTTTTCATATTCATATTTTTTGTATTCCAACTGGTATATGTACATTTGTCGAATTCAATAATACCTACTATAATTTCTTCACTTGAAAATGTCATGTTATTTTTTGGTTTGGCCACAAAACATCCACATCTCGAAAGGCCGTACTTCCGATTATTCGAATAATTCTTGGTCTCAAATATATATAAGCTATAGTACAGGTAATAAAGGTTCCACAGTACGGATATTGGTAAGGCACAGTATAATTGGAGGATATAATTGGAATGTTTCATCACCTGTTTCTCATTTTATCCTTTCAAGGGTTATAACTTAGGTTATGAACGTCAGAATTAGAGAGATATTCTATATCAAACTACTCCTGATCTTTGCTAATTAACCACATCCTGAAATTACTTGAACTTGAAAAAAATTTCTCACTATGCATCCCGCTGAGAGTTGTTCCACAGCTAGGGGTGAGAATTCATTATAGTCCCATGTAACTAAATGTATTTTTGACACAGTAATCACTTCGAAATTTTTTCCCAGTTATTTCACAAAACGATCGGCTATTGACTACCGAAAAAATCACAGAACGCCATGTTTAAAACCTGGACGCATGTAACGAAAATAAGGTGAAATCTAAAACATTTCGCATATTGCCAGGTGCTTTCATTCGCATCGCGAATTGCCGTGATTTATTCACCAAATTTCCCCGAATTCAATTGACCGGTTATCATCAGAGTAAGATTGAGGTAACAACTACTCATGTTTGTTTGCAAAAACACGAATCACCAAACTAACTGCCCGCTCACACCAAATTTTGCCTGATGAAAGGGCACAAAAATGCCCGGACGAGTGAGGTTATCAAGTCATTGTCATAAAAGCCTAGAAATGTATAATGAAGTATCGACTAATAATTTGTCGTGATTTCTTGCACAAGTGTTACTTTTCTGGCCAAATCAGATTTGGTGTGATCGGGTTGAACGTAGCTTCAATTCAAAGTCGAAGATTTTCATTCACGAGTTGAGCATTATTAATAATAATTATGTCATGATAATTTGTGGGATGAAACTTCAATTTCATATGAGTATTATGAAATTTTCTTTAGTATGCAGCTTATTATTTCAATTGGTTTGTAGTGTTTTTGTAGGTTATTTCAGTTCTCTGCATGAATTAAGCTTACCTACATACAGAACCCAATTGCGGCCGTGTTTTTCTCATCTATGTTACTCAATTGTATTTGTATCAACACTATGAACACTTATTTTTAATGTTCCTTCTTGTGTCGTTATAGGTCGCCCACCAATTCTCGGAGCGGTGGCAGTCAGAAAGACGTAAAAAATACATCAAATATGCTTGCTTCGTTCTTTGTATTTGTAGTGTTTTAATTGTGTTAAACGTTCTTCTCTTCATATGGATTGCTTCAATGAATCCGAAAAAGCGATACGTTCACTGAATCAAATTTCTTCACAGCTTCAATCAGATTTGAAATATACCTCGGTGATTTTTGTCCTCTTCTCCCTTCAAGTTATTAGTATTCTTCGTGATGACATTATGAAAATTATTCAATTCATGCATTTCTGATAGGCTATTATATATATTCACCAAACGAATGGATTAGTTAGTCCATTGTTGTTCATGCCAAAGCGTTCCAGTAGAATAAGAATTAAGCTTAGTTTGTAGGTGTCGATATTTAGAAGTAACTACCCTAATATCCATAGATTTTAGGACCACATCATTTGGATTGCTTTCACATTATCACAATCAATAAAGGCATCATTCTGCTTCAGTCCGAAATATTTGTCGTGTGGAAGATATTTGCATTCGAAATGCTGAAAATGATTTTTCCAGAAAAATTACTCTACAAGTAGTTGTAGATCATTTTGTTTTGAGGTCGTACAAATTTACATTCACTTTACTTCATCCGTTTTTTTATACTGTCGAGAATAATTTGTTGCGCTGTTTTGTGCCGTTGAATATTTTTCATGTGGTTCTCGTGATATCCCAAAAACTGAATAAAGTGCCAACTCAGCACTTTTCGAGAAATTGGATTCAAACGAATGCAAAAAATTGTGCATTACATGTACTGAGTGCCTGGAATATTTTCTGAAAATCGAAATAGAAAAATAAAGATGGGGTCATGAATATTTCCACGGAAATTAGGAAAATTAGGGAAAAAGTCATCCCAATAGATTCAAGAAGATTAGAAAAATTTAAGGTCACAAATCTTTTTTTTTTTCATTTCTGCGAAGAATCAACGAAAGTGCTGGGCTGGCTTTATTTTGTTTTCAGCTTCTATTTTCATGGAATCAAAAAAAAATTCAATAGCACAAAGCATCACAAACCAAGCGCCTTTCCGATTTTTTGTGAAAGAGTTTATTATGATGAGTTTTGCCAAAAATCAATTTCTGAATCACCATGAATATATACTTTTAATCAGGAAACCTTGTAGTGTCACCAGCTTCATCTGCATTGTCATCATATTTTTAATCAGAAAATTTTCGTTATAGGTTACTTACCGATTTTCCGATCGATGGGAGACAGAAAGACGTGAAAAGTACTTCAAATATACTTGCTTTGCCTTCTGCATTTGTACTCTTTTGTTTTTTCTATCAATTCCCCTATTTATGTGGATGGCTAGTCTGAATCCGAAAAAACGATACGTTCATTGAGTAAAAATCGTAATAGCTGTTCAATGTTTAATGTAGAAACAATGTTTTTTCCTTTCGACATTATTTTCTGTGATTCGGAATATATAAATTCTCTCATCAAATAGGTTTCTTAGTACATTCTTGTTAATGTTAAAGTGTTCGAGTAGAAATAGAATTGAGCCTAAATTCAGATTTGTCGTTAAATAGAAGTACTCATACCCCGATCACCATAGTTCTCATTAGTAAAACATCACTTGATTTTATGTCACAAAACTGACCAGGCAATTTATGGATATTAATTATTTTTGTCCGGATTATCGATTAAGAATGATCTTGTTAAAACACTAAAAATGTCATGAATATGTGTTCTATTCTCCTGCTATCAACTACTATTTTTTATAATCATTTTAGTTTTTTTACCTGATCAGATATGACGTGTCTGAAAACAATATAGCTATTAGCTGTTTTTTCTGTTTTTGTTAGAAAGATATCAAGTTAGAATAATCACCTCGTTGACAATATGATTCATCAAACTTTGAAAAACAATGTTATTAAAATGTGTATTATTTTTCTACTTCTACCTAGTGAATTTTTTATGATCGTTTTACTTTTTTTCCCCTGATTATTTCGACTGGATATCTATTGCGGGGTGGAAAAAGTGTTTGAAACATTTTGTTTAGGTATTAAAGCAAGAAGCCGCGAATGGCATGTTTGTGTAGGAGGATCCATGGCTTTAAGTTCCAACATTCTCAGGATCTGGAACTAACTTCATCTCATAATTTTTTCAATTAACTCTCGCAATTTTGGTTTTTTTATAATGTTTTTGTTGTATTGATATCACTGAGGTTGGTACGTATTTCTCGATAGATATTTATTATTTCAAATATCTGGTATCGTTATCTGGCCTCCTTAGATGAATGATATCAAATTAATTGTTATATCTTACTACGTAAAATTGATATTCTCGAGAATATTTAGCCGATCGACCAGTTTTATATTCTTACTTTCGAATGTTCTGAGAGTTAATTCAATTCAAAACCTCACTACGGTAACTAAATAATCAAGTAAATAAAAAAAAATCTCATTGATTTAACACGAATAATAACGGTTGATTTTCATTGAAGAGATACCCCGAAACACAATTACACATACAAAACAAACACTGCATGACAGTTTCAAAAATGACTTTAAAAGTAAGACAGTTTCAACATGAATTGCCAAAAAAACGACACCACCAAATTCGACACATGAAAAATGCTGATTTTGTTTGCATGAATTTTTTTCTAAACACCTTTTGAAACTTAGTTGATGCACGTTTTTTTTGTACCTTGGTTTGAATGAAAAGCGAAATGTACCCCATTTGTATTATCGAAATTGATTCTCTTTTAGAATTTCATTAAGTGCAGTTTGTTTCTTCCTAAGCAGGAAAAACTCTTTTTTCTGAATAGGCAAGAAAAATATATTCAAATGAATATATCCCAACGTGGACGCTGAATTGCTTGTGATTTTCTGCCTAGTAAAACGAAGGTAATTTCTGATCAGTTTCGATACATACCAAATTCCTAAACTTCCTAAGAGCGATTCCTGATTAATCGATGCTGGCATGTTTTTTTCTGAACATTTTCATGTCTTTTTTTGCTCATGATATCATTGTATTGCTTTATCCGAATCTCATGTTTTAATTTACCCATTTCATGCTTGAATCCTACCACGAAATCGTTTTCTTATAGGTGGCCTTCCGATTTTCACCTCAGTGGGAAAGGGACAGGAAAAAACAGGCTATTAAAATCATGTGTGCAATTTGTGCGGTGTCTGTTATAAGCTTTATCGCCTTATTTTTCTTCATTGCTTGGCTGGTTGAAGGTACAAGTAGAAAAAGATACACTCATTGAGTATATGAATTTCGACTATACCAAAAAAAGTTTCGTATCAGAACTTTCATGTTATACGTTATGATATTTTGAAGTTCTATTCACAATAATGTCGATTTAGTGTAATGTATTATGAATGCAGACTGACGTTTTCAAATACAAGATTCACCTCACGATGACAATAAATATTTGTTGATGATATTTCAAAATTTTTCAAATTAGAAATGCATCACCACTTGGAGAGTTTGTTGCGATTGAGAAATCTTTCATTTGTTCTCTTTGGGAAAGACTCTATCAGTCGATAGCAGCAATTTAGCTTTGGTGATATGTTCCATGTTCTTTTTACTTCAGAAATATTCAGATATTTGAATATCTGTTTTTCTATCGGTCCAAGTATGAAATTAATTCCGGAAAAATTTTTCAGGTTGGGGTTAGTACAAGTCTATCAATTACTCCAGGAAGAAATTTTTCATCGAATAATAAGAAGAATCTTTTGATTGCTGTTATAGTTGTCTGCATTTTAACTTGCCTTGGCTGGTTCCTTATTGTCGCAGTATTAAACTTCTCCACAATTTGAATTTCTTCGCTATAATATCACAACTTATATTCATTCCATTTCCAATCTAGATGCTACTTAATCGAAATTTATTATCCTTTGTTCCCTTCTAGAAAAGATATCAAAATTCATTCTTGCAAATTGTCTCAGTGTCGGTGTCAAATGTCTTTCGGAAAACATAGCCGAATAGTTATAATCTTCTCGACCGAATATCCTCTTTTCGTTTTTTATTCAATGACTACTGGGTCGTATGTATACATTACATTGTCAGGATAAATTTATAAAATCATTGGGATTTCTCACAAAATATGGTTGTGAAAATTATTTGGAAATTAAATCTTATATTTGGAACAAACTGAAAAAAATTTTGTACTGAATATTTTTGTATTACGGGAAAATGACCAAAATACCTCATTTGCAAAATGATACTTTCCTGAATAATTTGTTCGGAATTCAATTTCTTGAAGGTGATAATAAGAACCATTTTCAACGAAGAGTATGCAACTATTGGTCGTTTGTATATTTTGCTTCATATCTCATGAAAGTCTTTTAATGAACACATGGTGCATTTCTCCATATTATGGACATCGAAAATTCTGAATTAAATTTTTTTCGTTATATTGATTGAACATTAATTATATATTATGTGTGTTGATGTTGTGCCAATATATAAACAAATGTGTGAGTAGTTGTTGATCTTGATTGTTTCAACTTAACTGAAATCAGTTGATATATTCTATATCAATTTAGGTATTGGTTTCCCGATTCATATTGAATGATGATTATATTCATATGATTCAAAGTTTTGATTACTAATTTCATTTATATTGAATGGGAGAGAGCAGCGAATATAATTCAAAAACAAATTTGAATGAAACTTTGTTTACCGGCATCCTTGCATAATCAAGCACCTTATATATTCAAATCGGGAAACTTGAAATACTCGATGAAGATATGTTGAGACATATTATTCCACATGTTATCTTGAGCTCCCTGTGTTGAATTTAGAGATCTATGTTATCATGTTATATTTAATAGTACTTTTCAACGTGACATCTACACTTAATTTGAAAATTTTTATACTTTCAATCTTCTTAATTCAAGTGCTATATTGAAATCGACAATATGTAATATTTACCCCAAATTATTCTTCGAAAATCTTGACCTTCCATCTTATTGTAAACGCTGTTTGAAGCCAATTTCCAATATAAAAAGTGAAATGGTGCCTTAGCCTGAAATTGTAAGCTACTTATTTGTAACTTTTCTGTACTTCATTTTCGTTGTGAGAGTGTTTTTACTAATTCTGTCATGAAATTTTCACATTTTACTTATGGTTATACTGTTGTGATTGTGTTTGCTTCAAAATTTTCTCAGAGTCAGTGGTGATTCTAACATGCCCTATTTCTACATACACCCAAATTCCAGACGATTTCTGGAAAGAGATTCATTTTTCAATACAGAGGATGACTCTGTAATTCGCAGTAAGTACATAGATCACACATGCAAAATACGAATATGTACTAACCAAGCTGACCTTTCTTTCATTCATATTTTCTGAAAGAAAATATATTTTTCTTGCAGATGCCAACAAGTATATTTCGTGACCCTTTGCTCTGGTACGGCTCTGATCAGAAGGGTGCCTTTGTTTTTTTCTTGATATTAGTGGTTATCATGGTAACCCTTTTTGTTGTTTCTTTTTATTATATGATAAGATCTTTCGACACTCCGATTCAGAGTACTCGGAATGTTAATAGTTATGATGAATATGATTCGTACAATGCAGACTATCCTGGATAGTTAGGTCATCAATTTATAAAATCCGATGAAAATTATTGAAATAGGGCATGTTCCTTTTCCTGTTAGACTTGAATATGAAAAGTGTATTTATATGTTATTTTCATTCTATATAGAAGCAATTTTATACTTTCCATTTCTGAACTTTTCCACTTCAGGTACTTACATTGTGTCCAATATGATGTTATGCCGTTGTTATAGGATTGTAGTTTTGTGTAGTAGATAGTAAAAATATAATGAACTATTTTTTGAGTGCTGTTGTTATCGCAAACATTTTTATCCATATATAATAAAGTTTACATGTGAAATATAGAGTACTCTTTTCGATCCAGTTATTGCAAATAGTTTCACTTCTCTATTGTTTAAATTGACTGGTTAGCTATAAAAAAAAAATAAATGATTTTTACATCTTTCTTATATACCAGGTGAAGCAAAATGAAACTTTTCATTCTTACAAATATATTACTTTGAAAAAATATTATGTTGTGTATCTGCGGTTACTTGCTTTTAACTCTTGATCTTCAATATAATGTAGACGTTTGAGACTGATGATTTCGGAGGTTTTACTGAGAAGTTATCATTAAAGTGAATCTGAAGGATAATCTTTATAACTTCAATAATGGATGAAAGATTTCCAAATTTAAATTTTAGCAATATGGCAATATATTAGTATGCATATGCCGAGTCCCAGTTATACATGAAATTTTATGTTTATATTACATTCTGAAAAGGATAACAACAATTGAGATATTCATTTTACGCACTGAATCACAAAAAGAATTTCTGTTCGCTTTTTTTCAAGTTTTCAGTGTCACGTTTGATTCACGTTATTGTTTTCTGCCCAGAAGAAATGGCCATTTTTACCACAATATTTTTGAATTCTTCAACACCAAATGCATGTGTCAAAGAAACTCCGTTTTAGACCCTCAACTTTTACTGCATCTTGACCTTTTGTTTGAAATCCGAATCCATCATTTCCAATTCTTTATAGGTGTTTCTACCATCTGGATATGGCCCCTACAGAAACAGAAACAGAGTTCTCAAAGTCTGCGCTGGAGTATGTATAAGTATCGTCCTGATCTGGATAATTCTATCCGTATTTCTGAGAAGAAGGCCTGTACACGTTGTTCATGTCGATCATATAAATCACTACGTGGATTAATGCGTATTGAATGTTAAAAATTGATATAATGTGAGTTTTCAATTTTGGGGATGTAACGTTAGCCCACCTTCAAGTTTCTCTGTGTGGAAAATAATTATTTACATTAATTAAATAAATGTTGTTATAAATATGATCGAATATTTCACTCCTGTCAAAAGTTTCATGTAAATACAATTCAGCGATAATTGCAATGTAGAAAGCGTAAGATTCATGCGATAATTGCACTGCTCGCATCCATAGCAATTTCGGGAAATGTTCCCCTGAAATACACTCGTGCATCAAAATGACTTGATTTTTCTGCATTCCAGGGTGTTGTCTTTGAAAAACTGCATTCGGTCATTTTCAATGAACTTATGGAGTTTTTAGACAACAAGCTGTCATGAGAATTCATCGGTTATTTTGAAGCACTTGTGCACTTAAGAAAATTTCTATTCATTAGAAATGTAATCCTGGAATCTGGGGGATAACAGATTCATCAAACAAGCTGTCCCGACTTCAATGAAGTAGTACAATGATGATGAGATTCATCAAACGGAAACAACGAATGACTGAAACAAAGATGAATTCAAAATAGTAATCATTGGAAAGAATGCCATTTTGAATTCGCAGACGAAGAGATCATGAGGTTGGAGAAATGAAAAAATATACCCAACCTCATGATAAAAGATCTGTGAGCCTGGGAATTGATAATGGGATTAATTTCGATGATAACTATTTTGAATTAATCTGTTTCAAAAATGTTTTCGTTGTGTCTTCCGTGAAGGCAAAGAATCTTTCAGAGTTTCGTTTCATACTTAATCTTAAAAACAAATTCCCCTTTCGAGAAAGAAATGGAAACTCTCTAACTGTTACTATTTTCAAGTTTTAACAATAGAATTGGAAAAATTTGAGTTTTTCTTGAGAGAAAAAAAAAATTAAAAATAACTGATTATTTTGCTATCGCATATTAGAATGTTCATAATATTATATCTTCTCAAAGCGGGAACGTGATCTATTTCCTTATTCAATCAAACGGTACAAATCATTTCGAAATTTAATATGAATATTACTGTAGGAAACCTAACTGAAAAATCGGATAATTCAAAAATAATTAAATGAAACTTGAGCCTTCAAATATGTGGAACATTGAAATGAATTATTCCAATCGAGAATAGAGACTGCATGAAAGTGTACATTTCAGATATTGACTTCTCTCAGGGTTTTTTATAGATAAAGGATTGTGAAAACTATAGTTTGAGCGACAAAAATGAATACTAAATTTTTCCAATTTTTCTTATAGATTCTAAATATGCATCGAGTCTCTCACCTTTTCCACGAAGTAGCTGAAAATCATTGAATTTTCAAATTTTTTTTTCGATAAAAACAATAACTTCTGAAGTTTCTGCAATTTCGAAATAGCGGACGATAATTGTTTCAGTTTGGCAGTTTAGTTGTGTCTCACGCTCTTGGTTTAATTGATAAAATAACTCCGGTCTCTAACACTTATTTAGAACTTTTGAGAATTAGAAATGGCGAAAGTTAATCACTATTCGATGTGAAGAAAACACAAATTTGGCTCGTTTTTCATATATCTGTTTGAAATATAACACTATGAGAAACATTCTTCATGTGCTAGTGAATGGTAGAGAGAACTGGATCAGAAAAAAGATCACACTGAAGGAGAGGCAAATAGCTCAATCCTAGTTTTCAATATTCTGGATAAATGAATGTTATCCTAACCGAAAGACTTGAATCTGATTTTTATCTCGTACATGCTCTTGCTTCATATTCAGTTTTATTTCGATATAGAATAGTATATTCTAAAACAAGTTGCAGAATGAGCTCCTATTCCAACACGAAGGCGAAGTTCGAAAACGAGCGACGAAGGAGCGAGTTTTCGATAGCATGAGTGTTGGAATTGCCTTCTGCAACGAGTATTAGACGGTATTTTCTCTATTTCAGTCAATTTTTGTGAAAACCTCTCGAAATTCAAATGAAAATTCAGATTAGTGACTTTTGTTTTGTAGCTTGGCAGTTGGTGTGACATACGAAATTTGACAGATCACGGAATTTGAATTGATTTGATTCGAAACTTGATTCGATCGGAGGTCAGTACTGACAATCATAAAACGAAAAATGTAACTGAAAACAATGCTGTAATGAGTTTCATTACAGCACTTCTTTTAGTACTGTAATGAACTCATTACGATACTGAAATAGAGAATAGTATATTCTAAAACAAGTTGCAGAATGAGCTCCTATTCCAACACGAATGCGAAGTTCGAAAACGAGCGACGAAGGAGCGAGTTTTCGATAGCATGAGTGTTGGAATTGCCTTCTGCAACGAGTATTAGACGGTATTTTCTCTATTTCAGTCCATTTTTGTGAAAACCTCTCGAAATTCAAATGAAAATTCAGATTAGTGACTTTTGTTTTGTATCTTGGCAGTTGGTGTGACATACGAAATCTGACAGATCACGGAATTTGAATTGATTTGATTCGAAACTTGATTCGATCGAAGGTCAGTACTGACAATCATAAAACGAAAAATATAACTGAAAACAATGCTGTAATGAATTTCATTACAGCACTACTTTTGGTACTGTAATGAACTCATTACGATACTGAAATAGAGAAAAATTGTTACGATTTCCTTATGTTTTTCTATCATCTCTGAAGATGCCAGACACTCAGACTGGTGAAACGTCGAGATTTAATACACGGCGATGGCCAAAATGCTCGAAAAAAACAAATGACATTGAACGGTGGCCGCAGATGCCACACCCAATCCAGTGTTTCCAAGTAATTATGATAATTGTCTGTCGAAAGTCTTCAAATTGAGAAAAGATTTTTTTTCACAGAGCATTCGTATTCATTCAGGAACTATTGTCAATCTCAACGATTCCAAATTGATCTGCCTAGAGAAAATAATAACTTCATTTCTTGGCCATATTTGTGTCATTTTGGTCATGGTCCCATACACATTTTTAGTAACTTCTAGTAACTAGAAATCAAGCTTTCAAAGCCTATTTTTAAAACAAAAATTTCTGAACGGAGCATACAGGGTGAGTCTTTGACTGGTCCATAGACGAGGTATCCCATAACTAATAAATGAAACGACACACCACTATAGGGGTGACCAAATACTATTGAATGATACCAACAACTGTTCAGCGAAAATGAACCGTTTATAATATGATCAGAATTTTATTAAGAAACCTAATATTGTCGATTCTTCAACAATATATTTCAATCAAGAGAAGGAAGACACACACACTAAAATCTTCATTGAGTTTCCTGGCGATCGATTTCGGCATTGTTGTTATTTATCATCAGGCCAGCTGAAATATAGTGAAACAGATATATAACAACATACAAAAAGTTTATTCAAGTATAGTTTATTCAAGTATAGATTCAAGAACTTACTGTCAAAGCGTGAAAAAACCTGAAGTAATAACATCAAAGCTCTTGAATGTTAATAATCATTAAGTATGAAAAATAGATATTTTCAAAAATTAGGATTTTTGAAAGCGATATAACATTTTGAAATTCGAGGAGCAGAAATCTAACCGAAAAACTTCGGGGAAGCTCAACATGAGCTTCTTATACAGGGTGTTTCCTTAACATGCGGCAAAAATTCAGGGGGCTGTTCCTTGGACTATTCTAAGAATATTTTGTCCTTTGATGATTTTTGAAAAACCTCTTTGTTTCGAAGATACAGGGCAAACAAAATTTTAGATAATAACATTTTATTATGAAAAATTACATGAAAATTTAACTTAACCTACAAAAACTGTTGAAAATGACCACCTCCAGCCAGCATACAAGCATCCAATCTTCTCCTCATTGACTGCCGAACCCTTTCAAAAACACCAGGATCATTTCTTATTAAGTTACACCCAGCAATGATCCGATTTCGCAAGTCTTCCACATTTTCTACTGGAGTGGTATAAACTAATGATTTTAGATGGCCCCATAGGAAATAATCTAAGGGGTTTAAGTCCCGGGAACGAGCAGGCCATAAATGAGGTCCACCTCTTCCAATCCAGCGATCTCCGTATGTTAATGTTAAAAACTCACGAGCAACCAAACTAAAATGCGCTGGTGCACCATCGTGCATAAACCACATTGCATGTCTTATTGCCAATGGTACATTCTCCAAAAACAGAGGTAACGTTTGTTCTAAAAAGTTGCGATACACGTTCCCGGTAAGTGTTTCTGGTAAAAATATCGGCCCTATTAGCCAGTCACCCACAATACCAACCCAAACATTCAATGAGAACAGGTGTTGAAAACGATCTTCAATTATCTCATGTGGATTCTCGTCGGCCCATACATGGTTGTTATGAAAATTTCTTATTGCATTTCTTGAGAAATTCGTTTCATCGGTAAAAAGAATCAGCGTCAGTAATTGAGGAATTTGAACTAATGTGGTTAAAAGCCATTGACAAAATGCAATACGTGGGGGAAAATCAATGAGAATAAGTGCCTGAACGCGTTGCATATGGTATGGATATAACAAATTGTCTTTAAGAATTTTCCAAACAGTCTTATTACTCACATTCAAAGTATTGGCAATTTTTCGAGTAGAAGTTCTAGGGTCTTCTTCGATCATGTCCAGCACATTCTCTTCCAGTTCCACCGTTCTTACTGTGTTTGGCTTTCCTGGTCCCCCAATTTGTTTCAATGTGCCTGTTTCATGCAGACGTTGATGAATATTTTGAAACAATTTTCTGTCAGGAATATTACGCCCAGGAAATCGTTCAATGTACAACCTCCTAGCTTTTAATGAATTTCCATCAGCAAGTCCATAAATGAAATGCATGTCAGTCATCTCGGCATTTGTATAGCGATTCATAATAGTGAAAGATAAAATGTTAATTGCTAATACATCACAAAACGAATTCAAATGAAAACCGTGTTTAATCTGTATTCCTTTACCATCTGAACTTATCAATTTTAAGTCAAAAAACTGGCCGTTTTTTATAGTTGTCAAACACATTTAAAAATAAATTGTACCTACTTAGTAAACACAGTGCGGTACGTATTTTTATTTATACTATTATCAATTTTAAAAATATGAAAAATGTTGTTCGCCCTGTATCTTCGAAACAAAGAGGTTTTTCCAAAAACATCAAAGGACAAAATATTCTTAGAATAGTCCAAGTAACAGCTCCCTGAATTTTTGCCGCATGTTTAGGAAACACCCTGTATAGTGGGAAACTATAACCTTAACAATATGATTATTAGACCTAGTTTGTTATTTTAAATAAATGTTTTTCTGAAAGGTCCGAATTCTCATTCAACAAGTGATCGTTGTTCTTATATTTGATAATTACAAATTGTTCTAAAAGGAGTAGTTTTTTCAAATTACTACATTTATTTATCAATCGTAGATTTATGTTTTCTCATTATATCAAAAAATGTTCTTGCTATCTTCGCGAAGCGAATTGTGATACCAATATAAAAGGCAGGACAATAATTACATGTAATTTTATAAACACTACTGCATCCTCAACCTTACTTTTACAGTTAACGAGTAAACTGTTCTCTGTCTTTTTTTAACAATAAAGAAGTCTTAATGATGAATTAATTCTTTTATTGAGACCCTCAAGGATTGAGATCGAAATTAAGTTGGGGGAAGTATTTATTTTTATTATGGATTTCCAAATATAGTCAATATAAGACTAAGAGTTTATTAGCTTCAGCTATTCTCGAACTTGTATCTGTTTATGTTGGATGTTCATCCAAGATTATTTTTAGGTCTAAATATTTATTGTATTGTTCAATGCTTTCTCCAAAGTCATTTTCATCTGGATGTTCTGATTGAAAAAGTCGTTTAGTTCATCTGCGGTATCGGACCAGACACAGAAAATATCGTCAAAGTATCTCTTCCAAAGTTTAATTCAATTTGCTAGGGATGAAAGCATGATTTGGTCTACAACTTAGCAATGTTGTTCATGCTCTTGTGTATCCTAGGCAGAGAATGAGTTGAAGAAATATTTTTAAAGTTACTAGTCACTTTTGAATCTCGAGAAAATGAGTTTTTAAAATTCTTTACCAAGATAAAATGTATTTTTTTTAAACTAGAGGAGGTATATGAAGAGTCATAAAAATTGTAAATAAGAGGATGTTTTTAATTTACATTCAGCATTTTCGAATATCTATTTACAACAGTTTGAATTGGGAATGATAATACAATGTTCTAGGATTAATATGTTGAAATTATATCTGAGGATGTGGACTGAAACTTCTTTTTAAAGGCCTCGTCAACAAACATCTACATCCACGTTTTTTCATAACTCTCAGACCAAACTTTTTATTTAATACCTACAAGAGCTGTGAGGAGTCCAAAACACCCCATTAAGCTCTACAATCATTAAAATTAACACCCTTTTTTTGGTCAATGAACTCAATGACTCGGTTAAGGTTACTACTTGAAGACCGAAACCGACTGATATTGTCCATAGTCCATAAATTTGGTGGATATTTCCGTATGATTAGAGTAGAATGCTATTTAGAAGCGATACTCTCCGCTTGATGATGCTGAAATGAATGGGAACATTTTCATCGAATAGAGAGTGCACTTTAATGTGATTGTGACGAGTGCTCTCAATGACACGATCCTGTTAAATGAGTCGGTAGAAGATAACTTTGATAAAGGAATTTATACAGGGTGTCAGGACTGAATAAGGTAAGAAGTAGATAACTCTGCAATCTTCTACTTCAAGTTGGGGCATTGTCATGTGCCCAATTTGAACAAGTGAAAAATGTTTCAATATATATATATATATATATATATATATATTCTTATGAAAATAGAGAGCTAAAATAATACAATAAATGTTTAAACAAAAAGTACCTAAGCTGAGGTAAAAAAAGAACGGGGTATCATAACATTCTTCGTATGATACTATAGAATCATACGATACTATCATCATTAGTATCATATGATACTATAGAGCCAGGGGAAAAAAACCTCAGCCGAAAAAACCTGCCACCCCGTAAAAAAAATAACATAAAATATTAAATATCAGGAAAATGTTTCAATAACATTGTTATTTATTTTAGTGGTTGTAAGTTATTTTTTCAAGAATATTTGGCAAATACTACACTACGAACAGGGCATGTTTTCGACATTACCTGAAAACGATTATATACCTACTCCTAAAATTTTGAAGGATTATACTCGATTGGATTGTATCAAAAATTTGATTTCAATGAAGTATTCGAATCCTAAACAACTAAATTGATTCCCATGTTCGCATGCAAAGCCACTTTCTTAAGATATCTCGTGTGTATCATTCGGTGAGAACTGTGTGTATTAGGAAATACTTCTGCCACAAAAAAGTGGCAAACTTTCAATCCATAAGTTTCTAAAGGTTGCGAGCTTGACTCCCGACTCGAGCAATCGTCAACAATACTCGCAATTGACCCGAGCGGCATAAGCACGAGCAAGATTAGATCTGCTTTGAGTTGAAATAAATAGTTCTGACTAATATGCTGTGTGGTTGTAATTTTTTTTCTCAAAAGTATTGATTCAAATTCATTTTATCGAATTCGAGTTATCGATATTGATAAATTGATAAAAACGGTAAACAACTTCCACGATTTTTTTCATTACTAACTTCCCATTCGCTTTTTATAGCAATTAGAGTATATTTTAGGTGTAGTATTTCTGGTTTTTCTTATCTAACACATTTTCCTCCGGCCTTTGGAAAATAACATCTCTTCTTCCTGCTCCTGTTTTCTCTAACTTGATTTTGTGTCACTTAATTTTCAGGCAACCACCACCATTCATCGGAACTCAAGATATAAAGAGCAGAATCCTATAGTTGGCTGTGTGATTCTCATAATTTTCGTCACCTTTTTTGGAACTGTTGTGTTTTTGATGATCAAATCTCATATCGATTTCGTAGAGCAAACCGACAAAGCTTTCAAGGACTTTGATAAAAGGCATGGATTTTAACACAACATGTTCTATGTTGATGCGCTTTGCTGAATGAACCAGCTTATCTCGAAATAATCATTGTACTTCACAATATAATAAAATCAATAAATAGTTTTTCTAGCATCTTAGTTTCATGAAACTGTCGCAAGTGAATATTATACATTTTAATTAGAATTCATTCGACCTATTACAATTTTCAAGTGTACTTCGATTTTTCTTGGTACATATGATGGGTGACTTATACCTTTATTGAACAGAAGATTCCTAAGTTTAAAATAAACACTTTCGGTTCAGCTCGGTTTAAAAATATAAGCTATTCACAATTCTGAAAAGAAACTGCTGAATATTCCAAATTGCAGAAAGAAACTTTTTAATTATGTGCGTAGCACTATAGGAACAAAAATTTTTTCTCTATAGTCTGCTTGAGTACAAGTGAGAAACAATAAGCCGAAGTTCTAAGGGATGCTTTTCGCTTAATCTATCTTGGCCGCTTCCATCTGTGTTGATACCAACGTCTGAAGAAGAGCTCAGGGGGGTACATTTTTCAGATCAGGAGACCCACTATAGTGGTGAACGAGATAATCTTGAAAATGGTGTATTATTTCTGCTGTTTCAAATTCGGAAATTGCACGTCTGATAACTCGTCTTCTAATTCCTACACTATAATCGCGAAATTGAAAAAGTATGGAACTACTCCAGACAGAACATGTTTGGCAAACACTGGTCCTTATTGGGACCAACACCGTGAAGACGGCATTCGAATGCTTGCCGAAACGTCAGTCAGTAAAAACCAACCACATAGATAATGGAAACATCCCAAATAATAGCTCATCATAGTGCTAGATCCGGAATCAGAAGTATAAATTCTCATTTGTTATTTATTACTGACAAAAAAAAATGTGTGGGTAGACTGACATACATTGAGGTTCCCTATTTAAATTTAATTCAATTCAGATGGAATATTAACACCGTCAAACTTTTGACACAGGTAGTTATTTATTAAAAACTATTTATTACATGCCTCTTTTAATGATTATTCGTAAATTGTATCATAAGGGCATTTATTTTTTTCGAAAAAACACGTTTCTAAATAATTTGAACAAAAAGTATGAGTCTGGTGGCAACAAAAATCCGAGTAGAATATGCATTGTTTTTTTTCCGACTATTTTCACGGGAGAAATAACATGCCCGAAAATGATTATTTTGTATATGTATAGGGTTATTCACTTATCTTGGTGACCTCAATTTTCTCGAAAATGTCCGAATATTTTTTCATTCTGTGTATGGCGTTTTGAACAGGTCAATGTCAACTTGAGATGTGCACAAAAATCTGCGGAATGAATAAAGACACCAGGCGTCGCGGCGCTGTCAAAAATTTTTTCTCCAGCGACATACCCTTTTCATCATGCCATTCGAAAAATAATTTCTTTCTGATTTTTTTTTTCGAATACAATTTTTATTCATTTCTAACCGTCAGTGATCTGCAGCGTGTTTTATGTTGATACTATTCCATTTATTTTTTCTGTATTGCGGTAGTATGCCTCCATTTGGAGACATGAAAATGATTTTGTGCCTTGAATTCTAGAAGGCTAGTTTTCTAGTCAATGTGCCTCTTCAAATAAGATGAAATATGTGGCTACAGCAAGATGGGGCTCCATATCAGAACACTGCCATTGTTATATTTAGATCAATAATTCAAAAATAAATGAATAGGAACCAATGCACCCATCAGGTATCGCCAGACCTAAAGCTCATGGATTACTTTCTGAGGGGTACCCTGAAAAATATGGTATACCAGACTGATTCTTAAAACTTGGACCATTTGAAAATAAAGATAAAAAACGCATGGGTCAAAGTATTAGACCCTTATATCTTAACCGAAGCAACTTATGATGAAATAGGGAAATGATTTAACTTATGTATGGATCATAATGGCCGGTATATAGAATATATGATTCAAAATGTTTCGTTTGTTATTAAAAAAATGTTAATTGTTATAAGTCATAAGATATAATATTTAATGAATATAATAAAAGAAAAAAAGTTTGTTACAAAACCTCTGTCATTTTACGAAACGAAATCATATCTTGGTCATCTAGCCGTTTTGATCCATACATTTATTTTCGAATTCTTGATCTCAATATCTCTTCATTTTGCTGTAGCCACATATTCAATATCATTTGAGGAGGCAGATTGTTCAGAAAACTAGCCTTCTTGAATTCAAGGCACAAAATCATATCTATTTCTCCAAATAAAGGCATACTACCACAACACAGAAAAAATAAATGAAATAGAATTAACATAAAATTCTATTCGAAAAAAAGTTCACAATGAAATTATCTTTCGAATGACATGATGAAAGAGGTATGTCGCTGGAGAAAAAAAAATGACAGCGTCGCGACGCCTGGCATCTTTATTTATTCCGCAGATTTTCATGCGCATCTCAAATCGACATTGACTTGTTCAAAACGCCATTTGCAGAATGAAAGAATATTCGCTTGTTTTCGAGAAAATTGGAGTTACCAAGATAAGTGAATCACCCTGTACATTTTGAATACAAATTGATTCGAACACTGGAAAGCAGGTAATTTATATCACGAAAAACTACGAACTCCAATATTCATGTCGATCAAAATATTAACTGCAAAATTATTACACAGTGGGAGTATTGTTTGAAATCTTGGTTAACTCATTGATAACATTCGGTGTAGGTGCACAGTGGACTAGCGAGCTTAACTCTCGTTTCGTTTTTAAACCAAAGAATAATTAGAATATTATTACTGTTTATTAAAGAAAGACACGAATCAATCTGAAATGCAACGAGAGCCCTTCGCAGACGAAGTTGAAGTAGTGCGAATATAATGGCGGGATTTTTGAGCATTTATTAAAATAATGCTATAAATAAAATATTTTTTTTTTTCTGGAAAATGTAGTTTGAGAATTGGATAACAACGTATAAAATTTTTAAGATTATTTGGACCTGTAAAATACACACCTGGAGTTTAGGCCGTTCCTCTCGACTCACCCTGTATATATACCTACATATATTCTTTAGGTTCATGGAGCTGAAATCAAACAACACATATTGAAAAGAAAGATATCTAGCTGAGCTTGGTGTAACATAAGAAATTCATGCAGGTCTGTTGTATGATTGAATAAAGAAAGAGAAAAACCTCAGCTGAAAGAAACCCTTGCCTCGCCCGTGAAAAAAATTACTAAAATATTGAATATTAGAGAAATCTTGAAAGACATCGACGTGATCTGAGAAAACATCTTCATGTTATCCGTCTATGGGCTCAGCTAAACAGATTCTTCATCAAACAACTCGCAACTTTTAATCTGAAATTAAAAAAGACAAAGGCATAAAAGAGACCCATTAGTTAGAATAAATTGAATTATCTTGAAATTAATCACCCATTTCAGAAATGCATTTGTTACTTTATGTATAGCCTGGGAGAACTATTTAAAAGATGTTCAATAGTCCTCATTTTCTCCGTACCTACAATGAGGAATGTTAACAGGTATGCAAAATCGATCGAAACTTCGTCACAGTATAACCTATATGTATATGAAATCACTAGTTTTTGTTTCAGTCGAAAAGACCTAGTAGTTCGGATTTTACAACCCCGTGAATATTCAATTCCTCGCGGCGATGTGACGTCATACTACATTCGCAAATCGCACTGCGTGAGACGAAAGGCCCTTATATTGGACCCGGCTACGTACTGAACCTCGCAAGTCGTTGGATGTAGAGTGACGTCACACGGATCCATTGAACTCTTGTTTATAGCACGATATCTCGGGCGATATTTGAAGTATTCAAATAATTTTTGGACACAATATTTTCATTTTCTACGGAGAATAGGAATATGTAGAAATTGAAAAATGTGAACATTCCTCATTAGGACTCTCAACCGAATTCCATCGCAAGAGCATGCTGCTGCATCTCCTGGGAAGATCAAAACCAGGAACTCTGATGAAAGGGTCAGTAACTGGATTTTTATTAATAAAATTGCAAAAATTCAGATTATCAAATTTCTTTGTGGCTTCTATTGACATCATTTTTTTTTTTTTTAAATGTTCTGGTTCCCACGAAAAGGGATATCCTGTAATGTTCAGAGAACATCGTGGGAACCAAGGGAAAGAAGGTAGGAGTTGGTTAGAAAATTTGACCAAAAAGGTAAACGCGACTTCAATCTGCGGACCTTATTATATGGAATATAGGTGAATATGGGAAATTAATTTGAAGAGGAATTGAATTTCTTTCGAAAATTCAGAGTTGTTGTCTCTAGGCGAATACGGAAGTGGACAATATCTGAAACGATTGGTAAGCAAGGAGTAGGTGTAGATTTGATAGTACCAGTGATAATTCTTCTGGAAAAATTTGATTGTTCATAAAATTTTTTGACATGAACACTTTCATTCACTTTCATCGATCATTTGATAGAGGATTTTGATGATTTTTGTATAATTATTCAGTTTTCTCTTACCTTCCAAGGACTTATTCCTTATGAAAATCTCTCGGAATGAACTTTTGAATGCCGCTTAAACAAAGACCTCGAATCCATTTCTTCTTTTTTCTTATGTCACTATCGACTTTATTCCTAAATTTGATTCAATTTATGTGAACATTGAGCAAAGAGAACAGCATCACCTAAAGTCAAAAACACTGGCCTATACTGGCTACGCCGAAAATCCTCAAGAATTTTTCGATCAACTCTTGGGGGATTCAAAGATAATTTTGGATAATTAATCAAACACAACTATCACACGAAAGTTGAAAAACCTGTTATTTGTGCCCTTTTTCAAATAAGCATCACTGTCACTCAACTAGATAATTTAACAATAATTCTCCTCATTTTATATCAGCTTTTCAACAAGCCTCTCCATTCAACTTCCTGAGCAAACATTCACTTCATGTACTTTCTTTCTCAATCGTCTTTTATCTTCAAATACTGGATTTTTTGCAGGTACCTCAAACAATCCACGTCTTTGGGAGACATTCCTACAGGAGACATGAGCAGCAAAATCCGATGGTTAGCTGCATTATTGCTTTGATTTTCTTCGCAATTTTCGGATGCATTGTTTATTTCGGAATTAAGTCTCATAATGATTTCGTAGAGCAGAGCGAGAAACATTTCAGGGAATTTGAAAAGAACCATGGTTTCAACTGATAATTCATATATATTTTACTTTGGTTGAAGGATCAATGAAAATCACACTCTGGCAAACACTAGAAAATACGGTGAAGGTTTATTTCATGAATTTTCCACTGAGGAAAGTATCTTCCATAATCTTCAATCAACATGAATTGTCCTCATGCTCATTTTCCTAGCGCTCTCGAAAAGAAAATTCAAGATTCGTCCAATGAATAATCTGGGAGGCAAACTCGAATGGTACCATTTATTATCTCTCATGAATAAAAATAAAAGGAGATTTCGAATTTACATGTTGCACTCAAAATAGACCTTCAAATACATACTAGCTGGACAATTCTACAGTAAAATGCATAATTTTTCTTGAAAATACGGACGGTCGTAAATCAATTTGGGTTAGCTTGAGGATTAAAACAAAAAAAGGTTTTACCGCGAGAAATTCAAACCATCGGAACATGTTTTGGGTGCCAAGAGTATATTGCACAGAGTGATCTTATCCTCTCATGAAAAACTAAAAAAAAGATTCTTTTTCGCGTTAAATTTGTTCATATTCATTTGAAATCTATTTCTTTTTTCAGAAATTTATCTGTATATTCTCATTGACAGTGTGGTTATATAAAGATCCTTTTTCCAAATGGAATATAATGTTTTGAAAGAGAGATTCTCAATAATAATAGTATATGGTCAAGTTCAAATACGTTTTTATATCACATTTTCAATTGTACCTAGGAACCTAGGTTATGTGTGAAAAAAAAAAATAATTTAGTTTTTTATCAACTGTGAAAAATTCAAGAACCATATTTCCAATTTATTCTTGAATTCAAGTTTTTCGCAATTTTTATGAATGTAACGTCCTAGATTTCTTCGAGAGGGGTAAAACAGGAGTTACATTGACGTGAAGTTTAATTTCAACAATGACATTTTGAAGATATATAAAATATTGTATGTGAACGTTTATCTGTTTTTGATATCTGGAAAATCCAATTTCATGTTGAATTATTTTGCTCATTTTATATAAAGGATCATTATCATTACTTTAGTTCGTTTCTCTATCCTATAAATCAGAAGACCAATATTTCACCTAATCATCGGAATAATATTTAGTGTTACACTGTTGTGTATTTGAATTAGGTTAGTTTTGAGGAGGATAATATTTTCACCTCTCAATTAAAGGAACCATATGAGAGTATGAGTAAATCCGACGAGATACTTCGGGGGGTTATTTTCAAAAAATAATAGGGTGCAGTCTAGAAAATATTTTTCTCTACTCATGCGTGAAATCCGTTCATTCCATAGAACAGAACACTGTTTTCAGTAATATTTATTGATGACATGTTGGCCTTTGGTCTCCTGTCACGGGTTTATTTAACATCTGCCAAATTTCATGAGATAGAAATTAGTTCTGCCAATCCATATTTTTCAAAGCAAAAATTATTAATATCTCATCAATTTCGATGAAAATTTAGCGAATAAGAGAAAATAATGTATGATGTTCGTACAGAAGGCTCATGCTAACACTCGTTCACTCCGAAACTGGCCACATCGTGGCTCGTTTTGGAATTTTGAACTAGTGTAAGAATATATGTGCCTTCTGCATTTGTATTATGAAAGTATATTCTAAAACAAGTTGCAGAATGAGTTCCTATTCCAACACGAATGCATGAGTATTGGAATTGCCTTCTGCAACGAGTATTGGTTCAGATTAGTGACTTTTGTATTATATCTTCTCAGTTGGTGTGACTTGTGAAATTCGACAGATTACGGAATTTGAATTGATTTGATTTGAAATTGAAAGGATCGGAGGTCAGTACTGACAACCACAAAACGAAAAATATAACTGAAAACAATGCTGTAATGAATTTCATTACAGCACTACTTTTAGCACTGTAATGAACTCATTACGTTACTGAAATAGAAAAAAAACTATTTTCAAATCAGGTTGACATTGGTGGGCTTGGCAATTAATTTTAATATCATCCAAATGCTTCATGAAAGTAATTTGAAAAATGTTTATTGTGAAGAATATTTCAAATCAGACCAAAACTTTTAATTGCAGTGGAAAACCAATTATTTTTCGATGGGTTGAATTCGATAAATTGAAGTGTTTAAGAGAATTTCAAGTGGCAGTGTTCAGCAGTGACCATTCACTCTCTCCTTAAAAACATTTACTTTTTCATCTCTTAACTCATACTGAATATTTTTCATCTTCGTCATCTAGTGACGAATAGATTTCAACATTCAGAAGTGATTCCTCAGCCAAATTTTCGTGTGATTTTTTTCACTTCATCTGGCGATATATGCAAGCCATTTTTTAATTTAATAATGCTGAAAAATGCAGTTTAAATTTCGATTTCCGAATCAATTGTCGATTTATTCAAGAGTTCATGCATTCAATGAACTTTTTCAACACCAACAAAAATCCTGCATCTGGGAATGAAACAAAACCTCACTTTTCCTCCATCTGTCAAATTCTGAGTTTCTGCATGCGCATTTCATTTCCATGTTAGCAGTATAGGTTTTAATAGGTATATGCAGAATATCATTCAACATCGAATTTGTCCACGGAATTTCAGCATTCCATCTCTTGATGAATACTATTCAAACTAAATCACCGTAAACAATTTCAAGCATGTAATGAACGCGGATATTGTTTCGTCTGTTCCTCAGTTTTTGCCGCAAAGTAATTACCACGAAAAACTAACTTGGGCTTGAGGACAATCCTAGTTTCGTGAGCATTTAATTGAATTTCGAGAACATAGAAAATAAAATCTATCTGTGAGTTGCTTTGATTGTCATCGCATTTTTAGAAACGTCATAATCATTTGAAATCGAGTGTTTCTCTCACCTGAAGCCTTGATGAATCGATTTTTTTGACCGAAAAACCCCTAATTTGTAATTTTCATGAAAATCGTTGGAGCCGTTTCCGAGATCCTGATTATATGGAAATATATAAATATATATGATAATATAAATAAAATACAGGGTGTCCCACCAGGAGTGCCCATCAGAAGTTTATGGAGAAATAATTATTCGATCAATTTCAAATTTCGTGTGGAATTATGAGCCAAATAGACCTTCATTTTTGATATATTTTCAAATATCAATAACTGCCGCTTTAATCGGAAATAATATCAACTTTCTTATTTCAAATGGAACACCTTGTATATTATTAGTGTTTTGGATAGATCTTCGAATGCCACATTCATCTTATGTATAACCATCTGTTTTGTGAAAAATAATGCAAATTGAGCCTTGAAGAACACTGAAAATTCAATGAACCGAAAAGATATTCGACGTCACTCTGTAGAGAAAATAACGTTTCGATATACTGGGAGATAAAATAAGAGTGTCAAAGTTGGAATTCGAAAAAAGCCAAAAACTCGATTTTCTCGAATGAAAACAGTATTTTTCTCACTCCCATATGAATTTGTGTTGAAAACATTTTTGGAGTCTATTCAGGGTTCCCTATGTGTAGAATGAACCATTTTCGAGATATTCAGAAATAAGGGTTACGAGCTTAATATTATTATAATATATAAAGGTCTATGTACTACCTTTCATGAAAATCTTTGACTTTATTCAGAATAATTTTGCATGAATCTGTTATTGATATTCCTCAAAACTTATCTCATTGTTCAAAAAAACGAACCACTAGTTTTTTTACTGCTCATATTTCAAATAACGTGTTATTTTTCGGAAAATATGACATACATATCGAAAGCTTATATTGTAATGTAAAACTTATAAAACAAGTCATGAAATTTCGCGAACTTTCATTCAGATATATCAGAATAGAAAATTGAACCATGACACATTTTGAAAATTTCGTCCACCTACTTCCAAACATTTTTCCCGCCTTCCCAATATTTCTTGGTTGGCGAATTTCCTCATTCATTCTGTAACGGAATTCTGCCAATACTATAAATTCTTCAGTTGGAACAAACTTGGATTTTCTTGAATACAATCATACAGATGTTTTTGAAAGGGTGAACATTCATCATAATAATTGATACCTCACATATTATAATATGCTCGTTGCTAACAGTTATTTCTGAATCTCCCGAAAATTGTACATTTTAGATATGGGGAACCCTTAGAGGACTCTACTTATTTCTTCCTCACAAATTGAAATAGGAGTGAAAAAATCAGTTTCCATTTGGAAAAATCGAATTTCTGAATTCTTTGGAATTCAAACTTTGACACTCCAACAGTTTTTTCTGAATTTCTCGAAAATGATACATTTTGGATATAGCGAACCCTTTATGAACTCTACCTATTTTTGCCTCACAAACTGATATGTGAGTAAGAAAAATATAGTTCGCATTTGAAAAAATCGAGTTTTTTGCCTTGTTTTGAATTTCAACTTTGACGCTCTCATTTTACTTCCCAGTATATCAAAACGTTATTTTTTCTACAGACCTATAATGAATATCTTGTCAGTAACCCATTTCAAAAAACAGATCTGAGATTGTGCTTTTCGCTTTCATTGAATTTCCAGTGTTCTCCAAGCCTCAATTTTTTCGAAAAACGGTGAATAATTCGAAAAAGGCTCAAGATGGCTATAAGGAGTGATACATTAAAATTAAAGTGACATTCGGAGATCTATCCGAAGAAGTCATAATGTATAGAGTGTTCCATTTGAAATAAGAAAGTTGATACCACTTCCGGTGAAAGTTGAAGTCATTCATATTCGAAAATATATCAAAAATAAAGGTCTTCTTGGCTTATATGTTTAGACAAAATTCGAAAATGATCCAATTATTATTTCTCCATAAACTTCTAATGGGCACTCCCGGTGGGACACCTTAGACACCTTCGGACACAACCAATCTAAATATTTGATTCACATTAGTAAATTCTAGCCAGTGAAACACATTTTTGACTCCCTAGGTATATCAAGTCGCCACATAATGGCAGTACACATTCTTTGAAACAATAATCGAACTAAATTTTTTTTTGTCTAATTTTCATATTGTGACACATTTTACCTCTGGGGTGCTGATATAATTGTATGTATGTATGTATGTATGTATTTCCATGCATTCTAGGTTTCAGTGAAACCCCTCAGAAGCTACTTAAAGCTTGTGCGAGTTAGAATGATGGGTGTGTTCTGTGTAGGCTTTGTTACTGTGTCCCGACGCCACCTTAGGCACAGCACTGTTAATTGTTTACCCAACAGTGAATGGTTCGGCGCGTTCTCCATACCAGAAAATTTCTTCCCTGGCGGAGACTCGAACCCCGACTTGCCGGGTTGCCGAGTCGGAGTCCAGAGCCCTATCCACTAGGCTACACGCACACACGCAATTCATTAAGATAATAAAAATTATTGAACGGACTCTACCTCAAGTATCACCCGTGAAAGGGTGAGTAAAATAAGTTTCTTCAGGAAACGAATTAATTATTTCAAGAATTTTAATAGGATGTTTCATCCATTACTTCTGGAACACCCTATTGTATATGATGCTGCTTGGAGTATGTTGAGAACACGAACTGTTGACTTCTACTTAAAAAAAATGCCGTGAGAAAAAGCGAGAGGAGAATCCCTTTTTTAATCGATTAGAATATTGTTTAAATTGAGTTCCTCAAAAATTTGTTTTCTCAGTTCTTTAGAATGTATCCTTTTAAAAGTATTACTAATATCTTGAATCAAAATATACTAATATTATTGCGAAAGTTATCAGAACAACAGTTTTGTCGTGTTTTCTCCGAATGGAGAAGTTACGTAATATTGCCGATGAGGTTTTATGATTTGAAATCTCCTAACTGGTTCAGATCTATGAAATCACTTGAAATTATTCCGGAATGTTGACACAACATCGAATTAAGAAAATCATACAGAAATTCTCAGGTATTGTAAAAGTTGTTCGGACTAATGAAAGTTATCACGTTAATTATTTACAACGATTGTAGGTGGCACAAAAAGCTCTTAACTGCAAATTCAAATATATATAAGAGATAAAGTCTACGCGGAAGATTAAGCTTCTGTAGATGAAAGATTCTATTTTGCGATGATATGGTTTTGGTTGCTGTCCCAGTTTCTCCAAAATCGATAAAACTATCCTGATTACGTAAGGAAGACCTAGTTTACAGAATTCGGCGACAGAATGTCTCTCTCGAAACTCTTTCGTATTATTCACCTCCGAAAAACCCCAATTTTAACATTGATAAGGTTGGATGAAACAGTCAGGTGAAAAAAAATTTGTTCAACTCATTTTCGTCGAACAAATTTATAATTAACCTATAAAGAATCTTTATTATAGTATCAATAATTTGAAATTACTCAAAAAGAAATATATCATATATCATCCTTCAATTTATTCCCATATCATGAAAAATATAGTTTGTATGTGAAATCTGAATTATTGAGTAATTAGGTGGCTGAATCACAGAATAATATGTCTCTAGGCATGTTGTAATTGATATTTTGCGATTGAATACTTGATTCAATTCTCCGTTCTTCGTGGTTTGATCTATGTTCATAACAACTGTCAATTCGAAGTCATGATTCCCTCTAAAAAAAAACATTTTAATATATCATATATCATAGTTTTTGAACATTCTCATATTGCCGGCAATAATGACTTCGAATTTTAATTATCGGCAGTTGTTCTGAACAACAGAGATCAAACCACGGAGAATTTATTCAAGTATACAATCACAAAATAATTATGACATAATCTGAGGGCGATTTATGATGTGTGATATATTTCTGAAAGGGGAAAAAATGGCGATTCTTCCTAAGCCATTTGAAACTATTGTTTCCTTAGGAAAAAACTAAACTTCATGTTATAGCTCAGCAAGGAAACCTCTTGGGAAAAAAAAGTACGTTGCTGGATTGCTATGGAAAATATTCCTGTTTTTATTTCAACATCCTAGCACAAACAATAACGGAGATAATGACCAAAGTTGGAATCGCCCAGATTTCAATTTTGGCCTATAACTCGAAAACGAAAGAAGATAGAAGAATGCAGTTGATGGCATCATCAGTTTTTCTAAGAAAAGACCACCGAAACGTGCCATTCATTTTCCTCAATGTCGTTGGGTTAAAAAGTTCCAGTTTGTGTATAACCAATTTCGCCCACCATTTATAAAGTTTGCAAAATTGGTGACCGCTCAACTACAACAGTTCAATCGAGAAAAATGAATGCTAAATTCGGACCCTGTTCTTTGATTGATTTCAACATCCATCTCATGAAGATTATTACTAAACTTATGAAATTATGTGCCATAAGTACCGAGGAAAAGTTTGAAGGGGCTACCACATTATAATTCTTAGTCAATAAAAATAAAATATTTTTATAGGAAGAGTACAAAACTATGTTACATCCCAGCAAGAAATCCTAACTGGATTGTTATGAAAAAGAATTCTGTATATGTTTTTAACATAACCGAAACGGTGATGATGAAAAATATTGACCTTACAATAATCTGTTGGGCTGTAACAAAAGAAGAGAGATTCGCAGTTGATGTCACTATTGATTCGCATTATTATACTTTTTTTTTGGTAATTTTTGACGAATGAAATTTAGTTAGGGTATATTGTACTGTATTTGGTGAAAAGTTTATATAAACAAATAACATGAAGACCCTAGAAGTGAGAAAACGTGAATATAAAAACAACATCACAAATAATAATAATAATAAGTCAACTCCTAGAATGTGTTTCATACCTTCGAAAAAATTACCAAAATATGAAAGCCAACATTTGAGGAGCAATGTGAAATAACACTTCACTTTGTAATTGTTTGGTCTTCAATTTTTTCACCCACTAATCCCATCATAATAAGTTATCAGTACCCACATAAAATATCTACAAAAAATAATTTCATTCTTCGTATCGTAGGTTGCCGATGATGCCAACTACTGTAAGTTCAAAGGCCGGTTCTACAATAAAACCCTTAAGTACACTTCAATTAAAGTGCACTCCAAGTTGAAGGTCTCTTCACAACTCCATCATGAAATTTCATGATGAAATTAAGTGGGACTTTACGTAAAGTAGACTTTAGGCCAAATGTTGTATGTTGGCATAACGGAAATATGTAGTATCATTTGACCTAGAACAGACAATTGCACTTTCACAGCCATCTTGAAATTGAAGTAGGATATGTCATTTTCATGTTCTGTGGATATAATATTCAGGTCCAAATTGAAAATGTACGCCTAGAAATTCATGGGAAAAAACCAATTCTAAAATTGTTTGGAGGAGCAAAAACGACGAAGGGAGTGAAAGGGATGAATATTTAAAAAAAAAAGTTTATTGCAGCTGACAAAAGAGCAATTAGGGAGCATCGACTCGAATTAACATCATTAGATTCAGAAATCGAAATGAGAAAGAAGAATTGAATGAATAATGAATATAGTCTTTTAATAAGCAATCTAGCAAAATGACCTGTTATTATTGAATTTCTTTCATGTTTTCTATCTGCAGAAATTTGTTGATTGTCATCTAAATCTTTTTCAAAATTATCGATAGCAAACATGTCATTCATATCAATTGCAACTACTATAATGAACCGTTTTTGAAACATAGATGAATTCAAAATAGTAATCATCGGAATGAATACCATTTTCAATTCCCAGTCTAATTTTAGTATCATTCCGAATTTCGAAATTAAAAATTATCGTTTTTATACTCCGTATTGTCTTTCTACTTTGTTTTTGGTTCTCATGATTGCTTCATGTCATGGATCTTCTTCATTGTATGAATCAGAACTAGTGTTGAAATTTCCCGTTTTTTATTTTTCAAATATTATATTATATTCGTGTGCTCGCCGATATACTACTTCTTATGAAAGTTTATTCCCAAATAAAACACAACGTAACTAACCTCAAATAATATAAATTTCGCATTAGTACATCGAACTCAGCTTTGAAAATCGGAAAGTAATCAAGTTATGCTCGACAATGAACGAAACTTAAGACATACGTAAAAAGGAGAAATTAAAACAATAGAAATCATACCCAATAAGAAAAGAACTGTCCGCAATATGTTCGGTTCAATTGAAATAATTCAAACACAAAATTGAACCTACTGTGAATATTTTTGTATGGATTAGTTTCAATTTTGATTTTTAAGGAATGAGTTAAGTAACGTGCATTGTGAATCAAGCATTGAATCAGATGTTTATTATTGAAACTGTGCTTCAAGAAACAATAATCGCAATTTACTTTCAATTTTTCTCTATTTCCAATAAGTCGGCAAGAAACACAAAAACTCGGTTTTATTTGGGTTTTGGGTATAGAAGCCACTCAATAAAATAAACATTTTTAAGTTTTTAAAAAGGTTGCTTTCTATGAAGGAAAATCAGCATGATCGATAGTCAAGGCAATAGCATTGACATAAATGTCTGCATTTTTCAAAAAAAGAGTGGCACAAACACAAATATAAGTTGAAAAAACCTGAAACCGATTCTTATGGATAATAATTGAGGTTTGCCAATTAGAAATTTTGGTTACATCATTCATATTCCGAATGAATGGCCTTGAAATCAATTTTTCACACAACAACAAATTCAAATATTCATACGATTATTAATAATCAATAACTTCATCATTACTTTGCCAGTATCGGTTACCACTTCATTAATTTCAAATCAGAATATTCCTGAAATAATACACAGTATCGACTTTCACCCAGATTATCGTGTTGGTGTAAAATTGAATGAAGTTCAAGTTCAGTGGCAATCTTAATTAATAAATAATGTAACCTTGAAGTTATGCTCAATACTACATGGTCCGGACCACGTTACAAGCGCCCCCTGAGGGTCAGATATAAAAACAAATTAATGGAATGTATCAGTTTGTATGAAATTTCATTACAATGTTGCCAGTTGTTTCGGAAAATTCCTAAAAAAAGGGTCGATATTTTTTTTCCCGTCGTTTTCTTCAATTTTCACAGAGCACACCGCGATTATTTTTCAGTTTCCTATATATATACTTTTCTGAAACACTCTGGATAGGATATCTGTATAATGAACCGAAAAGATTGTGTTTTCGTTTCATTGCCGGAAGGTTCTTTTCAGGCAAATATCATTCTAAGAAGAAAATGACTCACAAAGATCAAGATTAAAACTTATCGAATATTGTCGTGTCCTCTGTACGCGTTTTTATTTATAATATCATCAACTAAACTGCTCCACATGAGTTAGGGATATTGACTTAGAGTGCAAAAAAATATAGTTTACATGAGTTGGGCCACCTTGTAGCATTCCGTCTTTGCATTTTCAGAAATCGTTTCAAATCGAAGCCGTTGATAAACTGACTCCATTTCAAAATGAAAACATTCATGAAGCATATTCAAAGAACTAAATTTCAGAAAACAGTCGACCAGGTTGACGAAATGTCTCATACTGATTTTTATTGGATCGATTCAATTTGTTATGGATTTTACAGCGATTTTCTCGAAGATTACATACTTTTCAAAACGATTGAATACGATATCCCCAAATCTTGTGGAGCAGTATATTTAAAACGTCACACACGTTGCCTCGATTTCTATTCAGCGATCTTGGAGCACACGATATTTTCTCCAACTCTTCGATGAATGTTAGTTATTCATAGAGTGTGCCGGTTTTTGTATCACAGTTTCAATCCACTGAGGAAAAAAGAATGGTTTGTACATTACATTGAAGTTTATTTTGTGTGTTTTGAAATTGCGAAATCATTACTCTCTCTTATTATTTTGGCTTACACTACTAAATAACATCCGTTTTTTCCTATTTAATTGTACAAAAATCTCCATGAATCTCGGGCTAAATTGAGATAGATTAATGTTGTTAATAACGTATAATTTCAATTGTTCATTCTCTCGAAAACGATGAGAACATTGATTCTCTAAAACAGCCAAGGGCGTCCAATCTAAGCTGAGGATTCTCGAGAATAAATTGGTTACCCACCTTGATACGCGTGATGTAAACATTTCATTACGTCATCTTTATTTATTTCTATTAATAATTCTTGCTGTCTTTCAACTGTTCGGTATTTGTGTTGCTTGCTGCATTCAGTGATTTTTGTGAAAATGCCGCTTGAGGACGAAATTATACCAGATGATAAACAAGGGGTAAGTACAAGAAATTTTTATTTTTGCTTTAGCAATATTAACTATCTGGAATTCGATCAATGAACTTTTTCATTTTATTCGAGAAAAAAATTTTGTTTTCACAATTCCGTTAGTTCCATCACCAGAAAAAAACATTGATAAATTCAATCACTTTTGGGATTGACGTTTTTTTCGAGTATTAATTGAATCCAATAACAAAATCAAATTATGATTATACCATATAAAAATTTTTTTCGTTAGGTCGAACAGTCTTTTATGGTGTTATGTATTTTTGAAATCGAAAAAAAAACTTATAGTTCACCATTTTTCTATGAATTTGAATAATTACAATCAGAATCTGCTCAAAAAGAAAATCAAAGGCACATTTCCGATCGGTTTCTTCCCGGTTGGTATATCAAAATCATTGATTTCATATCTTGACAACTCTCTTGTTTTGATGCACAACTCGAAGCTGGATGTCACATTGATTGATGACAATACGCTGTGAAAACCACTGATGAAGATACATTTTTGTATCATTTTATTAGAATATTATAAGTTATAAGAACAACAATGAAGCGTCTTTTTGAATAGGAATCTGAATATACAGATTGATTCGCGTAATTCATTTTTTACTTTTGAGGGTGATTTGAAGAAATTTCTTCATGTAGGATTCATATTGAATACTATAACGCTTAATTATTTAAATTTCAGAATATTGATTTTCATTCGCGAAATAGCATTCACAGTGTGGATGGGAAAAAATCAAAAACCATAGCACACGATATTTCAAGCACAGATTTACAGGGTGGGGGGGGGTGTTGTTTTAGAGTCGATGAATGAGTATCCGAAAATTTGAAAAAAGTTACCTACTCAACTTGATGCACAAAATTCAATACGATAATTTCAAATTCGTAATTTTTCAAATTCAAAATTTTTTGGTCATCTTTAACAAGCTCTATCTCAGTGAATAATGGTCTAATAAATAAAATAATATAAACTAACTAAATAAAAGAACTTAGTTTTGAAGCTTGAAATCTTTTTTATGTGAGTTCATTGGTTCAAAATTTCTTCAAGTACCGGTAGTCATGCAATTATCGGATAAAGTAAAAAAGAAATTGTCAAAATTTTTCGAATATTTTCTTTTCTACGCACATGGAATTGGTTTCTCCAGCTTGACCGATGCAAATGTCGAATAACCTATTTATTCAGCTCTCATTTCATTTTCATGACTTTGAGAAATAATCATTCGAATGCAAAATTTTCCTTTTTCACTCAACTGCCAATATCTCCGAAACTTCTGATCGCCTAGTGAGTACAGAAATTTTCCTGTAAAAATCTGTTTTGTCCAATTAGAATAAATTTTTTTTTCACCTGTCACATAAACGTGGAAAAGGAGCAAAAATGCCATTTTACCATTTTTTGTTCAATGGACTGTATCATCGCCAATGTTGGCGCAAAAGTTTGGGTTATGAAAAAATTTTACAGCATGAAGTCCCCCTCAAATCAGTAGATCGATCTGTTCAGCAGTTCTCCTGAACCGATTAATTGAAAATTCGAAAAAATTAAGGGAACAAGGTTTTTGTTCCTCGAACTTGACTTAATTTTCCTAATTAATTGTTGAATACATTATTGTTTCATTTTTCACTAAAATTTACATTGAATGAATGGACCCATTCTGTTCTTTTTTGAGTAATGAAAATTACGTAGAAAAAGAAAATTGTTTTGATTTATTATTATTGCATTATTCCGAATAATGTTGATTGAGAGATATAGTACAGTATAACTGGATCACTCTGAACACAAATTGGCCCTGCGATTGAAAGAATATTTCGAAAAACTACAATATTGAGTATTTGCATGGAATTCTGCTCATTTTGGACACATAACATTTTCGCTGAAATAATGTTTGTGTCATTCGCTATTATTATTATTAAGGGAACAAGGTTTTTGTTCCTCGAACTTGACCTAATTTTCCTAATCAATCATTGAATACATTATTGTTTCATTTTTCACTACATTGAATGAATCATAAAAAATTAATTCTCAGAAATTTCTGATATTTGGAAAAAAATCAGCATTAAAAAAATTTCGTTAAATTTTGTTCTCTGAGTAAAATAAGAATAAAAACAAATTTTTAATTCGAAAAAAAAATACAAGAGACCATTTCTGACTCACCTCCACTGGAGCTCTGGACCCTGGATACATTTACACTTTCATTTTCTCAGAAAAAAAATAGAATGAATTTTAAATGATACTTGCCCAAGGAACTCGTTAAGCGAAATTCTAAGGGACAGAATTTTTATGTTTTCTGACACCTGACACCACGTTTGAGAACCATTTTTTTTTTAACCTTCCGACTCATTAAGTGAAAAAAAACAGATTTGAAAGGATTAGGTCAAGTTTAAAAAATACCTTGTCCTTTCAATTTTTTCGAATGTTCAATCAATCGGATCAAGAAAACCGATCGATCTACCGATTTGGGGGGAGGGGACTTTAGGGAACATCAAGTTGCCAAATTTTCTTATAACCTGAGCGTAGCAAAATGACACGTTTATGTGATTGAACAAAACAGATTTTTGTGGAAAATTTTCTTTAGAAAAAAAATCGCCTTTCGCTCCGCTAGTCGAACATTATTTCCGATTTCCGGAGATATCGGCTTTTGAAAAAGGATAGTTTTGCATTCGAAACGGAATATTTCGAGAGTTGTAAAAAGCAAATTAGGGCTGAATGAACAGGTCATGCCACATTTACATTGATCTAGCTTGAAAAATGTTTCCGTGAGCGTAGACCAAATAATGAAAATTCGAAAAATTTTTCAAAAGTTTTTTTCTACGTGCTTTATCCGAGGATTGCATGGCCACCGGTACTTTGACCAATGATTTCAGAATTTTCTTCAGGCTTCAGGAGTTGGCTTTCATTTTCTATTCTACCATTTGTCACCGAAACAGACTGTTTTGAAAAAACAAATTTGAAAACTTTTCTGTTCCTTCAATTGTTCCGCGAAGGGTATAAGCAATGATAATTAAAAAAAAAACCGGAATTCTCTAGTTATTCGTTCTCAAGCTATATCCGCTCTTGAGATATTTCTGTTCAATAGGTACAAAAATTATATATTCTAGAAAAAAGTGGACAAAATTCACTTCTATTCTTTGAATTGTGGTATGTAGGGCGTATATATTAGGTAATTCATTTAATCAATGAAATATCCATCTGTCAACCATACTGATATTCTGTTTGCTGTTCTGTTGAACAATTCCAAATGGGAAAAATGCAGGTAAAATGACAGTGCTCCTCATCAGAAAGATGACGTGCACAAAGGAAACCTTGGGAATGTATGTGATCATCATCTTTGCGTCGGATAATTTCCGATCTTGTGCAGATCAAACTCACGATTCTAAGTATTGTTAACTGGTTTTGATTGACGAGATTGCATTTGACCTAGCTTTTGACAATTTGCGCGTTTTCTTCAAGTAGAATATGCCGTATTACCTGATCCGAGAGTTTTTTATGTTTGAAGTTTGCGTTATTAGACAACATTGTGACAGAACAATGATTCCTTAAATTCCCCCAAAGATTCGAAAAATTTTAATTGAAGGTTTGAAATGTTGGTTCTTCGCTGTTCTCCAAAAACAATATTGTTTTGAATATTTGGAAATGACTACGATATTCTACGCAGTTGAGAGTTTGATTGATTTCCACTTGATAGAAACATATTATAAAACGACATTATCTCACCTTCTCCTGTGATATACAAAAATTTAGATTTGATTATGTTTTGGAATCAACAGGAGATGGCATACGCCATATTTTTCTTACATCTTGGAGATGTAAATAAAATATCGAATACTCTGACGCTTTTTTAAGTGGAATATGTCGCGTGACCTGATTCCAGAGTTTTTATTTATTAAATTACTCTTAATATTTCGGAAACATTGATAGATAATTTACATAGAAACGCAGTGAAGACTTCCAATAATGTCCACTTGATTGATATGAATTTAAAGTCAATTTATCGCAGCAAAAGACATGTCATCACATACATGACTGGTATCAAATCCCTTTCCGATATAATAGTCGATTAATTTTTTCATAAATGTGAAACAAAAAATCATCATTATTTTTAGCACAACTAATTGAAAAGCATGAGGATATAATGATATTTAATTTTTAATGAGTTTTTGAACGAATTCACACATAACATATAACCTACGTTTACTCTGAAAAAATCAAGGAAGAGTTGCAACTCAGGGGTTAATGAAAACATTCGATCTCTCTTGTTGCTTAAAAAATACAGAAAATTCGATAGACCGAGTCATTTGTTGATATTAATTTCATTGCAGACTTCTGCTCAATCAAGTATGCGAATCTCAACATAGGGAATATCAATTCATAATGGTACATTCAATATTTTCCGCTTCCTCATTGGGCGATATTTTACTTGATCAGTCATGAAAAAATCTCTTCAATAATTTCGATGGGTAATATACCTCCTCTCTTGTTATTTTTTTTTGGAACAATTATTCGTTTCGTCTTTATGAAAGTGAGAATAGTTATTTCATGATTGAATATTTTGTAAGCCTTGTTAATGAGTTTTCTTTGGCAGTATTTGAAACATATTTTAGAACATGAATTATATGAAATATTGAAACAGAATTTTCATTTCACAAACGCCCTTCCATTATCTCCCACTCTGTATATTATATGAGTGCAATCCAATATAATGAACTCGACATCGTTCTTTGTATGATACAATATCCCAAATCAAGGTTCGTTTGAAAATATCAATTATAAACTAACGACAATGTCAACTTTGTTGAATAAATACCTTGTTTATCTTTGTATATTGTTCAGCGGAAAAAATGCAGTGTAGGAATATGATAGTTGAAGGTAGATTCCAATCAATAAAGACTCCTTCGTCATGTTTTTTAAGTAATAAACTAATGCTTTTTTCCTCGGCTTTTTCTGTATTATTGAACAACCTTTCGAAAACATGAGAAAATTATCATTCAGACTTCACATCCTTTTAGTTAAACATTTTCATTGTGGAAAATACTATACTGTTTGAAATGATGCAACTATTTGAATGTGGTATTTCATCATTTTTTGCCCTTGATTTTGTTTTAACAACCATTTTGAGTCTCTTGCGCTGGGTTAGGAAACACCAGATCTATTGATTGTAAACGAATTACCGATATTAATTGTTTCCATGTAAAAAATAGCTGAAATTTCCGGTTTTCGAATAACTTTATTTTCAATCACAGGATGAGATAATGTTTTAGAATAACGATTTTAACCCTTTCAATCTAAGTAGGTAATCAAAAACCTAAGTCAAGTAAATTAAGACTACCTTTCAACACAGATTACACTCATTCTGGTCTTTTTTGAGTGAAGAAATTACCCTGAAAAAGAAATTTGTTTTAATAAACATTCATCAAGTTTTTCGATGAATTATTCAGAATAATTTTGATTAAGGGTTATAGTACAGCAAAACTGGATTAGCTTGAGCGAACAACGCTATCCCTTATCACAAATTGGAGCTGCGATTGAAAAAATATTTAGAAAAACGGCAATATTAGGTATTTCAATGGAATTCTGCTTATTTTGGGCACAATACATTTTCGCTGAAATAATGTTTGTGTCATTCGCTAGTATTTGGTCTACTTTATTGTGGTGTGCATTCGATTCACTAGTTTCAGGAAACTTGTATGTTAGTATTTGATATCAATCAATAGTTTTGATTATCGAAAATATTCTTGTTCAATTTGTGTTTGTTTGAATGAAAAGAAGGAAACAATGCACGTTGTACGATATGAACCTGTCATGAGTTTCCTTCCAATAATAATATTTAATGAAATAAATAGAGTCAAATTATTATAATTTAGGTATAATGAAACTCTTATACGTTAGAAATTCATGATCAGAAAATCAAAATGAGAAATACTTCTGATTATATCAGAGAATAATGTGAGCTACAGATCTCAACAAGCCTCCACAACCGCAACTTTTCTGAAAGCTCATGAAGAAACCGTTTAGTCTGTATCTGTAGTTCAAAGCAGGATACCACCATTAACTGCAACACGATGTAATGAAATAACAGATTTCAGAAATTAGAACACTCATTTAAGTATTTATAAATCTCAATTTTTTTCATGATTAGGCAGAAATTCTCTCTCACTTAATTTAATTGAAGGAAACTTTGATTCGGAGGTCGATATTCATGAATTAAGAATGTTAACCCAAGGTGCTAATACACTACAACTTCAAAAGTCGTTATTTTACAGATTCTCCAGATTTTAATTACAATAAGTTACTTTACATGTTTCGGTACATTGACAACCATTGTTGGAACAGGGAATACTTTCTGAGAGTAGAATTCCATTGATGGCTTGGTATAATTAAGAAACATTAAATGGGGTCTTCTTCACTTAACAATTGTTTATTCTTTTCTGACAGGGTGTTATATGAGTTTCGACTGCTGACTTGCCATAATCAGGTTTTTGAAAATACAAATCGTCAACAATGGCGATGAAATTTAAGAATTAGAGGAGATAATTCCATTATATGCCAGAATCGAATTGTGCATCAAACGAATTGAATTTATGCATTTTACCAAAAACTGATACAATATGAAAGAGTAATCGATATTCAGGGTAATTTTCATGAGTGTTTCATCATAAATTTCCGAGGAAGGAATCGTAATACAAATTCTATAACTATTTCTTGACTAGCAATCGATTGCCATTAAAAAAATTTAAATGCATAGTTTTATTAAAGCTCTCTTTAAAGCCCTGTTTCCCCATAAGTTATACCAGCAACATCATCGTATTTCATTCCATTCCACTGTTGCGAAAAAGCTTCTTCAATGAGGGATTTCGAGGATACAACAGAGACAACAATGAGACGTTCAACTCCTTCACTAAATTTGTCCAATTCATAGTTTGTCACCCATCTTTGTCTATATCATGCCAGATCACATAAAACTATCTTGTCGGCGTTGCCAAAATTGAAAATATATACTGCCATTGGCTGAAAACAGATGAGCTCTATCTTCTTTCTTATATTGCGAAAGTACAATTCTATCTTCATCAGTCCTCGTGCATTTAAACCATTGTGGCAACACGGAATATATTCCGTGTTGCTATAGCATCCGTGTTTCAACTGAGTGATAAACAGTTTGAAATTTGTAGTTTTTGATAGTTTGTGTTTTTTGAAATATTTTTCAAATATGATTGGGTGAACGCTTCATATGTGGGGGCAGAAGATGGACCTTAGACGATAAAATTATGTCACTATTATTATTGAAGAGAAGTCCTAGATCAAATTACAACACCGTTTTGAGCTTGCGCAAAAAATGCCGTTGGATCCTGGCATGAATAGAAATATTTTTGAACGCATATAAAAAAATATCAAAGATGATACGCTGTAGCGTGTTATTCTTTCATGAGATGGAAATCAAAGAAAACCTACATTATGATAAGGGTCAGAAAAAAATTATTGGCTTTGAACATTTTAGTGAAGAAAAAAGTGGAAAAAAACACTGCCAGGAAAGTTATAGTTTTATGGTGGTGGGACTAAACCGTAAATGAATTAGTTGTTTTTTTATATGTGGGTTGATTGGGTTTTAATGAAAATTACAATTAATCAATCATTTATAGGTCTTTTTTTCACGCAACCATATTTATAGCGAAAATTTTTGCCTACGACATTAATCCACATTTCATAAATTTCAGCTTTTACTTTATAATTGGGCGAAATCGCTCCAATACATAAAAACAGTAATAAAACGGCATAGTTATTCATGATACAAGTGCAGAAGGCATTGTTATTCTTAAGGTAGGATTCCTAAGCGACGACTCTAGCGACTACAGCCGCGCGGCTGCAGCCGCGCGACTGTGACTCATACTGCTTCCCATGTAAATGAACGAAACCCATTCCTATGAAGCGACTGGAGCCGCGCGATCGAGGCGGCTCTAAAGAGGCGGCCCGAGTCGCGCGGCTGGACTGCCTCGATGAGCAGTCGAGTCGTAACAGCCGCGACGACTATTTTAACAGTTTTCGTGTTTATTCTCATGAAATAATGGACGACGTTAAACTAATTGAATTGATTTTCACCTACACATTGTTTCAAATCAATTGATAATGATTAAACACGCCGTTATATTTGCTATATTTTTGTTTCAAATAAATATATTCCAAGAATTTCTGTACAGGTAATCCCAAATTGTTTGATTTTCGCTTTTTCTGGTACTTTCTGGGCTCGATTTTCGTGAAAACAACTTTAGTCGTAACCGTTTCACGATATCATATTTTTTAGATATAACTAAATTTTGATATTTTATCTATTTCGAAAATGTGCCATTACCTTTTCATTAACGAAAATATCTGAAAAAGATATAGGGTCGGTTTCACAAAACTTTGATACTACCGTCAAATTAATTGGAGCCACCGCGATTCGTTGAAATTTCAAAACGAGTGATTCGATTGGTTCGAATTTAGGTAAGGTTTTTTTAATCGTACAATTAAAGCTTTGTGAAAGCCTTCCTGAAACTTTTAAGAGGCACTTTTTCACTGGAAATAAGATACTATATTCAATTTTTTTTTATCTCGTGTACTAAGGGTGGAAAAAAACATTCATTTTAAATACGAACGCATTCTTTTTCATCTCATATAAACAAACAAAATAAGAGTGAAAAAGTGGTTCTGAAAAGTATTGATCGTTTTTAGATATTTTCGAGAATGAGAAAATTATGACACAATTTCGAAATTGATAAAATATAAAAAATTTTTATGTCCTCAAAACAAATGAAGATTTCGTGAAACGGTTTTCACATCTGGTGTTTTTCACGAAAATCAAGCCCAGGATTTCTCTCAAGGTTTTTTCCTATCTAGTTTAGAAGTACCAGAAACAGCGAAAATCAAGCAATTTGGGATACCCTGTACATCTGAGTTACAGAGATATTAGAATGAATTAAAATAAATTTTCCATAGAAAAAAAACACATGTAAGTTACAGAATAATTTGGAACACAATTTAAAAAATTTGTTATGTAGGTGTACAAGGTGTAATCCGATCACATTCGACGACATGGCTGAGTCTCATGCAGGATTAGGTTTGTTAGCCTCAAATGAGAATAGTTTCCTATATGTATGATTTCTTCATGACATATTTTTCATATAACTCAAAACTAATGCTACTGCCAGGACGTCCAACACTGCTAGCTTTACTGCTCTAGTCGCGGCATAATAATTCCCCTGTCGGCTACAGCCGTGGCGGCTCTAGCCGCTACGGTCGCGAGGCTGCAGCCGCGCGGCTGTAGTCGTTAGAGTCGTCGCTTAGGAATTCTACCTTTACACGCCACGAAGTGGCGAGTTTTGGATTGGACGAGTGTTAGAATGAGCCTTCTGTACAAGTATCATACATTATTTTCTCTAATTCGCTGAATTTTTATCGAAATTAATGAGATATTGAAGTAAAAATCGTTTAGTAATTTCTGCTTTGGAAAATATTGATTGGCAGAACTGATTTTTATAAATCTGTGACAGGAGGCCAACATGCCATGCATAAATATTACTGAAAACAGTATTAGAATGAAAAATTCTGAAATTATTTTGTTCTACGGATTTGACACATAAGTAGAGAAATGAATAATTCGAAATTCCCTCGCTAAACGCTCAAGAAGCTTAGGTTCAATGGAGTGAGATAAGTATGCAAAACCTTGGATGAAATTCAGTGGGGAGTTGTGCGTCCCATCTGTTGTCTCTAGATACAACCACTAATTTGTGACAATCCCTTTGACAAAAACTTGACAATTTGGCTACAACTCAACAATCGCCTGTGTAGTTGCTCAGGTCATACATTAAATTAGTGTAATATTGAAAATATTTTTCAATTCAAGTTCATGTAATCTTAAACAAAAATGCAGAATCTTGAATTTGTGTTACCAATCCTTGCTGGAAAAGTTTTAATGAAACACTTTAAAAAATCACCCTTTATTTTGGGTGACCCAAATTGGTATTCGAAAATGGGAACAAAATTTCTACGACCTTCACGCATGAGAAAGGTAATCGGTTAATCGGTATTCATCCTATGAATATTGTGTGGCGCATCAACGTGAGTATTACCTACCTACTTAGGAAAAGCAGCAATAACATTAATCGTTCTGCAGGCGAACCAAGAACACGGGTTGCAGAATTTCCTGGGTTCCGCGCAGAATGTTTTAGCGGAAGCGGTGGCGAAAAGCGCTGCCGAAAAGGCCGTGGATAACATGTTTTCTCTGGTCAGCACGCGAATCGTAGTGGTCAGCATCAGGAAGGTGTAAGTATTTCGATTTGATTCAATTTAAGTTAAATCAATTCTCTTGGACCCCATTGAGCATTCAATTATTGATTACTTCAAGTTCATTACATCATCGCTATACATTAAATTACAGGGTGTTTCACGAATGGTGGTACAGTGCAGATGCAGGAAATTCGAGGGTGTCTGAATCAGTGTTCGAAATATGTCCTTACTACACTCATCCAAAAGATCTATAATGTTTTATGCATATTATAGAAATTTTTCTATCGGCATAACTCTTGAACGCCTTGATGGATTTTCATGAAAACTCCGAGTGAAGGGTTTAAGTAAACCACTAATATCCACTCATAAAAACGTGTGGATATCGCAGGTCTGCAGTTAGAAAATCATATTTTTCATTCCACATCTTTTGAAACATCATGTATATAAAATTTTGAAAAAGCAAAATTCTCCTCCGTACATTGAAAACCATTTCTATCGAGCGTAGTGGCAATAATGGCATACTTCAGAATCCCCTTCTATTGTTAATGAATATCGGGAATTCTGAATTTTCAATTAACCATGAACGGTAAATCTCCGAAGAATGATTAAATTGATTTTAAGTAAATTGAATTTCTCAAAAACATGTCTTAAGGAATTCACCGCATCCTATTTAACTACAATATATGAATTTAGTCTTTTAATATTGCCTAAATAAAAAAAAATAAATCTGAAGCCACTTCCAAATGATTTGCTTATCGAACTTCTTATTTGAAAAACTTTTTTCGTAAATTACCAAAAGAATAAAGAATTTGTAAACACATTGAACATTAAGTTGAACAACTCATAAAAGTCAATTAAAGAGTAAGAATTAATTTCTTACACACTTCTCGACACTTTGTAGGATCCCAGAAGATTTCGAAATCCTAATGGCTGATGCTATAAATGTGGCTGACCTGCAAGATCCCCAGATATCGCATGCTTAAATTATAACATCTCCAAAGGAAGAGTAGATAGGTATCAAATAAAATTCATTCAATAAGAATTAACGAATATCCCAGAGATTCACAGGCTCTTATTTAGCTATTTATTCATCGTTTGGCACTGAACAAGTATAAATGATAGTGACTATGAATATAAAACAAAGTATATCTGACATAAAAATAAAAAGGGAAAACACTTATATAGATATAAGTAAAAAGGTAGGTAAATATGTGATTGAATTTTACGACGCCAGATGTGATCAAAACTTCAAATTAGAGCTCCACATCCAGAGAAAGTAGCCAGTCTAGTGCAGAAGGTGTCGCATTAATAATATCTCTGAATGGTCCCAGGTACTTCCTCGAGGGGCATTCCCGGAAAATATGCTCTACAGTTTGTTGATCAGCTACGCAGTCGCAGGCTGGAGATTGGCAAAGTTCCCACTTGAACATCATAGCATTACGTTTTGCATGGCCTGTCCAAACTCTATTGAGTCGAATCCAGATGTTTCTCTTCAGATCAAATCTTGGTAGAGCAAGTGTGAAGTCAACCACAGCCATCTTAAACACATAGCCGTGAACAATTGTGGCAACGCCGCGAATGAAGGATTCGGAAGGCCGACTGGGACTTCGGAAGGCCGCAGTAAATTCGTTATAATAGGAGCGCTATTTCCAAATATATTTCAATTAATTGTCGAATAGTCGATATGGAATATTTTAAATTCAATCAAATACCTAGAAGCAACAATACTAAATCCTACTTGACCAATAAATTGGTTTGATTAATCATTTTTATTATAACTGGTGGATATCAATTGAACGAAATTATTTGATCTGTTTAGAAGCACAAGAACTTAATGATTATCAATGTATTTTGACAATACAGCACATTTCATATCCAATTTGTTGTTCAGCAAGAACCAAAGAGAAGGTGTAGGGTCATCTCATGCCACAAAATTTTGTATTTGAATCAATGTAATCAACATAATAGGTAATTCTGAGAAAAACTTGAAATCCAAATCATTCTAATAACTTCATGTTCAAAATTTAATAATAGAACTTAAATAAAATCTCTGAACTTCATAACTATAGCTGAAGAAATAAACATAAATAATAAGGGGAGATTGTGAATATCGAATAAATGTCAAAACTATGATACATGATGAATATTTCGGTTTTTTACTAATAATTTGTCACATTTGATCCGCCACCATCTGAAATGTCAGAGTTTTTCAAAATTTTCATTCGCTTCCCCTTACAAAAATGTTTCTAACAAATATAAAGATTTGTTCAATTTATACAAGTCAGCATCCGGACCTTCCAAACCTCGTTCATCCACATAATATTTATTTATACCGAGAAAGTTCATTTGTAAGTTGGGACCACCTTGAAATCTTGAGATATAAGGTATCTTTAATGAAAATTTTTACCTGAAGGGTCTCACTTTTTATTAAAACATTTACTGTTGAAGTCTCTCCAAAATGTAATAAAAAAGTAGATTTTGTTGTCGAGTTATTTTTTAGGTCATCATAATCTTTAATCAAATCCGAATTGAAAAAAACATTTATATCATTATTGTTTCAGTCAATCGTTCCATCTTTTCTAAACTGGGGATTAGTTCTCTGTTTGAGAATTTTTTTTAGATAAATAAAACGATAAATTTGGTAAAAATAAAGGAACTGCTTTTTCCTTGAGTTGTTGACGTCTCATTGGTTCCATCATTAATAAAACTTTACAAAAATTTCAAGATATCGTTTTCATGGAAATGAATTTCGGAAACCAAACTGAATTTATCGGAAACGTTATTTTCTCTTGGAATTGCCTAATCCACGATATTGATACAGTTCTTTATTTTTGGAAACGAAACGAAACGACACTAACATAATTGTTTCCTGAAGTCTTGTAATTGCTCTTGCAGCCGGGTACACAACATTTATTTGGCATGATTCGAAATATGAGAAGTTTCTTTCACAGGACACCAGATGAAAGATGAAATTTCACTTCATTCACACACACAGAATTTTTTTTTTGGGCACAATTCACTTCACAAATAATGTGACCATTTCTTTCCAACCTGGAACCAGGACAAATGCCATCAATTCTCCAAATTCTTATTTCTTGAAATATTCGAACTTGCTGCTCACACTGCTCGTTTGTGTTCAACTGTTTTTATGTGGGTTTCAATGTCGCTTTTTTCCACTTTTGCAATAGAAAATGTATTTCCACATTTCGTGAACTGGTTTTGTTTGATGACTAACCAGGACTCATGCCCGAAATTCAATACTGTATTGGTAAAATCAGTACGAACAGTCACCATTGATTCACAAACACAACAAACAACAAGGCGTCCACAAATGGCGTCAGAAACTTCTCGGCCTTCCGCTGCGTTGCCACATCTCAGCTGTTCGCGGCTTGTTAATTGAAGGAGGTTATGGGTCAACTATGTCATGTTTGCGTATTTAAATTATTATTTAAAATATGAGCACCAAAATTGCCGAAAGTCTCATACAAACTCATACATCCCCTGATTCTGAGGGTTTTGGGGGCTGAAAGTTTCAAGTTTCCGAATTTTTTGGTTGTTTGTGTACTGAAACTAGCTCACGTACCGAATTTCATTTTGTATGGGACATCGAGAAGTATCCAAACCTTTTCATGACCATCAGTAGTGTACGAACTATGCACTTGAAACTGCACGTTCGATAAGTTCACTACTGGCATTATATCCTGAGATATTGAATTACTTTATTCCAAACTCAAGATATGAGGGTTCAAGAATACGAGAAAAAATATTCAGTGCCCCGGTGCGGCGTTTCACTTGGCTCTTCTTAGCGGATGCACTATCGTAGCTCCAGATGAAAAATCTTTCAAACGAATATAGTACTGGCACTTCGAACACTAATTCAGTGCTATCATCTGTGAAACACCCTGCATAGGAATCCTTAACGTCTGTTGAAACCAGAGCCCCCCGAACAAGAATTGGACAATTGAAAAGGTCACAACATTTCTGAACTTCCTCATCTTTTGTTGGGCAGTAAATAACACTTATAATTACATAGGTGTTTTGTTTAAAAATATCGTAGATATACCCAGATCTTGACAAAGGCAACAATCCAAGAGATCCATCCTTTATGGACACTGCTCAGAATGCCTTCGCTGATGCTTTCGCCAAACGAGCGGCTGAGAAATTGGTTGATGGAATTATCCCTTCCGGGAACACTCAGCCCGAGGGCAACTATGGACCAGCAGTAAGTTTCAGTCCTTCATTATTCATTTTGGAAATATTCCATATTTAATTTTCAGCCACGAAGTGGGAGACCTCAAGAGCCAGATCATTCAGGTTTCGATCTTGGAAGATTGGGATCATCCCTTCTGGAGTCACTATCTGAACAAGTGTTACATCCGTCTGATAAGCAGGTAGGGTAAAAGGTGTTTTGAAAAGAAAGTCTTTATTTTCATCAGATAGAACTGATGAGAATAAACCATATCACGCACACAAAACCTTCATAATAGAACCGATTTTATTCAGCTCATCCCAATTTAGAATAATTAAAGTGATGAATTGAGTAATATTTGTCCTTTGATACTGTATGCGCAGCATTTCAGACACAACATGTTTTCGGGAAGTATGAAGACTACCCATCCTTAACAGGCAAGAATAGTTAAGGACATACCTACATTTTTTTTTAAATCACAGGTTATTTAGGACACCTTGTAGCGTGATCTGTAAAACTTCTAAACGTACCAAAAACGTTTGAAATTATCATATTAAGTGCTCCACATGAGTTAGGGATATTGACTTGAATTGCAAAAAAAATTAATTTGAATGAGATTATGTGATGAAAATTCAAATTAATATGATTTCAAGTTGCAGGAATTGAAATTAATTTCAGCCTGAAGGCATTTCGAGACTATCAATACAATGTATGGCATTAACGGGCATCAGTAACAGCTTGAAATCTTCTTTGCATCCTACACATAAGGTGGTTGAACATTTTTTGAGGAATTTGGTTCCATAAACGGGGCAGAAGCTCTCTCAGATCATTTAAGCATTCTGAAGTACGTTTATGACTATCTCATCTTCTTTGGAGAATATCCCATGCATGTTCTATTCAAATCTGGTGAGTGCGGAGGTATTGGTAAAAGTGTAATACCAATCTCTCCGCAAGCATTCTCATCTACAGCTGCACGGTGCCACCGTGCACCAATAGAAATCTGAAAATTTGACAAAACATTGTCAATGACATGCTCCCTATAGGGTGAAGTGGTCATATTCCCAGGGAAATGTGTAGATCTGTGCGCCCGTTGAAACATATCCCAGCCTATGGGCTATGGTAATGGGTTGTGGTATGCCACAACACTGTCCCCTCGGAATGGATGGACTTCTTGGACATAGCGACGATTACGGGGTATGCGTGGGATTGTCCATACCCTTATTCTTCGAGACTGAAAATCGTCCATACCTGAATTCATTAATTCAAAGGACACTTGAACATTGATCGTTCCAATTGATATATGGCCTTGCCCATTCAAGTCTTTGACGCTTATGGTCAGTTGTTAATGAAACTCCTCTTAATGGACGTCTAGAACCTAGATTCACCTCTCTCAACACAAACGTCGTCTCATGGTTTCGATGGTAACTTGGATCCCATCTGCATTTTGAAAAGTATTCCGTAGCATTCTACATGTAGATGTAGGCTTTCTTCCCTCCGAAACGTCGCCCTCCAAGCCTTGGTCTTTACTACGCAGAACCTGTCTCCCTAAACCTTTTCCAAAGTCGAGATATCAAACTTTTTCTGACTTGGAGCCTTCAGCTACAACAACCTGAGTTAGGCCATTCTATAGCATTCCGATAACTCTATTAGCCTCAACGTTTGTTAATTTATGTCTCATCATTTTCAGAAAAAAACGTTTAAAATCGAAGCCGGTGATAAACTGACTTTATTTCAAAATAAGAACATTCATTAAGCATATGCACAAAACTAAACTTAAAAAAAAAAAGCGACCAGATTGACGAAATGTCTCTTACTGATTTTTATTGGATCGATTCAAGTTGTTGATGAGTTTTTCTGCATGATGCTTTTCGAAAGAATTTACGATATCTGTAACTCTTGTGGAGCAGTTTATTTGTCGCTATGGGTTTTCAGGATCTGATCCCTATTTCGAACCATAAAGACCATGAAAGTTAATGGAAAAAATTGACTAAGACATATTATATGTATTCTCTTGATTGAGAGAGCTATAATGATACAATATTATATATTGGAAGGAAATATATTGCGAAAACTCAAAGTTGTTGTCCCTCTGCGGATCTGAGAAGATACAGAACTTGAGAAGACTGGCAACCAAGAAGTCTCTGTGGACATTCATTTAAGCTTTCGAGAATAGTGGAGTCAATTCTACCTAAATTGTAATCATTCCGAAATTTTGCGCTGTCATCTAGCGATCTAGTACTCTTGTGCCTGTAGAAGTGATTTTGGATGGAATATTTATATATTCACCCACATATACAGGAAACTACTTCGTTCAGACTTTCATTAATGAGTCATCTGAAAAAAACAAAAAGTTGTATCGAAAGAAACTTAATGTTGATTTATACTTTTGCCCAACTCATAGTAACTCCTCATTGACAGAATCATCAGCAGCCACGACATTCTCAGCAACAAGATCCGAACAAGGAACAATCAGGTTTTGATATCGGAAGCGTAGGATCAGAACTATTGAGTTCCCTTGCTCAGCAACTCCATTCTAACAAGGTATGTATGTGAATATTTCCACATACGTCAGTAACCTGAAATGCATTGTTCGAAAATGCAGGCTCCACAGGATCAGCAATTTCAAACAAATGCGAGGCGACCTCATGAAGAAGGTGGAAATCAATCTGGTTTCGACATTGGCAAAGTTGGTTCCGAATTGCTTGGTTCTTTGGCGGAGCAAGTTTTACACCCTTCTGATAAAAAGGTAAATTCCTATGGCTCTTTCACTGACTTCCAGTGAACAATGTTATCTTATAATTCTTGAGTTACCGTTTTTCTTTTCCAGATAACGGAACATCAACAGGTGCCACAACATCAAGATAACAACCAATCAGGCTTCGATATCGGAAAAGTAGGTGCGGAACTTTTGGGTTCTCTTGCTGAACAAGTGTTGCATCCGTCTGATAAAAAGGTACTTATATGAAGAGTTTGAGGGATTCAATTTCATTTTTTCCCACGAATTCTAGGAAGATGCTCCTATTCATAATCAAGCAGCAAATAATCACGGAAATTCATCCGATCAACCAAGAGGTGGGGATATAACATCAATTCTTGGGTCTCTTGCTGAAAATGTATTAGGAGGAAATAAAGTAAATCACCTCTGAAATTCAACTGAACATATTTAAATGATTGAATTATTTTCAGAATCACAATGAAGAACACCAAAACGACGGACGTAGGAATGAAGGACCCCAAGGAAAGCACCATTCTTTGGCAGATAGTGCTGGAGATATAGCTTCTTCCGTTCTGGGCTCATTGGCTGAATCAATGTTACACAAGAATTCGAACAATGAACCGGTACTGAGCAAACAACTGGATCATTCGAAATGTACTTAAGTTTTATATTTCAGCAACAATATCAAAATCCCAACAATTATGGTCCATTTCCTCAAGGACCTGGACCTCAATGGTATCCACCTGGTCCTCAGGGATACGGACCAGGACCTCAAGGCTTTGCACCAGGACCTGAAGGCTACGGACCGGGACCTCAAGGTTACGGACCAGGACCTCAAGGTTATGGACCGGGACCTCAAGGTTACGGGCCAGGTCCTCAGGGATACGGACCAGGTCCTCAAGGATATTGGCCTGGTCCTCAAGGTTACGGTCCTCCACCTCAAGCCTTCAGACAACCTCCTCAAGGTTATCGGCCCGATTCTCAAAGAGATGGTGCTGGGCATCCAAATTCTGAAGGAGATCATACATCTGCAGATATAGGCTCCGCTTTATTGAACACGGTAGCTAGTGCTGTCAGACATAGCCCAGCTTCTCGTCAGGTGCGAACATAATCACAATCTTTCAGTAGATACATTCAATAGGAAGATGTTTGAATGCTCATTTTGTTTTTAGGATCATCAGCAAAAAAAGCAACCTGAGGAAGAAGAATCTCCAGCTGCTGAATTTGGCTCTCTTCTAGTCAATTCACTCGCTTCTAAAATGTTACAACCTCACCATAATCAATGAATTACTCCCGATTTCAGAGCTCTAATTGTCTTTATGTGTTTCGATATATATTTATTTTTTTTTACTACATAATTTTTCAGGAAGTTTCCCCCCCACATCTCCAAAGGCTTTTTCAAAGAAAAAAAGTGGTTTGTGAAAAATTAAAGTCTTTGGATATGTTGAAATCAAATGCATGATGAAAAGTTGGCTGTGTATCAGATGAAACTTAATAGAACATTGTGATTAAATGTTGACTGTTGTGCCTTTAGAATCAGAGTTATTTCAGTGTACTTCTCATGGTGCTGTTACTCGATAAATATAAATAAATTTAGCTGTTTAGCTACACATTGTATATCTTTCCACTTCAAAACTTATAAATATCTTCTTCCCTTTTCGGTTTTCTTGGTGGACTGGAAACACTGAGATTGTTATTATTGTACTATTTATTAATTAATCAAAATAAATTCAGCTGTTTAGCCACACATTGTTCATGTATTTTCTACTTCAAACTTGTAAATATCCCCAAACCCCATGATTTTATTTTAGGACCAGAATGAATGAGTTGTGATAACAGTATTATTCTATTCTTCCTTGAACATAACTCCATAATCTGTGAAATTTTGTTCAAAATTCGAAGTTCATTGTATATAAGATTTCAAATTCGAAAAAATTATGAAACATATTTTGTATTACTTTTTAGTCATTGTATAGCCCATTATTTTAACCTCGATATCGTTTCATCTTTATTTAATTGAATATACTTCAATCTTAATGAAAAATAGGTTTATTCATTTTCATTTTGTGTATATGGTTCGCCTTTCGCCTTTTACATGTTCAAAATTCATATAAATAAGAAAAAGAATTCTTGACATTGAAGTAGTAATGCAACTCCAATTTTCAATTTCTTTTTTTTTCTAGAACAACCTTCCAATGCCTCCGCTACCTGGCTCAGCTTTGAGTTATGGGCCAGATAATGGATTATATCCAAACTTGGGGTCTCATTTCCAATCAGGGCCAGGAATCCACCCTCCCCCACCTGGCCTACATCCCGATGGTATAGTTCCTGCTATGCCCGGTGTATCTCCGCATTTACCTCAAGCCATGCCTCAACCATCTGTCCCTCCCAGCATTTCCTCCAATACTCCTTCACCTGCTTATCCTGACTCAGCCCATGCCCCCTTTCCAGTACACCCCGGTACACATCAGGATTCCGGACACCTTCCTCTTACTGACATCCATAGCCATCTGTCTAGGAGAGACCTGAAGAAAATAGCCAAAGCAGAGCATAAAATGGAGAAAGAAATATATAAAGCTCAAAAAAAGGCTGAAAAGAAGGCTTATAAAGCTCAAAAGAAGGCTCTCAAGAAGAAAGGGGTCTGTACTCACTGTAACCACAGTTCCTGCTCATGTTCATCCTCCAGTTCTGATTGAGATAAAGTGACAAAATCGAGATTTTCACCTTGGGCAAATTAGTTCAATTGGGTTCATGAATCGTACATTCCTTCAATTATATTTTATCTATAGTTTTATTATTTATTAGTCGTGATTAATAAAATCAATAGCTTTCGCAGAAGTATCAGATAATATCAGAATATATATTAAGCTTGCTCAATGAAACAAAAATTTCGGAATTTGAAATACCTACATCGTTTCTTTTTTTCCTATAGATTCTCAAACTTTTTTGTAAACGCAGAATGATGATTTTTCATCATGAGAATATAATTTATTATAATTGTATCACTGCAGGGTTTCATAGATAGGGTTAATCAATGGATATCTTTTTATAACTCAATTCAATCATTCTGGGAACAGTATCCTGATTGATGGGCTTTTTATTTTGTTTTCTTTTTATTTTTGATATTTATTAAAGTTTTTTATCTCGAAATGAGTCATTTTATTCGATATATCACAAATATTGAGTTACACATTGAAGGGAAATTCATTATGCTGCATGAACATCTTTATTTCTTGAAGGGAAGTGCGTTAGCTATGGTTTCTATTGAAAAGTAAATATCCAACATCCATTGCGAATTTCGCGTTCGTGTTGGAAGAGGAGCTGATTGCTCAATTTGTTTTATAATATACTATTATTGACTATTGACTATGAGGAGAAGGTATAAAAAATATTTTCACAAATAACTACCTGAAATTCCATGACTGACACTTCAACAAAATTCTCTCTTCTCCACCATTTTTCAAGTTATAATGTAGTTACCCCTACTTAGATCGGAATAGGGTGCGCCATTTTCAGCACGACTATTTTTTTATATTTAAATACAGTTGTTATGCTCAAATCTTCTCCATAAATTTGACTCCTGACTTGATTCATATTCATGAAGTGACCTAATTTGTTTCCAATGACTATCGCAAATTGGTTTTGCTGTTTCATAAGACTGTTCTGATTTGAATTCTGGTGTTACGAATCGGTACCGTAAATATTATTTGTCGTCTTCAAATACCTTTCATTTTAAGCTAATTAATGAAAAAATCTGAGAAGATCAAGTATGTGTAACTCGGTGGACTGTCAAAACAACAAATGTTACGCCAAGATATTGACGGACGTATTCAAAAGTAAGAAGGAACTCTATCCCGTTTTGGAATGAAATATCCTGATGCTCTATATACCTGCTTCGCCATCATTTTGGAACTTCGCTGGCAGACTTGGCGCAAAAAGTGAACGCATACAGTTGGAATTAAGTTTTGTTTCATGGCTTTCTTCGAAAAAGTAGGGCCTTCTGAACGCCTTCCGATTAATGCAACGTAAACATTCAATTAGTCGCTCTATTGACTGTGATCGTCTCAAGTCCAGATAGTCCAAAAGGGGGAAAAAGTAGTTTCGTGAGAATTTAAAAAAGTAATCTTAGATTCATTCGCGAATGAGTTGAACTTTTTAAGGACGATACTTCTCTTTCGCGAACAACACCACTACCGAAGAAGCATTCCTGATATGAGGGCTAGCTATCTCTTAGCGTAGATGCTTCATTAAACACATTTGTCAACTCCTTATCAATAATGTATTGATTATTCAACCGCTTCTGAGCAATCAATAGTGTCTTGAAGCAAACAGCGTGAGTTATATTAAAATAACCCACTGCTATAACTCACTATGATACATCAGGAAAGCTTCAAAGAATAATTGACGCACCGATTTTCAAGAGTGTTCTGTGCTTTTGTACAAGCCGATTGGCCTGATGGGAATATTACATTTGTCGCTTGAATATTTTTGAGAATATTTTGAGTGATGGAGGGTCGGTTTCACGAAAAACTTTGTTCGTACCGTTAAATTAATTGGAACCACCGCGATTCGTTGAAATTTCAAAACGAATGATTCGATTGGTTGGAATATACGTTTTTTATTTAGGTTTTCTAATCGCATACTTAAAGTTTGGTGAAACCGACCCTGAAAGTAATTCAGACAATGAAGACGAAATATTATGTACACCCCCATAATTCAGGCAAGCAGCTTATGATACCATACAGAGTTTATTGCCCGAAAAACCCCAATGTAATGCTTGTATATATCTGTATACATTTTATGCGTGTAGGTACCGATTTGTTATCGAAGTGAGAGGTGTCATGCTCAGGCGCTGTTCTGCAATTTGAGAATTCAGTGGGAATACTCACTACACTGTTTCATAAATATGTCTCTAAAACTCAATATTTTTAAATAATAAGTGTTTGAAAACATGACAAATTCATTGAAAATTTACACTTTTGGGTACAGTTATTTACGAATAACACAAAGACTATTTATTTATCGAACGAAATGAAGTGCAATAAAAATATATGTAGTCTGTTAAAAACAAAAAGATCTTTTTTTAGGATTATTGTAGGTGCAATACAAGGCAAGATATCGTAAGTAAAGGAATACATTTTCTCGTGAATTCTCGAATCAATACATTCAACTGGAAATTACAAAAAAACGATTGGACTTTGATATCTTCAGAATGAAGGGAGTTGTGAAAAAAACTGAACTATTTTCCTTCAATTTTCTGGTCACGAATTTCGGCGCAGATGTGAATGCGATCTAAAATCATTCATTTTTATGCTTTTACTGGCTTGCTCTACCAATCGGCATTCTTCGAAAGGGTTGAAAAAAATTATTCGATCAAGTAGAAGGATCTATATAAGATCACAGACATGCTGCACTAATATCAGTAAACTAGAGAAAATTCTAGGAGTTTGGAGGTACTGTGCAATAATTTTATATGGGACAGTTGAAGATACCAACCAGAAGAAAATGAAAAACATATCAGATGCGCAAGAGTTCCTCGAAACAATGCGGTACGGTTTATTTATCAAAGCCACAACTAAAAGTTTCGCTGTAAATTTGACATCTCTCGTACCTACATAATCTTTGGTCGAGCCCATCAAGATAGCTTTCTACCAAATTCAAATTTGACTAGTTGATAAAGATCTCAATTGAATTGATTTAAGTTTGAATACTACAAATAGATAATAATTGCTGCCCACAAAAATGCAAAGTCATCTGCGCCACAAGAATTGATGAAAATGATTTTTTGCAATTGCAAAAATGGATGCAGTGCGTCATGCACCTGGAGAAGACTCATTCTTTTTTGTAACGCTACATGTGGGGAATGCGCGGTGCGCAGGTGTTCATTGCCAGTGGAACCATGGAGGTAGAAGAAGGGGAGGTAGCATATCCTATGTTTCCCTTGCTATGAAAGTGTCACCAAAAATCCGCCATGTTGCTGAGCCAAATTTGAATTTTTACAATTCGAAGTTTGTTCGATTCTCTTTCAATGACCTAAAGATGAATAAATAATGATCGAAACAAATCAAGGAGTCAAAATATCATAAACAATTGCTTTTAATGAATTGGTGAGTTGAATTACGTACGGAATGTTCCTGTAACTAATTATACATCCTATTTTTTCAATTAAGGTACATACAAATTCAGATAATATGCAATGAAACAAATTGGTAAATTATCTCGTGTACCCCTATCAATTAAAGTTGTATGCAACAATAATTAAACCATGTATTTACAAACGTCAAAAAATTCAGCTTTTCACCATTAATTTTCGAGTAAGATCAGCATATGCTGTACAAGAAACCATTTCTTATATGTTTTTTCACTACATACAACTGCCAAAACCAACGAACGAATAATAAATAAGGCCAAAATTGCAGAACCTACAGTTTAAAATACCTTGAAGTCGGCCATCTTGGTTTGCCAAATCCGGATTTGTTTTGGTGACACTTTTCAAACGTTATGCCCCCTCCACTTTCTTAACCTCCATGAGTGGAACAATCTTTGAAGAAATAATTGACATTTGCGACAGCGACTCAGAATGAATATCAATTTTTGACAAAGAAAGTATTTATTTCACGTGAATGAAACGATAAATGAGACAAATGTTTGAATGTTATCTTTATTCTTTTTTTATACAGATAGGGATTGCTCTTAGATGTTGAAACTTCAAAACAACGAAAAATAACATTGACCTCAAACTTCAAATTAATTGAGAATATTTATGAAGCTCCATTTTCACACATTTTATGCTGAAAGCGGGTGGTTTATACGGTTCTGAGAAAAATGAAGACCTTCTTCACAAGGGCGGATATAGCTTTTTTTCTTGGGAGGGGTAATAACCATTGAGAACAAATAACTAGAGAATTCCGGTTTTTTGAACTTGAAAGGTATTTGCTTACCACATATTTAGGAAATTTTCATTGCTAATACACTTCGCGAAACAATTGAAGGAACAAAAAAAGTTTCAAAGTTTTTTTTTAAAACAGTTTGTATTTCAGTGACGAGTGGTCGAATAAAAAACTTCTGAAGCTTAAAGAAGTATCTGAAATCATTGATCAACCATTTTTCAGAGTACCGGTGGCCATGCAATCATCGGATAAAGCACGAAGAAAAATTTTTCGAATTTTAATTTTTTGGTCTACGCTCACGGAGAATTTTTTCTAGCTAGACCAATGCAAATGTCGCATAACCTGTTCATTCAGCTCTAATTTGCTTTTTACTACTCTCGAGATATTCACTCAACAGCCGATATCTCCGGAAATACTGCTCACCTAGCGAGGCGAAAGGCGATTTCTTTTTCTAAAGAAAATTTTGCACAAAAATCTGTTTTGTTCAATCACATAAACGTGTCATTTTGCCACTCTTAGGATATAAAAAAATTTGGCCGCCTGATGTTCCCCAAAGTCCCCCTCAAATCGGTAGATCGATCGGTTTTTCTTGATCCGATTGATTGAACATTTGAAAAAATTGGGAGAACAAGGTTTTTTTCCTTAAACTTGACCTAATTTTTTCAAATCGGTTTTTTTTACCTAATGAGTCGAGAGGTTTTCAAGAAAACTGTTTTTTGAAAGTGGTGTCAGGTGTCGGAAAACGGAAAAAGTTAAGGGTTTCAATTTAAAATTCCATTATTTTTTTCTGAGAAAAATTAAGGTTTTGATGTATCCAAGGTCCATAGCTCCAGTGGAGGTGAGTCAGAAATGGTTTCTTGTAGTTTTTTTTTCAAATTAAAACATGTTTTTATTCTAATTTTACTTTAAGAACAAAATTTAACGAAATTCTCGAATGTTAATTTTTTTTTCAAATTACGAAAATTTTTTAGAAATGAATTTTTTCATTTAAACAAAATTTGAGTGAAAAATGAAGAAATAATGTAATTATTGATTGATTAAGAAGATAAGGTCAAATTTAAGGAACAAAAACCTTGTTACCTTAATTTTTTCAAAATTTCAATCAATCGGTTTAAGAGAACTGCTGAACAGATCGATCTACCGATTTGAGGAGAACTTCGGGGAACATCAGGCTGTAAAATTTTTTCATTACCTAAGCTTTTCCGCCAATATTGATGATGAAACAGTCCATTAAACAAAAAATGCTAAAATGGCATTTTTTTGCTCCTTTTCCACGTTTATGTGATAGGTGAAAAAAATATTTCTTCTTAATTGAACAAAACAGACTTTTGCAGAAAGATTTCTGTACTCACTAGGCGATCAGAAGTTTGGGAGATATTGGCAGTTGAGTGAAAGAGGATCATTTTTCATTCAAATTAGGATATCTCGAAGATAAATGGTTATTTCTGAAAGTCTCTGAAATGAAATTAGAACTGAATAAATAGGTTATGTGACATTTGCATAGGTCAAGCTCGAGAAAATTATTCCATGCGCGTAATAAAAAATATTCGAAAAATTTTGACAATTTTTTTTCTTGCTTTATCCGATGATTGTATGACTATAAGACCATTATTCACTGAGATACAGCCTGTTTAAAAATCACCAAAAAATTTTGAATATTTTCCTGTTCCTTTAATTATTGTTGCTCGAAGTTTAATATTTTAACAAAATTTGAAAAATTACGAATTTGAAATTATTGTATGAAATTTTTTGTGCATCACGTTGCGTAGGTACCCTTTTTTCAGATTTTCGATACTCATGGGGGGGTAATTACCCCCTCTACCCCCCCCCCCCCCCCGTAAATCCGCCGTTGCTTCTTCATCAAAGCCTGAAGATTACCTTCAAGGTGAAAAATCGTTATTTGTCTAGCGGTCGGCAATTTCTTGCTAGAAGCTGCCCTGACATTTAATAAGTAAGTATCTAAGAATCTAAGTTTCAGAGAAATTTTTCGTGATCGAATGTTCAATAGCCTCACTACGCCTCAATCCCACCAGTATTACTGCGTTGGTTCAAAAAAAATAATTATATCGATTTTCGGCAACCTAATGTCCTGCGCTCACCTTGCACGGGCTACTGTAACAGTACATTGTATTTCGACTCTACCTCATTAATGATTGTATGTAGCTTCCCAGCCAATATGTATTTTTTCGACAATCCAACTACTGCTTTGAATAGCTTGCAACTGAATCTCAAATAATGAATTCTCTTGAATCATGATAATTCTTCGGCAAGCTGGAAATTGAATCGATGGAATACATCCCAATACATACAAAATGAATAAAACACACGTCAATGATGTGTTAACTTCCACATTTCATTAGTTTTCTCTATAAAAGGACTGACCTCTTTTCCTTGAACTTCAGATACTCTGTACTCATTCTGTTGATAGTGAGAGCACAACAAATCATGATTAAACAGTTATCTTGACGGCCCCTCGAAACAAAAACCTCTTGAAAGTTTATCATATCACCTCCAGTCAGGTGAGTTATAGGTAATCCGCAATTGTAGTTGCGTATACCAAATCTCAGCACTCATATACAGAATAAATTCATATATTTCATCAACGTTTGTCATAACCAAGTGTCGATAATTTACGTTCATAACTCGAAAGTATTTCGCCGATTATAATTTCAAACTTGTTACAATGAACAGAATGATTATCAGCATTACATAGATTGATTAGATGGAATATTTCTTTCTCTTTCGTGTAACAATTTCGAATTATTTTCGCGAGATATAAATTTTTTATTCAATAAATCGAAGAGTAATTTCGATCTGAAAAAGAAGGGAAAATTTGTTTTTTTTGTGGGTTCGATGCTAACTGTATTGAACAGTTGAGTGATTTATTATCACAGTGCAATAGCTAATAAAAATACTTCGAGTCTGGGTACATTCTTTGAGTTCCTAAGCCGAATAAGAAATAAAACAGAAAGCTCTGCATTTCTCGGAAATGAATTCAGTTAGCACATAGGTTCATTTGAAATTTTTCGAAATGTTTGAATAGGAAGCACCTCTTGAAATATTCAGATACACCCAGTATACTTCATCGATGAAGAAAACGACAGAAGATAGTTTGGGCCTGCAGGCGCATAGAGGTGGCTGGTTGCAGAATTTCTTGGATTCAGCGCAGAATGTTTTAGCGGAACAGTTGGTGAGAGGGCTGCATGGAAATAGCGTAAATAATATGTCTTCCTCTGATTTGCAAGGAAATGATGAAGGAGCTGTACAACCAGTGGGATCCACAAAAGAAAAAGTAAGTATTTTCATTTCAACTCATAAAGAACAATGGGACCAATTAGATTGTTCAGAGTATTCCTTTCAATAAATAAAGGAAGTCTTTCACGGGAATCAATGGCTAAAGACTTTACCCTCGAAAAGCTGCGAGCTTCGAAAAGAGTAGAAATTATGTCGTCACGACAATTCTATTCAGAAACCATCAAGGAATATATTTTTTTGTTATGTGATGTTTTGAACTGGTGAAATTCTTTCAGTAATTAAATTATATTATGTTTCTGCTCTTTTGAAAGTTTGTAGCATTTTGAGGATATATCTGAAAATTCTAGTTCACTTAAGCTCAAAAATCTCCCTTAATTTTCAACCAGTAACTACCCCCTCTAAAATTAATTTGGTCACATCCTGTTTATATACCTACTGGGTGAGTCCTTGACTTGTAAACATATTTTAATGATATAATCTTTTTTTATTTGGAAGAGAAAGGTGTATCCAATACAAATTTTCATAATGAGCTCTGAAAAAATGCAACAAAAGGTTTTCCAAACATTAGAACTAGTTCCTGAATTTTCGTGAAAATATAGCAGAAATTCATTCCTATGATTTTTCTCATAAAGTTGTATTCAGGCAAAGTAACCTTTTTTTGTCAATGTCACTGCAAGATATTTTCTTCCGAAGATTAATTCCTCAAAGAAAGCGGATTCCTTCCAGAATTTCTAAAAAGGATAAATACTCATTAAACCGCATATAACTACTTTCTGATGATTATTTTGTTCCTTGAATTTCTGCTAGGTCTAATTTTATAATGTGATGGTATATTACAAGAAATGGTCATAATGATGAAAGGAAACTCGTGACTAGAATTTAGAAATTTCAGAAAATTCACCACATTTGTAAAAACCTATATTTCGAAAAATATTTATATTGGATAAAATCTTTCACGAAATATATTCACAAATAACATAATTTCATAGATTTTCAACAGCCTGTATCTATGGTAAGAACAGACTCTCCTTGCCATTCCTATATAGTAAAATCTATGAGTTTTTTTCATATAATTTAATACAGTATATTCTGTTCATTATGACGCCGGCTATACTGAACAATCGCTTATATTGACGCAAATGCAGTGTTAAGTTTTGTTTCATTCAAAACTCCTTACAATAGGGTCCGGATTTAATGACTTCGCTTATAATGACATGTCGCTTACAATGACATGATTTCAGATACAACATGATTTTTCGAAAAGTTTTCTTGTTATAGTGACCGCTCGATCGTTTTCTGAAGCCCCCCTAACCCTACCCTTTTTAATGCGATGAGGTTTGATAGGATACGAGACATACGCGTGCCGACATGCTTTTTATTATAATCCAGATCCTTGAAGAGATCACTGGTGTTTTGTGGACAAAATGACATCCATTGAAGCCATTTCTAAGTTGTACAATGGTGTAAGAAGCTATTATTTCAAGTCATAAAAAAACAAACGCAAACTAAAATTTCAGATTATTTTCATAAAAAATGAAAAAGTTCTTTATATTTAGGTTTTCTGTAAGAGAAGCTATTTTTCATTTTCTCAATAAAACAAAATTTGAATTTCTCGTTCTTTTCTCAAACTGAATCCAAGAAAAATAACATCAATTTTGCTGAAATTCTTCCGGTTATTATGACGTATTTTTCATTTTCCCTCGATGTCATTACAATCGGATTCTACTGTATATGATGTAAACATAAGTGATACTTCATCATATAGAATCTACAATTCTTTTTCAGTTGTATCCCAATCTTGAGGAAGAAAAGAATCAACTGTCACTGGAGAATACTACCCATAGTAACTTCGATGACCAAGGACCAAGGAATCCAAAGTATACAAAAAATCTAGAAGAAAATTTTGGGTCTCAAGTGAGTTGATATTTAATTTTAATTTTTAATTTCAATGTGTTCATTTTTTCACTTTAACATGTACATCATGCTGATATAAGAAGAGATAAGATAGTGATACAAAACAATCACTAACCTGTGACTTGTGCAAAAATATACTCTATCTAGTGAGACAAATCGTCAGTGATCTTCAAAGAATTCAATCCGGAACGACGAAGCTGGCAATGAATCTGACGAAACTCGCCTTGAAAAGAAACTAATATTATTTCACATATTAACGATCGATTCAATCGAAAAATGTGCGTGAACACATAATGTAACTTGAAATATAAATAATAGATTATTGACGCACATGCATTAACAGAAATGTTGTTAGTATATCTTTAATCATTGGGATATTATGTGGTGTAACAAGAGGGTTGATTGGTCTGTTATATATTTGAAGAAAACTCGAAATTTTTTTTATGGTTTTGAAAATTGATTCAAAATATAAAATAATGTGAATAAAATTGAACTAGTTTGTGAAAAGGTGGGAGGATTATTAAACGACCTCTGTGTGTGTTTTTCAAAATTCTAAAAATGTACAATATTTCCACAGTCTTTGACTTCAAAAATGTGAAAACGGTTTGTGCTTGAGGTATCTAGATTAGGAATAACAAACATAATACCGAACACTCTTTTCTCTTTTTTTCTTCAGGTTTTTCTCGATATTTTGGAAATCATTTCGAAGAATACAACGATTTGAGTACGATTGTATTCAGAATTGTATACTCTATCAAATTCGAAAACAAAAAAACAGAAAACAATAATTTTGAAAATTTTTTTTCCGCTCCCTGTATAACTGAAAGTGGTCTGTCTCCAGGAATATTTTAGCTCGGTAGATAATGTCAAACAATATAATAATCCCAATTTTCATATTTCGAATAAGTCTAGTTCTCCAGAAACGCCTAATAGGCGGTCGAACTTGGAACACCCTGTATATATATTTTTTTTTCAATCACCGTTCAGGGGGTGGGTTACTCTGAGGTGGCCGGGTTTCATCGAAACTAAAACAACCTCAGAGAGCCGTTAGGAACTTTCTGACGATTCTTGTCGTTGCCAGAATCTAATAGATCTCTAATAGATGATTTTCTACCAGGCCATTTGTAGATATTATTAGCGGAAGTATTGTTATCGTTATATATATATATATATATATATATATATATATAATATATATATATATAAACATATTCAGTAAATAATGATATATAATACCATCACAGACCTCTTATCAATAAAGTGTATCGGATTTCCTTCCTCTCCTTTCTTATAGTTTGTTTAGGCTATCGGTTTTGGAGGATTCAGTATCTTTTGCAGTGATAACCTTACTTCTACCTCAGTCTTTTTTTTTTCAGCAACGAAACTCGAGACAGGATAGAACAAATTCCGGATTCGATTTTGCAACTTTTGGAGCTGGAATCCTCGAAGCATTGGCCAAGAGACAGGTACTTAGTTTATTTCGAGGTTTATTTGATATTTCAGCTCGTCAATGTGTCCCTAGTTTCTACTTAACGAATTTGCTCAATTTTTTTCCAATGATGCAAAAGGACTATGAAAAAATTTATTTTAATCCTGGAAAAGAGAAATTGAAGTATTACATACAGAATGCGCTTATAATATGAATCTGATTGAGCGATACACAACATCGGGACAGTGAGATAGAAATTGTCCCACATTCAGGTGGAAGATAATTTTTATTATAATAAATTTTATATGAATTTTTTTAATTTTACATGTCGTTCATAAATGAAAGTATAGGATAAAAAATATGATTATCATAAAAGATTCATCAGTTAAGTAATAGATAAAGCTATGAACGATACAGTAAATGTTATATAAAATAATAATATATATGCAAAAAAATGATTAAAATCCATAAGAAACCAATTGGAAGAAATAAAACAAATCTAAAACATAACATCCAAGAGTGAAGATTATAGGGTAAAAGAAAGGAAAACGTCCCAATATATCTAGTACTAAAAACCTAGTCTGATTTTCGGTTGTTAAAACAACTTGAAAATTAAATAGCGCTGACATCGTGCTCACAAAAGTTTTCAATACAGATCACTGTATTCTGTGAAGAGCGCGGAAATTCTTACTACTCATCTTAACTGTTCAAATGAATTTCGGTCTCAGAAAATCACATCCTGTGCAACAAAACAAAAACTGCTCATAAAATAATTCGTCTTGTAGACATTGATTCAAAGTATTTGATATTCACTGAACACGTCATTATTATTGGTATATATTTTTTCGAAAAAAAACATTTCAAGATTTACGGTACGGTACACACGAGGTAAAGAATACTTAGATTGTCATATGAAACTGACAGAACAATAAAAGAAATATCAAACTTCTGTACAAAATGTACTTCCCAAAGATACTGTATTCGAAACAATTAAATGAGTGAACAAAGTACATAGAAAAACAATAATAAAACGACGCCATAGTGCAAACTATTTCAATATATCCAGCCGGGAATGCTGCACAGATATAACCCAACTTCGGCCACAACAGATGTAGATACTATAGATAGACGTCTATAGTCTATCCAATGAGAAGCGATAGCGACAGTTAACAACTAAATGTACGCCCAGGCTCGTTCTGGCACGACAGAGGCCCTCGGCTAGATGGTGATTTCGAGGCCTCTTCCAGAAAATAATATCAAGAGAACTATGGGTTCTCTCACGACAGCTAACGTGATTCGAACTGATTTTGAATTCGAATGTGGTTTGAACACATTACAAATGATTTCACTTTTTTATCAGCAGCTGTTTTTTAAATTTTTTATCGGTTTTTTATTCAGTACTATTCACTATTTACGCATCACAGTTATATACATATTCACATTTGCAGTTTTCAAGTAGGGTAGTAGTAGTTCGGGGCGTAGGGGAGTCAAATATGAAATTCAAAAAGTCTACGATAAGGATTTTCCTTAAAAATTGTCCGCACAAGAATTATTGATTAGTTACGGTATTGTTTTGAAATGTTGTCTACTCTCCGAAAATAAGGCATGACATGACATTTTGGCCTTAACTGGACCTGAGACTTTTCATTTGAGACAATATATATATATACAAAATATTGCTAGGATAAATTTATAAGCTGCATATAAGTAGTGAACAAACCTTAGCTAAGGGAGTTGAAAAAAAGGGAAAAAGGTGCATGCTAAACACTCGAAACATTCTTCACTGTCATTGCAAAAACCATGGAAAATTTCTTTCATAGATTCAGGTGCCAAATCGAGTTCAAAATCTTCCAAATCTTATGCTTCTTCAACTGTGGTCGTTCAACTCGAGTATTTCCAAATTTCATACAATTTTTGAACTAATCCCAAAATTCTTTGATTTCCATTATTAATGAACTTCTTATATTCAAATAATTTTTTGTTATAATTTTTTCCTGCCCCTGAAGGCCTCTTGAGCCGAAGGCTCTGGCTGTACTGGGCCTGATTATGAATATTTTCATTGTCTGCCGTTTGGTGTTTTCTCCTTCCTTTCCAGCTCTGTATTACGACAATAAAGTGATTCATCTGAAATTGACAGTTGCTTGCGTGGACGTCGGTTGCTTGGTCTGCCCTGATGAATTTGGCCAAGCCTATCGCTTCTCGTTGGACAGACTATAGTGATATCTCTCAAAAATATTGTTGAAAGACAATGCTTCACTCTGTGAAGTAATATGTTGAACATTATTTGGGCTATTTCCATTATCTATACTGTTGGTATTTACCGACGTTTCGGCAAGCATTCGCCTGCCGTCATCACGGTGTTGTTGGTCCTGAGAAGGACCGGTCTTTGCCAAACTTGTTCCGTCTGGACTTTTGCGTGCCATACTATCCAACTGAGTTGTCGGAATGCAAACGCGAGCTGTCAGAGGTGCAAACTCCGAAACTCAACCCAGTCTGACTAACTGTCTACTGAAGTAGAAAATTCTCATTTAACTCGAGTTAAATGACAGAATTGACAAGACTCAGTCTCACTTCAAGAAGAAGAAGAAGTCATAAATCAAATGTACTTATCTCTTGTGTAGTTGGTTTGCACAGTCTTGTCAATTCTGTCATCAGCCTTCTTGTGACATTGATGTTCATTATTTATTCATGACAATTATGTCCAAGTGTCAGAACAACTCGAGTTAAATGAGAATTTCCTACTTCAGTCGACTGTTAGTCAGAGTGGGTTGAGTTTCGGAGTTTGCACCTCTGACAGCTCGCTTTTGCATTCCCACAACTCAGTTGGATAGTATGGAACGGAACAAGTTTGGCAAAGACCGGTCCTTTTCAGGACCAACAACAACCTGATGACGGCAGACGAATGCTTGCCGAAACGTCGGTAAATACCAACAGTATCGATAATGAAAATAGGCCAAATAATGTCCCAACAAATATTCCATTATCAAGAATATCTCGTTCACAATATGTTGAACAGTCTGAAGAGAATTATTTGATGAAGGAAAATTGGGAAGGAAAAGTTTTTTGACCTATCATGATCAAATCTCTATCGGGCGAATGATTCGTTCCAGGAGTAAATTTTGTCATATTATACTTATGCTTCTAAAGAGCTTTGAAATAACTTTGGAAACTTTTGATTATTCTTCTTCCTCTATTTGTAGGCTGTTTTTTTTTCAACTCGAACATCCATTTCTTGGAATCATTTTTGTGGGTCCATTTAGCAAACCAATTGTGAAGCTTAAAATCAATGTTGAACATTGTTCTCCTGCCAAGATTTTCACATGTTGATTCATATTCCATTATAGAAGTTGCTCTTCGAAAGTAACAACAAAACAGTTTATTCACGATAATTATTTTCATAATGTTTGATTTTCTGTTAAGGAGGGTAAAAGCAGATCCTTATATCGAATAATGATTTCTGAGGTAATATGAATTTGCAGAAACAGCAACAAGGCACTAGAGGACAGGAAGGTGTAGATGTTGCAGGTTTTGATGTTGAAAGCCTAGGAACAGAGCTATGGGTTTTAGCCGAGCAAGTATTCCATTCTGATGTATGTGCTTTCACAAATTTCTTACAGTGGCTGCTCGTTATTTTCTTTTTTTTTACTAAAACTGCCTTGATGAATTCGTGACTTTTGACAGGAAGTTTAAGTGATAGAAAACTAACGTTGTTTTGTACCTTCTGCTTGCATTTTTCTTCATCATTTCGAATAAAAATAATAATAATAATATTAATAATGATTCATTTATCCTTTCAGACATAACAATGTATGTGTCGGACAAGTCATAAATGCGAAATAATTCAGACAATTTCTTAATTATCATTAAAGTACTCACTGACACTATAAAAACACTTTCGCTCAAGAAAAGACTTGACTCTCTCGAAATAATTACATTGAGTGACCTTATACAGGGTGGCCATTTGAAAACGAAACAGACGAGATTACAGACGGAATAAATTTTTTCGATAGAAATGCTCGGACAGATCTATTTCTGTTTCGAGGGGGACAACTTAAGATGTAGGTTACGGACGCATAGCACTTCAACCCTTGCTACTACAACCCTCACCCCCAATTTTTGAATGGGAAAGATGTGGTGAGTGATACCTCATTTGAAAGGTATTTTTATACTGATTTCAGCACAGTAATTGTTTTTTCATTTTATGCATTAGTTCTCGAAATATTCTTGACAAAGCAGTTGAAAATGAAGTGGTGTTTTCATGGCACTTGTAGTGTTTTTTTGTGAAAAATATTTCAAATGAGGTATCACTCACCCCAACTTCCCTATTCAAAAATTGGGGGTGAGGGTTGTAGTAGCAAGGGTTGAAGCGCTATGCGTCCGTAACCTACATCTTAAGTTGTCCCTGTCGAAACAGAAATCGACCTGTCCGAGCATTTCTATCGAAAAAATTTATTTCGTCTGTAATCTCGTCTGTTTCGTTTTCAAATGGCCAGCCTGTATTTCGAGAACTAATGCATAAAATGAAAAAACAATTACTGTGCTGAAATCAGTATAAAAATACCTTTCAAATGAGGTGTATCACTCACCCCATCTTCCCTATTCAAAAATTGGGGGTGAGGGTTGTAGTAGCAAGGGTTGAAGCGCTATGCATCCGTAACCTACATCTTAAGTTGTCCCCCTCGAAACAGAAATCGACTTATCCGAGCATTTCTATCGAAAAAATTTATTTCGTCTGTAATCTCGTCTGTTTCGTTTCCAAATGGCCACCCTGTATAACTGGGTAGATAGTTGAATAGCTTAATGCAGTGATACTTAGGTGACTTCAAATTTTGATGTCGTTTGTTTAGGAATTGACAATATTTTCTTATTTTGAGTATTGTGTGAATGAGAGAATGACAATTTAACAGGACCATTTTCATTCTCTTTAGCAAATATCAAACATCTGAAAATGAAAATGAAAGCAAGAGTCAATATCCTATTTTCCAAGAAAATTGGTCTACAAGATAATCGTTGAGATACTTCGAAAATGATACGCATTAATAAAGACCCTATCAATATCTGTCGAATTTCCCCTCAGCATTATATTTTACGATAGGTGACTATATACGAAACTATAATATACATTCATGAGTGAACACAAGGGAAGCAAATACCTGACCCGACTCAGTGCATAATAAGAACTATTAGGCTTTTTACATACATCTATGTGTGTATCAGATTTTGAATATCTGTCGATATGGATACCAAGAAACTTCGTACAGTACTTTGATATGATGACGAAATCTGAATGTCTAATTACAAGGCACTGTCATTATTCAAAATTGAGAAGTAAATGCATTCTGTCTTGTCAACATTGATCATGAAAGCATTAACATGGCATCATTCAACGAAACAATAAATCACACAACCTCTGCAGTTCCTCCGAAGATTCTGTAGTGACAGCTATTGAAAAATCATCAGCAAATAATATTGCCCTCAGTATCTTCGACTGCTCTCTATGACTATCAGACTTCCTGACAAACACCTTCGTCAAATTTTCATCAAGATCGTTGATAAATATTGAAGACAAAAGTGGTCCCAAGACAGAGCCTTGAGGGACCCTCAACTTCAAGCTTTACTGGACGATTAATTCTTAACTCTTACGGTTACAACCCTTAAACTTTCAGATATCTTTGAATCCAGTCATGAAATACCCCTTTGAATCCCAGACTATAACATTTGTCCAATATGAATTCAAATGAGATACTCAAATGCTTTAGACAGATCAAAAAATAAACCCGCAACATGTGAGGTCGTTATACATAAAAAAGTAAGAGGGGAAAGAAGCTATTGGAAACAAATTGCCTCAAGCGATTCTATCTGAATTTTCTCGAGCAGCCACTGATTTATGCATAATAAATTGCCGGGTTCTTAACCATTTTTGTTTATATAGAAACAAGATGATCCACAACGAACTATTGAGAGAGGACCTAAAGAACCAGGTGACAATGAAACTGATTTTGGTTATGGTAAAATTGGATCTGAATTACTTTCGTCTTTGGCTGAACAAATTAGGCTTCATTCGAATAAAAATGTAACTATATTTTTGTCTTTGTTTCGTCAGCGAGTTTTTCAGAACTATGGGTTAATTCTTTAAATTTTTTCAGAATACCCAACCAGAAAATCAAGATCTGTCTCTCAATCAGGATAGCGGTCAATCAGGCTTCGACTACGATAAAGTAGGTTCAGAATTATTGAGTTCTCTTGCAGAACGTATGCGGTTATCAGGTGATCAGATGGTAGTATACACAAGATAGGAGGATGTACCGATCTTTATGAATGAATTTCAGGAACATGCTTCTGGAGATTCCACAAATCCATTAGGAAAAGACGATATCGCAGCCGTTCTTGGATCTCTGGCTGAAAATGTGATGAAAGAAATCAAAGTTTGTATGAAAATATTTTTCTACATACATTCCTGTTGGGAATATGGATCATACGGGTGTTTCACGAATTATTGTTCAGAATCTGTTGATACTAATATGAATGTACCTTCAAGATAATGAGACCCCGCAAAATTTCACAGTAGTTCATTCGAATTGACTTCATAAATCATAATTAGGTCGGCTTATGGGTACCTAATTACTGGCCACCTCGATGACCAGATCTTACCTACTTGGATTGTATTCTATTGAAATACTTGAAAAATAATACATAAATCGAAAAACAAAAAATTATGTGAATACTATTTTGAATTAATCCAAAAAATAATATCCTGCACCTGCACTGAGGGCCAGTACAATCATTCGTGAAATATCCTAATTAGAAGGAGTGACGTTCAAGCAGACAGAAAATGTTTTTAACTTCATGGAATTTCGAAATCAATCGAAATATTCGATTTCGAATGCATTTGAATGAAATTGAATCGAAATTTATAGTATATATTCCAGACCCAAGCTGCCCAACCTTTTTAGCAGACGGGCTAAACGGAAGATCCAAAAAATTTCATATGACCACTGACTGAACAAGCATTGAAAATTTTCAGAATTTGTGCAACGAAGAAGAAAGTAAACCACAAATATATTTCTGATTTATCTTGTTGTTTGGTAAAAACAAGCTGAATGTTAAATAAAATGTATTTCGATTCAAAATTCAAATTTGAAATACAAATTGTTTCAGTGTGACTATTTAGACAAGGTCTAGCCTGAGACAATTTTTCATATTAGGTTTTTAATAAGATGATGCTCATAACAATTAAGAGGAAATTTGTTGTTCAGCTAGGAAAGGGCGGTATTTTTTTTTCACATAGTAGAGATCTGAGACCACCCTTTCACATTTGTTGATCACTACTAAAATATGTCAACGTGACGTTTGTTGTGGTAGGAAAATCTTTTGCTGATAACAGTTCACCGAATTTGTAATAATTCCTCATGAGTTTTGCACTTTAAAAATTTTTTCGTCGGAGATGTTTTTTGATGCAGAATCCTTGAGTTCTAACTGAAAATAAGTGGGTCAAGTAATTACGTCAGTTGAATATATTGAGAAAAGCTTAACAAATATTTTCTGTTTTCCACCCCCAAACTCTGAAAATCTGTTGTCAAATAAGTCTTTCAAGCACTTAATTTTAGACTCGTACTTGGAGAAATCTATAGCGGTGCTGTTCTGTTGCTCCTTCAAGAGTTTGAAGGTTGAAAAAGATTCAATAAAATTTATTTCAAATTTATTTAACACTTCTTACCTTACATTTTCAGATTTGAAATATTGAGATAATTTCTTAGATTAAGAAGTTTTTTCTTTCAAAAATTCCAGTACTTTTTCTAACAAGTTGAAGAAATGTCTCAACATATTGACCCTTATACAGCTCAATTCTGTTGTAGCTTTCTTGTTCAACTTTTGCAATGAACTGACCTCTGTTAAGAGAATTTTGAAATGAATACAGCGTGATATCAGAAAATTACTTGTCTTTTGCATACAGAGCTTTCTGTTGGATGATACATCAGTGATACGAAAATAGTGATTGATCTATAAAATTCTGTAACATCAGTGCAATTCCCAACACAATCCATAATTTTATGAAATATATATTTTTCATTAGTCGACGTTTCGAATTGACAAAATGCAAGTAAATCTTATTGAGCCTATTAACTTCCAAGTTTCATCTATCGCTGATGTAAATTATTTGCACTTTTCAATAGCATCTAGGATTTCACTGGTACTGGCAACATCTCCTCCACGCTTTTGTCATTATAATTTTGTACAAAGATTTGCAAAGCCTGTTTGGTTACTTTCTCATCACAAAAACTCTTTTAATTTTTTGCTATGAGTAATGGAACCTTGTAAGTGTTTCATCTTTTGACGAAAATATTCTGTGGTTCCCAAAAATTCCTTTTCTTTTCAAGAATTCTTTTCTGATAGTACTTCCATGGTATTCCTTATCGAAATTATGATGATTTTACTCATAATGCCGTAGTTATAGTTATGACCATCTATTATTTTCAATGAAACAATTTTCTGATTGGCTTGTGGGGGCCACGATTTGCCCTGCTGGCCAAGGGTTGGGCAGCCTAATTCTGAAACCAGTTGCAGAATGGGCTCATCCCAACACGAATGCGAAATTCGAAGAAAAGTGACGAAAGATCGATTTTCCGAAAGCATGAGTGTTGGATTCACTTTTTGCCACGAATATTAGACGAAATATTCTCTATTTCAGATATTTCTTCTGAAATACTCTCCAAATTCAGATTAATATAACAATATTATAGTCCGTTTCAAAATGATTGTCATTAAAGCAAGCCATGGAATTTCGGCCGGGGCTTTATTTCTGGTTACAAAAGTTACCAAAAATTTCTGTGTGTTTAGCATAGATTGAAATATATCAGTATAAACTATGAAATGATTGGGCGAATAAATTTGAAATTTTTTCATGAAATTATATTATTTTCATCATTGTTGTATTGACAAATTTTCAAACGTAGCTTCAATTGCAAAAGAGAAACAAGCTGAGATGGTGACTAAAATATACACACCTACACTATTTCGCTGTACATTAAGCATGGGAATTGGAAAATCAGGATTGGTAATAAAAATAGCGTGGAATGCTTCAATATGAAATCTTGCAGGCTTTCGATTACCTCCTATGTAGTGATATCATTCATTGAATAATTAATACTTCATCGAGGATAATTGAAAGTTTGCTCTCTATGAAGCTCCTTCAGCAATCTTTGCATTCTTGATGACTGATGAATATCGAAAATTCAGCCAAATTCTCGCCCTGTGTTAACTTTCAGGAGTATATATTGGGGAACAAAAAGTATAAAGCTTATATCACTTCACAATTTCATAGCCAAGATGTTGAAACAAATATAAGTGAAGACTTATTATTTGTATTTATGTATACTGTCCATTTCATGATTCATTAAATAATAAACCAAATGTTGATTCTGAATGAAATTCAGATACTTTCCAGGCAGTTCAAAAAATGTACATCAAATTGATTAATTCATTGATTTTGATTCTAGAAAAAAAAACGTCATATAATGTTTCTCTAAGGTATAATCATGTGGAATAGGTTTTCATCCACTTCTCACTCCTGACTCTAATGACTTCCTCTTGCCTTCTTTTATCTACAAAATTCATCTGACAGTTCTAGGTGAAAATTGAAATTTTGAGACTCATGTATTAATCAGAAAACACCTCGAAAAACTAAATGATTGTTACCTGAATAACTAGCAAAACGCGATTAAAACTGGCAGAAATGTCTGCTGAATTGATGAAAAACCCACAGTACTGACGACGAACTGCTTTATGTTTACTTGTAGTTTTCAATTCGGTAATACTTGAGAATTATTTAAATCCAAAACTAATTTGTCTCTTCGATCAAAAACATAAGCATACAGAAATAATTCGAAATATATTCAGGAGGTTAATTCAAATTCTGAAATGTCGAAACTTAGTGTTTTCAATCAACTCCAACCTAAATCTTAGAACTCAAAAGTTAGTGATTGGGATATTACCAACATATATTTTCGAGATTCCACAGCCGCCCGAGATTCCAATCATATTGAAACGGAATATAATAGAAATGACTTTTGTATTGTATCTTGTCAGTTGGAGTGACTTTAATATATTATGAAATTTGAATTGATTTGAAAATTGATAGGATTCGGGGGCATTACTGAAAACTACAAAACGAAAAATATAACTGAAAGCAATGCTGTAATGAAATCATGAAGCACTTCTTTTAGTATTGTAATTAACTCATTACTATACTGAATGGGGATACATTTATCCACACTTTTTTTCACTGTTTTTACATCTTTTTCTATTATAATAGAAATAATAACATGAAATGGTTTTATGCTATTCATGTGCTATGATGTTTCATGATTATGAATGACTAATATTTGTATCCATACTAATATTATAAATGTGAGTGTCCGTGTGTTTGCGTGTTTCTTTGTGACCTATGAACTCGGGAACCAGATGACTGATTATGATGAAACTTTCACTATAATGTAGAGAAGTTATTTTGGCGGGTATTCTTGTAGGTTTCATTCCTATATCACTAAGAAATGGGGGAAAATATCCAGTTTTCATGGAATAGTCGGTAATTAACCCGGTTTTATCAGACTTTAAGGCCGGGTCCAGACAGCTGTAATACAACCTGTAAGGCCGGGTCCAGACGGCTGTAATGCAACGTGTACCTAATGCAACGCGTAATTCAGATTGCACCGTCTGGACGGCTCACAAATACACGGCTAATCTTCAACTCGACTCCTTGTTTGTCGGCTGTTCCACTCGGTTTCTACAAACATGCCGATAAGGAAAGTTGCAGGGTTGGCATAGAATTTCTGCACTGTATACAACCCTGTGGATTTTTTTGAATTGATAAAACCCACTATTATTGGGTTTTCTCAAAAATAGCAAATACTTGGTTTAACCAACAACACATACATGGTATATTTATTTATGAATGTTCATTCAGAAATTTTCAATAAATACTATATTTGAATGAGTATGATCTCTTTCCGACACTCTTTCACTATTGTGATTGATCAATAGAATGTGGTATTTTTCGGTTTCGACGAAAAAACGGGCATTTTTGTACAGGAAAGTTTGGAATAAACAAGATGAAACATTTCTAACAATTGTCTAGAAACCAGAGGAAAACCAGCTGAACCTCGAACTACCTTCCAGAAGCAAACTTCACCTTTTTTTTCCACTAGAGGGATTGATAACTTGTTTTTATTTTCGTCATTTTGGAACCAGAATTTGTGAAAAATTTGAAATTTTTTTCGCAGCTCTGACACAGTTCTTTCAGTTCTGCATAATTACTGAAACTGTATGAAATCTGAAGAAAAACTGAATATCCCCGAAAAAATTAATCAAAACCCGAAGAAATCCAAAAAAAAAAACCTGGAACCCTGGAAAGTTGCGATAGCAGGTGCTGCGTTTATTTTCACTTACTTTAAAATTGGCGAAGACCCGAAAAAACGTCGATGATGGAAAACAAATTTGTATGAAAGAAGATCTTCATTATTATTCGTTATTGGAATTGAAATCCGAAGAAACGAGTGGACAATATGAAAATATCACCGCGATCCTAAATATAGGCCGACGGATCTCGAAAATATAATTTGAAATGAAAATGAAACAGAAATCTCTGTCCACGCATCATTTTGAATTTCATCTTGTGGTAATTCGGATTCCTTTGATCCCAAATTCCGTAGTCCTGCCCGTGAAATTCAATTAATTCGAGAGATTTTTCGTCACTCCACAACAAACGCGCGAATAGCCGTCCAAGCGAGAACTGCGAACGCCTTTGAGATCGCGACAAAACCGACACCCCGATGGATAGCCAAGAACGGTCTGACGAACGTTACAGTAACGTTCGTGATGCCGTCCACACGGAGAATTAGCATCACATTTCGCGTTGCATTACACGTTGCATTACAGCCGTCTGGACCCGGCTTAATGCAACGCGTAATTCAGATTGCACCGTCTGGACGGCTCACCAATATACGGCAAATCTTCAACGCGACTCCTTGTTTGTCGGCTGTTCCACTCGGTTTCTACAAACATGCCGATAAGGAAAGTTGCAGGGTTGGCATAGAATTTCTGCACTTTATAAAACGCTGTGGATTTTTTTGAATTGATAAAACCCACTTTTATTGGATTTTCTCAAAAATAGCGAATTTTCGGTTTAAACAACATCACATACATAATATATTTATTTGTGAATGTTCATTCAAAAATTTTCAATATATACTATTTGAATGAGTATGATCTCTTTCCGACACTCTTTCACTATTGTGGTTGATCAATAGAATGTGGTATTTTTCGGTTCAGACGAAAAAACGGGCATTTTTGTACAGGAAAGTATGAAACATTTCTAACAACTGTCTAGAAACCAGAGGAAAACCAGCTGAACCTCGAACTACCTTCCAGAAGCAAACTTCACCTTTTTTTTCCACTAGAGGGATTGACGACTTATTATCATTTTCGTCATTTTGAAACCGGAATTTGTGAAAAATGTGAAATTTTTTTCACAGCTCCGACACAGTCCTTCCAGTTGTGCATAATTACTGAAACTGTATGAAATCTGAAGAATAACTGAATATCCCCTAAAAAATCCATCACATCACGAGGAAATCTAAAAACAACCTGGAACCCTATAAAGTTGCGATAGCAGGTGCTGCGTTTATTTTCACTTACTTTCAAATTAGTGATGACCGGAAAAAACGTCTATGATGGAAAACAAATTTGCATGAAAGAAGATCTTCATTATTATTTATTATTTTAATTGAAATCCGAAGAAACGAGAGAATATGAAAATATCACCGGGTTCCTAAATGTCGCCCACGAATATTGAATATATACTTTGAAATGAAAATGAAACAGAAATCTCTGTACACGCATCATTTTGAATTTCATCTTGTGGTAATTCGGATTCCCAAATTCCGTAGTGCTACCCGTAAAATTCAATTAATTCGAGAGATTGTTCGTCACTCCACAACAAACGCGCGAATAGCCGTCCAAACGAGAACTGCGAACGCCTTTGAGATCGCGACAAAAACCGACACCCCGATGGATAGCCAAGAACGGTCTGACGAACGTTACAGTAACGTTCGTGATGCCGTCCACACGGAGAATTAGCATCACATTTCGCGTTGCATTAGGCCGGGTCCAGACGGCTGTAATGCAACGTGTAATGCAACGCGTAATTCAGATTGCACCGTCTGGACGGCCTACGAATACACGGCGAATCTTCAACGCGACTCCTTGTTCGTCGGCTGTTCCACTCGGTTTCTACAAACATGCCGATAAGGAAAGTTGCAGGGTTGGCATAGAATTTCTGCATTTTATAAAACCCAGTGGATTTTTTCAAATTGATAAAACCCACTATTATTGGGTTTTTTCGGTTTTCTCAAAAATAGCAAATTTTCGGTTTAACCAATGTCACATATATAATATATTTTTTTGTGAATGTTCATTCATAAATTTTGAATAAATACTATATAAATGAGTATGAACTCTTTCCGACTCTTCTTCACTATTGTGATTGATTAATAGAATTTGGTATTTCTCGTTCTCGACGAAAAAACGGGCATTTTTGTACAGGAAAATTTGAAATGAACAAGATTAAACATTTCTAACAACTGTCTATTGAGAAACCAGAGGAAAACCAGCTGAACCTCGAACTAACCTTCCAGAAGCAAACTTCACCTTTTTTTTCAACTAGAGGGATTGACGACTTGTTTTCATTTTCGTCATTTTGGAATCAGAATTTGTGAAAAATGTGAAATTTTTTTCACAGCTCCGACACAGTTCTTTCAGTTCTGCATAATTACTGAAACTGTATGAAATCTGAAGAAAAACTGAATATCCCCGAAAAAATCCATCAAAACCTGAAAAAATCCAAAAAAACCTGGAACCCTGGAAAGTTGCGATAGCAGGTGCTGCGTTTATTTTCACCTACTTTAAAATTGGTGAAGACCCGAAAAAACGTCTTCATTATTATTTATTATTGGAATTGAAATCCGAAGAAACGAGTGGACAATATGAAAACATCACCGCGATCCTAAATGTCGCCGACGGATTTTGAAAATATATTTTGAAATGAGAATGAAACAGAAATCTCTGTCCACGCATCATTTTGAATTTCATCTTGTGGTAATTCGGATTCCTTATTTGGTCCCAAATTACGTAGTCCTGCCCGTAAAATTCAATTAATTCGAGAGATTGTTCGTCACTCCACAACAAACGCGCGAATAGCCGTCCAAACGAGAACTGCGAACGCCTTTGAGATCGCGACAAAAACCGACACCCCGATGGATAGCCAAGAACGGTCTGACGAACGTTACAGTAACGTTCGTGGTGCCGTCCACACGGAGAATTAGCATTACATTACGCGTTGCATTACACGTTGCATTACAGCCGTCTGGACCCGGCTTTACACGTTGCATTACAGCCGTCTGGACCCGGCTTAACGTCTAACGCTGGGTAAAATATACGAGATAGAGGAACATTGTCAGACAATTTCATAGTGCTGAAAAGTTCTATAAAAAAGTTCACGAAGGCATATGTCTAACTGCTGAGGACAATCAACGATAACCATTTATAACATCTACAGTTCAATTGAAAATAATGTTCAATTTGAAAAAGGCTCCTGACTGGTATGGAATGAATTGATGTGAAAATGAATGTGATTGTTATCTGCGGCATTTTTTATTGATGAAAAATGCTCTCTACAGTACAGTTATGGATACTTCAAAAGTTACCCAGGTTGAACGAATACGAGTTTGAGCCAGAATTCATTGAATCATTGCGAGATCGCTGTGTCACGTATGCACGTGCCTGTCTCACCTCCGATCAGGATATGAATGTGGGGTTGCAGAAGCCCTATCAGTACCGTTCTGAATTGAAATAGTCCATGAGGCCGGTTTGAGCTAGTATTTCAATATTTACTGTTGACTGAAATTCTGTTCAAGTTCATAATATTACCAAATATATTTATATATTCTTATTCTTACTCTTTCATAGATATGAACCTCACTTGCTGAGTGATGACATTAGCGATGCATAATTTTTTTCGTTGCCTCCAGCTTCCTCTGATTGTCGAATCACCAACCAGCATAGATTTTCTTTGGGCGTCACTCCTTCGCCCAGACTACAAAAACTGGAGGTTGTAATATTGACATATTTTTTTCCAGCGTAATCAAGAAGAAAAGAAACGGAACTTTTCTACGCAACCTCCCACTATCGCAGACAGTGCTGGTATCGTAGCATCTTCTGTTCTAGAATCATTTGCTGAAGCTGTATTACACAAGTATTCTGACCAAGCATTGGTGTGTGATGTACGAATATCGGCTTATTTAATGCTTTACTAATCTTTTTCTCAGGTACAAAACAAAGGTGAAGATGCATCAGGGTCACCAAGAACGGGAATTCAAGGTTACGAAGCTGGACCACGTGGATACTATCCTAACGCTCAGAGAAGCGATTTTGCTCAACCAAATTTTGAAGAAAATAAACAGCCCCCTTTTTCATTGAACACATCCGATAGAGCTGGCGAAGGTGATAATGGTGGAGAGGTGAGAAAGGTCTGAGTAGCAATCGTTGAAGTTATGTTTTACAGGGTGATTCATTTATCTTGGTAACCCCAATTTTCTCGAAAACGTCTGAATATTTTTTCATTCTGTGAATGACGTTTTGAACAAGTTAATGTCTACTTGAGATGTGCGTAAAAATCTGCGGAATAAATAAAGACGCCAGGCGTCGTGGCGCTATCAAAAATTTTTTCTCCAGGGACATACCTTTTTTATTATGCCATTCGGAATATAATACCATTGTGAACTTTTTTTCTGAATACAATTTTTATCCATTTCTAACCGTCAGCGATCTGCAGCGTGTTTTATGTTAATTAATTTTTTTCTGTATTGTGGTAGTAGGCCTTTATTTGGAGACATAGATATGATTTTTTGCCTTGAATTCAAGAAGGCTAAATTTCTGAACAAACTACCTCTTCAGACAAGATCCAATATGTGGATATAGCAAGATGTCACAACGCTGCCATTGATATTGAGATCAAGAATCCGAAAATAAATGGACCCTTATATTTCGACCAGAGTAACTTATAATGATATAGGGAAATGATATAACTTATATATTGATCATAATGGCTAGATGACCTAGATATGATTTTGTTTCGTAACATGACGGATGTTCTGTAACAAACTATTTCTCTTTTATTATATTCATTAAATATTATATCTTATGACAATAAACATTTTTTTTTAATAACCAACGAATCATTTTGACTCATTTGTTCTATATACCGGCCATTCCCAGACGGCACCCTATATTCCCGGAATATTCCTCCAATCTGCCATTAAGCCAAAAGATATTGCAATATGCGAGGCATATGCCAGATATATATCAAATATATCTGCTCTCAAAGGAATATTCCAAATATATGCCATCCCAGATATGTCTGGTATATGCTATGGGAATATCTATATGATATGCGTTTAGAATATTATTCAATAGTATTTATTGGTATATATACATGAATCTTCATGGAATATTATAAACGTTACAAAACCATTTTTGAACGATAATTTTTTAAAGTGTAGGTACTACCACTACCTCGATTTTGCTTTTGTTCCGAACTCATCAATAATTGATGAGTTTGTTATTTTCCAGTAAACTGTTAAAGAACTACAAACTTTCTACATAGATTATATTTTCGAGGAATCGCAGTTATCATCAAGTTAATTATAGTTGGATTCAAGTTAAAAAATAACACTTTCATTCGCTTAATAATTTGATCTTATTTATTAAACTGAGTAAACAATGGAATCAATGATTTGTAATTTATTTATATGATTGATACAATGAAATGAAAGAGCAGGCAACAAATTAAACGTTTTTATTTGTGAAAAATGGACATGCTATACTATATCGTATATCGACTGAGAGTCGAGTGACTTTTTAAATAATTGAAATGTTCGATGAAACAGAAAAAGAGGTCCATTATGATTTTGATCTTATAGGAAAGAGATCAAATATATATTTTCAATAAATGGAAAAACAATATATGATATTCGAGCAGATATATGAAAAGGTCGTAGACAAGTTGTCAAAAATCATATATGATAATCAAATATTAGTCAGCAGAGGTGAGAGTAGCTTATTCCACTGGACGATCGAATCACTTTTGCTCATATTTTTGTTTCCATGAAGCTGCCATGTGGTGACAGAGATGTCTGGAACTTAGAATCTTTCTAGTTCAACTTAATACTTCTTGCTTTTCATTGAACCAAATACATTGCATTTCAAACATTTCAGAGCCATTGTAGGTTGAGGAAGTTATGTGGCCACTTCGAACCATATTTTCGCCCTTTCTAGATATTTCCTTGAATTTTATCAAAATATCTGACAGAAGTACCAATGACATTATTTCTTTACAGGAATAAAAATACTCTGTTATAAATAAAAAATTAACTATTTTCTGGCCTCTCCCATTCTTAACTCCTGCAATTTCGTTCCCTGAATTTACCGATAAGAATATCAAATTTCGATTTGACTTTTTCTTATGGATGTAAACATTACGTCACGACGTTTTCAGTCAAAATATTCATATTTTTGTTTTGTGGTCTTGGATTAAGGTTATTTGTGTTCTGTGGTTAGTGGTTAGTAGCAGTTTGGCTTTCCAAAATGGTCGTCACATTGAGATCAAAGATGTTATTGTTTGAGTATTATGTGCAGCCAAGCACATGATAAAAGATCAGACAGACAGACAAGAGCATGAATATCAAATCGGCATTGGTAGGTACTCTTATATTTGGAATGCTTGAAAAAGGTTTGTCAGTTCTTTATCTTTGGTTATGTATATTTACGTTTTTTTCAGGTCAAAGAAATGAGGACTTAACAGTGAGGAAGTGATAGAAAGGATATTTCCTATATTTTTGTTGGGTTGGGAGAAGGCAAAAACAAACTTTTCATCCCTAATAAAATTGTGCAATGTTCTCAAAGGTATAGTATAAATAATTTCAGTGATCATGAAATCCATAATTAAGTTTTATTAATATTTTCAGAGGTTCTTAAGCAGAATGAAAATACTAAATTTGTTACCAAAATTTTGCTTTCAATCCAAACGTAACAACTACAAGAGCATGAGTGGATTATCATTTCAGGTGTAAGTCTCAGCCGAGCTGAACAGGTCGAAAATGTTAGTGGAATTGTTACAGATTCAGACGCAAAACAGGTTTTCTGAGATACTCATCAAAAAGAGGGATCGCAGGCATATATCATCATCTTCAAGAAGGAAGGTTGCCTCGATATAAAATGCCAACACTGCCTATTAAAATTCAAAGTAAGTTTATAAATATCAAACAATTCTAGAACAGACTTCCACTATTACTAGAGCAGTAGACGGCCTCTTATCTTGAAAATCTTAGAATCACTGTTTTTTTCAGGGCCAAATCTGCTAGTTGAGAGAAAGCCAGATCAAAAAAACTTGCTCTGAAATGAGTGAAAGAAAAAGGCAAGGAAGACCAAAATCTACCTGAGAGACCGAGAGAATGGGTGTGGACAGAAGGGGATGGAGACTGGGAACCGGAAATCCGTAGGATCTATGATATATCTATATCAGCACCCCAGAGGTAAAGTGTGCTAAGTCACAATATCAAAATTAGACAAAAGAGAGATTATTCAGTTCGATCATTGTTTCAAAGAATGTGTTCTGCCATTATTTGGCGACTTCATATACCTAGGGAGTCAAAAATGTGTTCCACTAGCTAGAATTTACTAATGTGAAACGAATTATGTAGATAGTTCGTGTCTGAAAAAATGTGACTTAACACACTTTACCTCTGAGGTGCTGATATAGATATAACGTCGGTTTCACAAAACTTTGTTTGTACGATTGAATTACTCAAAACATGTGATTCGATTGGTTCGATTTACGTGAGGTTTTTAATTGCACAATTAAAGTTTTGTGCTAGTTCACAAACCAAATAATTGAAGTTCACAGTTCAAGATTTATACCATTTAAAATATTACCTCATTGTGTTTTCCCTATTTTTTAGTTTAATTCATCAAATGTTAATTTTTACTTATTCTTAGTTCATATGCCTTGTATTGTTTTGTAAAATACCTAGTTGATTTATATTTTTACTTTATGTTCATTTTTATAATTTAATGTGATAATTTTGTTAATTATTGTTATTGTACAAAATATTCTTAAAACTGTAATAAATTTTTTTGAAACAATCGAATCAATGCATTATTATTTAGTACCGCTACAAAAATTTACATATATTTAAATATATACAAAGATATTACCAGCATATGGCATGGACAAATCAGGAGATAAAAAGATATTGCCAGCATATATGTAAGGGAGATATTCATAGATGAATCTGTATGGCATATGCCATGGAAATATTTTTGAAGATCATGGGATATTCCTGGCAGATGTTTCATGGTGACCTTGGATATTCCTGATATCTGCCAGGCTTATGCCGTGGGAGATTTGGAATATGTTTGGAATATCTCAATATGCCAGCGGTATATTCATTGAATATGCATGGAATATTTCTGTGCCGTCTGGGTTATGAACCATACATAAGTTATATCATTCCCCTTTTTCATTATAAGTTACTTTGGTCAGAATATAAGGGTCTATTTGGGCACATGCGTTTCTTATCTTTATTTTCAAATGGTCCAAGTTATTAGAATCAGTTTGGTATACCATATTTTTGAGGGTACCCCTCAGAAAGTAACCCATGAGCTTTAGGTCTGGCGATCCATTGGTTCCCATCCATTTATTTTCGAATTTTTGATCTAAATATCTCTTCACAATGGCAGCGTTGTGACATGGAGCCCCATCTTGCTGTAGCCATATATTTTATCTTATTTGAAGAGGCACATTGACTAGAAAACTAGCCTTCTCGATTTCAAGGCATAAAATCATATATATGTCTCCAAATAAAGGCATACTACCACAATACAGAAAAAAATTAATGGAATAGAATTAACATAAAACACGCTGCAGATCGCTGAGGGATAGTAGTGAATAAATATTGTATTCGAAAAAAAAATTCAGAATGAAATTATCTTTCAAATTACATAATTAAAAAAGTGTGTCCGTGGAAAAAAAATTTTGATAGCGCCGCGACGCCTGGCGTCTTTATTTATTCTGCAGATTTTTATGCGCATCTCAAGTCGACATTGACTTGCTCAAAATGCCATTCACAGAATGAAAAAAATATCAAGATAAGTGAATCACCCTGTACGGTAGAATATGAGTTCAACGGTAGAATTTTCACAATTCCAAGCCAATCATTGGTTGAGAGATCCTGGATTATTGACTTAATTATGATTTTATTTCCAGGTCACATACCGAAAGGATCATTCTGAAATAGATGATTCACCATCGACTAAAAATTAGATTATATTTCATCAGTGGATGACCCTCAGTTATGTGTCGTATTTGTCTGAATAGCTCTGATTCATGAATTGAAAGAACCAACGACAAAAAAATCACTTTATATATGAGTTATATAATTCCAGGTTTCCTGGTACTTTTGGAACAAACTTTTTTGATTACGTAGACTACTTACTGAACTCATGTGAAATCTAACCCACCAATTTACTTTTCAAATATTCAATTGTCATAGTGAAAAGATGTGGTATGGATTTTTCAAATGCTATCATCAAGGTTGATTGGCTGTGTATAAAATATAACCATATATCGAAAATTGCCCAAGGTAAAGAGGTAATTTTGTTATGTTAAATTCATTATTATTTCATGTATCTACATTTTGGAATATCCAATAAAAAAAGTTTTTCTTTTCGACCCTTCCGTTTCTTTTATTCATTTAAGGAGGAACTTCAAAAGATGTGCATTAATTCGTGGGGATCTCTACAAAGATGAAAATCTTTTATTTTTTGGATATCTGAAAACTTCGAAGTGAATGATGAGGAGAAATCACCATTTTTTTCTTCATATTTTTCACTTTCGGCTTACATATTGCAAAAAAACTGCAATGATGATAACATATTTAGGGGTGAGATTCCAACTGAACTGTAAATAAATATTTCTGGGGCTTTCGATTACTTTTGAATATTATCATTATAACCTCTATGCTGAGAATGATATGATGAATTAAGAAAAAAATTAAACGAGGAACAAACGGCAGACGAAGTAGATGTCGAATTTTCAAAAAATCAATTTGATATCGTCTTTTTGCCATCACTCAGGAAACCCAATTTGAAAGAGTTGTATGAAAAAAATGAAAATCTCGTATGAAATCGCATTGAGGAGCACAAAACAAAAAAAATTCTAATACAATATATTCAAATTCCAGCAACACAACAAAAATTTTGTGGAAAATCTCGAAAAAAAAGTTGGCAAATATAAAAGAGATCGACAGCTTAGTTTACCCCTACTTATGAACCCTCAGATTGTAGTTGAAAATTTCGGATTCTTCTTCGAGAATCCCATTCCCAACACACTATGAACAAGTATTGTCATTCCAAGTCAGCCAGTAACAGTTGTCAAGACAAATCCGAACTCTTTTTATTATCTACTGTTCTGAGAAAGATGAACCTTAGCCTCCAACAATAGTTTCGGACACGATGGCATCCCGATAACAATAGTAAAGAGGTCGGTTCACACTATCGCAATTACAAAATTGAAGGATTTTGATTTTCAAATCAACCAAACTCGAAACTGCATCAAATAAATATAAAAATAAATAAATGAAATGGTTCTACTTCATTTCTCCAGTTCCTACTAAAATACACTCTCAATTTACTAGATGTTTTGTGTGTTTATTCAGCTTTGTCTTTTGATATGATAATGATGATGATAATAAGCTATATTAATCCATTGAGACATTACGAATATGTATAGGGCAGGTGAAAGTAAATACAGGTTAAAATAATATCATATCAGAAAAAAAAAACAAACAAAATTATCTAAACCAGAAAGTGGTCATCAGCCAAACACTGTAATAACAATGACCCACATTTGATAGATTTTAAGAAATTTACTTTACCCAATAGTTTGATAGTGTGAAAAGTTCATAATTATTAAAACTAGACCTACATGAATCGCGTATTCGCGAAAATCAGGGCGTAGGTTTTTTTTGTGCTGTGAGAACCAACAGTGTTGCCCTATAGCAAAACGTTATAATTCAAAAAGCTATAGACTGAACTATGATAGATGATAATAATGAATTGAAATGAAAGACAGTTTTCCACCCTACAGATTGAGTAATAAGAGTTGCTTAACTTCTTACAAACAGCCCTAACATGTTGGTCCCATCTATGTACACACCCAAAAACTTTGCACATTCAGGTGGTTATTTGCTCGCCCAAACAATTTATCATTACGTAAGGGTTTCTAATACGAAAGTAAAAACACTCGGTTTTTTCAATGTTTTATATAAGAGCATTGGATCGAGTTCTCAAATCCACTAATTAGCTGACCACATATAGACATATAGACACTAGTGCCGCAATGCTGTGCGCCGAAACCGCCATTGACGTGTCATAAGCAAATATGGAGACTATATGACCAGGAAGATCATTGATATAAAGAATAAACAATGGCGGTCCCAGGACAGAGCCCTACGACACTCCCAGCTCCATCTTACACCTGTATGAAGCACATCTATCAATCTTTACCGGCCGATTCCGATGACTGATTAAACTGCAGAAAAGTGCCTCGAAATCTAGAGTTATAAAGCTTACTTTCTATGAAATTGCAAGTAAGCACATCTGATGCACTTTCTTGGATGTGGAAAATTTAAAAATTTACCACCTAATAATACTGTTCCTCAATAAGATAGGCCTCAAAATCTGATTTATATTTTTATTTACATGTGTAATTACTTTTAAATATTTTATCTCCTCGTAATCATTTTGTATACTTATCAGTGGCGGCCTTAGGGGGTGGCGAACGGGGCAATTGCCGGGGCCTCGCTCTTGGTGGTGCCTCTCGCGCAAAGATTCGAGCAAATTTTGATTTTGATCCCTAATTATTCATAAAGGTTTCAACATAAGCGTTAGTTCAAAAAGAGTTCATTAACCAATACATTCAAAAGAAAATTGAAAAAAATGTAGTTTTTGAATATTACGCCTTGTCGGAACGTCCAAATTTGTAATTGAGGCACCAGATGTCTGACCCACCAGATCATAAGCAGTAGGAAGAATGGAATGTAGAATCACACAACACAATTAGGGTAAAAATTATCTGAGTATTTAGGTACAATGTTTACTTATCCCAAATGTTGGAACCTCATAAAATATTTATAGCCCTGTTGACCGTTCTTCGGCGGTCCCTTTGAAATTTTCGTTCAATTATAGTCTTATGCACGAATTCATTCCATTGTAGTGAATTACGGAAGGAGGAGTGCAAAATCTGTTTTGTTATATTCTAATTTTACTGATGAAAAACTTCCATTGTTTCTGGTTCTTCATTCACATTAAGAGGTCAAATATTTTCTTGTTATTGAATTAAGAAATTAATTCAATTCATTGGTTTCTGAAATCTATTCAGTGTCGTTTTTGTAAGTTTAAATTTGGATACCAACTATCCAATGAATTCATCCAATACGTGTTAGTTCAGTATGGGATACTCAAAAGTATCCAAGTTGCACAACACTTCCTCGAACTGTTCGGAGCTTGATACAACTGGGACTTGACGCCCTCAATCAAACTGACCATTAGTGGCTCCTCCATCGCTTGGCCAATTCCAGAAAAAGTCATATATGGTGGATTTTGCAGAGAAATTAACGATGAAAAATATTCTAAGAAACCACTGTTTTCAATAGAAATATGCATACAAGATGGTGACATTTCCCATGGAACTTTCTATTCTGTTCATCTGGATCATAAAAATAAAAAGTTTGATTTTTATGTTCTTCTCTTCGAAACCGAAAATTTAATACAAATACAGCTGAGATTGAACAACATTTCATTGTTTTTATAGCCGTCGAAAAAACTACAGCTGAGAGTTTGACTGACTGCATAATTAAAGAATTAGAGAAGTTGGTTATATAACTGCAAAAATGCAGAGGTCAAGGATATAACAACGGAGCCAATATACATTGTGAAAAAAGTTGTGTCCAGAACCGTTATTCTTGAAATGAATGCTTACTTTTTACCTTCTGGAAGTCGTAGCTGGAATCTCATCCTAGGAGATGCAGGAACGTCTTGTGTCCAAGCAAAACCTTTTTTAATTTTTTTCTACAGAGGTTGCATACTCCGTTTGCCGGCTCAACTCTGAGGTGGGCGATTCGAAAGGATCATGTAAAAGCCGTATCACTAACACCGCTTTGTGAAATTAGATTCACAAAGGAAAAAGGGCCTCGCGCCCAGGGCCTCGCAATGGTAAGTCCGCCCCTGATACTTATGAATAATGACTGTACAATTCTGTATATGAATTTGTGACTGACTGCATGTTCACCGTCTAATTCCAAGTATCAAATAAAAGAAAACATCAAAAGTAGGTGATAGGTCGAAAAATAGACCAGCAACAAACTTCACATTTCAGTGGAACAAAGAAATAAATTCACCTGAGGTTACAGATAATTTCATCATATGTGCTATATGCTATATTTATGATTCGCAATAATGCGTACTGTAGCTTTCAAAACCCCAACAGATATACAGGGTCTTTCACGAGGAACCTCACCCATATTTATACAGGAAACTTCTGAACGTATTTTCATGAAATTCAGCACTTATAAGTATTTCACGATGCTGATGAAATCTGAAATATTTTCAAGGCATGAGCACCTCCGGTTTTTCCGGAAATGACGTCAACTTCCGTTTTTCAAATTAGAACACCATTTTTTTATTGCAGAAATAGATTCCTTAGAAAATTTCAAGTTATTCTGATGTAACATTTTTCAGTTTTGGTTGGAAAATTCTCTCTGAGCGGGAAAATTCGAAAAAAAAATCAAAAATAGAGCTCCGCTGAAACAAGAATAACTTCGAGGTTTTTGGATGGAAAATTTTCATTTTTCGGATTTTTCAAGATGTAAGATTGATGTATCCACTTTAGAAATCGAAATCGCGATTCATGATACAGGGGGTGAAAAAATCGCTTTCAAAGTTAGGGATGACAAAATCGTGAAAAATCAATTTTTTCGAATTAGAACCCCATTTTTTTATGGCAGATATTGAAGCTACGTTAAAAAATGATGTGAGTGTATGCATCACACCCTTCTTTCATCTTTTTGGCGTGAAGGGAAAAGAAATAGCTGAAAATTCAAGACGAAAAAACAGTTTTTTGTGAATAACTCAGTAAATATCCATTTTAGGGCAAGGGTGTGATGCATACACACACATTATTTTTTAACGTAGATTCAATATCTGCCATAAAAAAATGGGGTTCTAATTTGAAAAAATTGATTTTTCACGATTTTGTCATCCCTAACTTTGAAAGCGATTTTTTCACCCCCTGTATCATGAATCGCGATTTCGATTTTTAAAGTGGATACATCAATCTTACATCTTGAAAAATCCCAAAAATGAAAATTTTCCATCCAAAAACCTCGAAGTTATTCTTGTTTCAGCGGAGCTCTATTTTCGATTTTTTTTTCGAATTTTCCCGCTCAGAGAGAATTTTCCAACCAAAACTGAAAAATGTTACATCAAAATAACTTGAAATTTTCTAAGGAATCTATTTCTGCAATAAAAAAATGGTGTTCTAATTTGAAAAACGGAAGTTGACGTCATTTCCGGAAAAACCGGAGGTGCTCATGCCTTGAAAATATTTTAGATTTCATCAGCATCGTGAAATACTTATAAGTGCTGAATTTCATGAAAATACGTTCAGTAGTTTCCCGTATAAATATGGGTGAGGTTCCTCATGAAAGACCCTGTATTGTGCACACCCACACCTGTCCTTTTTTTGTTTTTAAAGGAGATGATAGTAATTTCTTCTCTAGTGACAGGCGAAAAAAAAAATGTATTCAGCGACTACTTTCAACATACTTTGATAATAGTTGAATTCACTTTTTTAAACAAATTCCTCGAATTAATTTTGGCTTTCTTATGGATTCCGTTGGATGTATTATTATTATTCAAGTTTTTTTCTCGACCACAACAAGTTTTTCAATTCGTTGCTGGCAGCTCTTATTTAATTATTGATCCACGCCCTATTTTTATCAATATGACGTTTCAAAAGCCTCATAGCACGATTCCTCCCGATACCATAACTTATGATATTCAAAAATTCAGAAAAACAGTCTTCAATGTCCGAGTATGCATATGAATTGTTAAACTCAAACATGAAGAATACTGAACTAAGTCGACTTTATTTTTCATATTTTATAATTATTATTTGCTCAATGCAACAAAGATCTCTTTCGTTATGTATATAATTTCATTTCCTCAAGAAAATCCTCCACAATGATTACCGCATATAGCCAACTTTTAATAATTACTAGATATCGAACAAGTGTTGATTCTTCGTTATCAATGTAATATAAGTATTATATAGACAGAATACTGAATTTCAGAAAGAGAACTCTCCCGAGTAGGATTCGAACCTGCGATCCTCGTATGCTAACTTCTCCACTATCGGGATAGCTTTCTCTGATTTTAGGCTTGCCACCTACCCAGAATCTGATTTCAAGAGCTTGTACATGTTTATTCTCGACAAATCACGGCCACTTATTTACATTTTCTCCATAATTCCTGGACGTAAAGATTTAATTATGTTCATTTCGTTGATAGAAAATCATTAACGACAACTAACGTTGAGTTGCTATGTGATCTGAGGTTCGTTCACAATTCAGGGACCCATAACAAGAATTTCCTGTTGAACTTATGTAGGGATATCTCCAGGAAGTCGAAGTGGAAGTTTCTTGTTATGATTGAAATTGGGACTTAACAGATAATTAGTAAAGTTTAGTAACTCGCAGCAATTTCATATCCAAATACGTTCGATAAAATTGCACATTGAAAATTTCTTGCTCGAGATAATCCATGAAGCACTCAATAAGAAGGTTATTCTCACCTTATTCAGTAGGGAAAGTGCCGCCCCTAATTTGCTAATACCAAGTGGATATAGATAGTTATTACGGTCTGGCTTACTAAATACAGAAGTCGGTGCACAGTTTTCGTTGTAAGGAGGGCCGTTCACTTGATTTACTTCTCGTGCCGTATATACCTACGCCCTGATAACGAAACAAGGGACGTGGATAGATCCTCAAGACTATTTTTTCCACATACAAGGCGGAGAGAGATGATGCCCCCATCTTCGTCGAAAATAGAGTTTTGAGAGTTCGGTATGAGACGAGTACTATTATTACTCATTGGGACATCCCACCGAAGATTCACGGATTCCATTAAAGTCTTAGTACTCTGTAAGGAGTCCTAAACTTATAGCTTCAATAGTTTAATTATTTCACGATCGGATATACTGGTATGAAGAGAGTCTTCCGGGCTTATTGGCCGTGGTCTATTAGGAATAATTTGACCAAACGTTTCGCCTACAACTTCGGTAGGTATCGTCAGGGGATTCTCGGTCTAAGGTTGTAACTTGAACGCTGAATTTCTGACACTGACGTGTTCGAACCGGAAGCGTCATCTGCGCGTCGGTTTATGGCGGGAAAAAGTGGCGCGTCTACGTGTGCGATGCTGATTGGCACATCGCTCCCGCTTCGTATCGGCTTGATCCTTGTTTTTTCTAAGTTCGGAACCAGGAGACCAAGGGGTCTCTTCTTTCCTATTTATGTTACTTTTGTGTTTATGAAGCTTTATTCAAGCCGCGGGACTTTTTCAGTCTTACGGGGCCAACAGACTTCGTCACTTCGTGCATTTTTATCCCTTCGAATCGTCGATCCAAATATCAAGTGACAACAGATATTGCTGACTACGGTTTTCGCCACGTCGATTCAAGAATCAAAACTCGGCGATTCGAACCGATGAAAATGCACGGAGTCTGTGGGACCCATTCGAGGAAGGCAAATTCACCCAAATTTACTTCTGTTCATTCATCGCTAGCTTGCATGTATTCTAACAGCACCTAGTCTTTGATTTTAACCCGTGTGCATTTAGACATTTCCGTACCCACATTAAAACAAACTGAACACATTATTTGAGAATTCACTCTTTCGGTAACATACATTTGAACCTACACATAATTACAATTGAGGAAGAAAAGGACCAGAATATTCGCATTGAAATTCGAAGTTTTATTCTGAAAAAATACAAAATCATTTTCAGAGAAAAATCAAAGAACTTTGAACTATCAATAAAAACATTGGAAATGGAGAAGGATTTATTGGAGGATTAGTAGTTTTTCTTCAGAATTATTCATATTCAAATGTATGTGTGTTCAACATCGGGGTTGTTCTGATTTTGAAAAATACTCTGTAGGACTATTTCTAGATAATTGAGTAAGAGATGGTAGTGTGACAGTATATTCTAAAACAAGTTGCAGAATGAGCTCCTATTCGACGAGGAGCGAGTTTTCGATAGCATGAGTGTTGGAATTGCCTTCTGCAACGAGTATTGGACGATATTTTCTCTATTTTTTGGTGAAAACTCTTGAAATTCAAATAAAAGTTCAGATTAGTGACTTTTGTATTGTATCTTGGCAGTTGGTTTCACTAACGAAATTTGACAGATTGCGGAATTTGAATTGATTGGTTCCGAATATTGAGTGGATCAGAGGACAGTACTGACAACTACAAAACTAAAAATATAACTGAAAATAATGCTGTAATGAGTTTCATCATAACACGACTTTCAGTACTGTATTGAACTCATTATGATACTGACATCGCAAAAAAAAACATTTATTGACATCATTCACAATCATAAAATGAATAAAGCACCCGCATGAAGTCAAGAGAGTAATGAATACGAATATCAAAAGCATCTATAAACTCAGAGTGAATTATTCAACTAAAAACAAAGGTAATTTAGAGTTGTTTAAAATGAGAGGTCAGATGAAATCAGACTCCGACTTTGAGATAGTTCTATTAATTCAAAATGAAACACAGCATTTACAGTGATGATGCAAATGAAATTGATTGCGAGGGCCCCTTTATTTCATCAGACAACCAGAAGGTTGAATTGTAATTGTAATTGAGTTGTAATAAAAGTGAGATCAGGCCTTAGAGGAGATACGTGTTTTAAAAACGCAGAAGTCTAAGTCTGGTCTTCATTGAGATCATTACAAATGTGAGAATATCATGATTGAAATCAATATTAATAATCTATAACGTCGGTCTATAAAGAGAAGGCTAATCAATCAATTCTGACGACATATACATTGACAAACTGCTTTTAGTAAGCAGGGTAAGTGTTCATCAGAAAAATAGAGGCTACAATTGACAATTATGAGGATTGTAATACGAGTTTACTTTGTATGAATTAGAATTACTAACCCGTTGATTCTTTGGAAGCAGAAGGCTTGAGATCTTACTTGTTAAGTGAGGAGATCATATCAATTGAAAGGTTTTATTATCTATTATTATTGAACATCTATTATTATCAATATTTGAAGAGACTGCTCAAGGTGAAGCAGGATTGAGACTGTCAATCGGATTCAATGTTTGAGCTGCTTGATCGTTCAAATACTTCAGAGAAGTTCACTTTGTTTTATTGTGAGAGAAGACTGATTCCATGATTCACCTTTCATTAATTTGAAACTCGAGATCAATAACTAGCAACTTTCAATAAAGAATAAACTGAATTATGATATGCATCGAACGTGAACGATGAGAGTACCATGGAGGACATGTAGAATTCATGTAATCTTAGGAAGGAATAATCAAAGATAAGGTTAACTCGGTGGGCAAAACGTAGTTTATTTTGATACAACACGTGGTCTCGTATACAAACGGAGATAACTGCACAACCTTCTCTTCAGAGGGTCAGGCTAAGAGAGAGCGAGACAGAGATCAATCCCTTGGCGTAGTCTCGGGAACACAGAAGTGTGGCAGACATTTAAAGCATAGCGTTGTTCTTCTTACATTTACATTCGCACATTAGCATCAAATGAACAAGGGGGTCAAATTTAACAATTGCTAACATATGTATTATTGATTTTCATGGAATGTTTAGTATGTTGAAATAAAATATAAATTTTCAATGTGGGATCGTAGAAAAAATAATGTTCCTATCTTGTGCAGAAAGTATCTTTTCCGAACTCGATTGCTTTCCCGAATCCCCCTCAGCGTCGTTCGGGCAACAGCAATCTCGTACGAAAAAGTAAAACTTTCTGCACTTGATGAGAGAATTTTTTAAATGAATTGAGAAAACTGATTGATATTATATTTCGTGGTAATTTGTTGAAAAGGTTAATGCAGTTATGAAATGTGCTTTTTCCGTGGATGTTAGTCAATGCATAGGATAGTAATAACACATATTTCTAGTGAATAATCTGATTGCATCTCTAAATGTTCAAGCAGGGTTTCAATAAACATTATTGTATGTATATTGCATGAAAAGTAAAAATTTGTTTGGCCGTAAATTTTCCTCTACAGGACACCCGTGTACTCAATCTCAGTAAAATTCTCAATGCCTGCTTTTGTACCCTGAAAACTGCATCGGAATTCCTTCTTCTTCCATAAAAAATTTTACCATATCGCATCATAGACTCAATGGTAGTGTGATAAAAAGCCTTCAAAGAACCAACATTTAGGTAACTTGAGAGGATTCTGAGGCAGTAACATGCTTGGTTGAGTATATGTATGTTGATCCCACGTTAACGCGTTGTCTAGACTAGACTAGACTAGATGAAGACCCAGAAACTTCACATTATCGGATAATTCAATTGGAAAATCATTCAGTAAAATGGTTCTATGGACGTGAGATATATTTGTCATGAAATACATTAGTCGGGTTTTGTCCTCCTCGAGTTTGAGTCTATTTCTATGAAACCAGTTGGTTGAAAGCTGTAATAATGAATTGAGACTGTTGACCACGTCAGGCATTAGTATCATCCACATACAAAGTGGAATTGAAAACAGCTGAATTCATTTTCAAGACTATATCTTTTATGTAGATTATTAATAATAGTGGTCCAGCAACACTTCCCTGTGGTACCCCTACATTGAATGTCCGTAAATCAGATCTGTACTCTGTGAGATCTCCAGTTACCACAACGCGTTGCCTTCTGTTGTGGAGAAATGATTGAAGTCATTTCAGGGACGCCATATTTTTCAGCTTTTATGAAGAGTATGTTATGGTCAAGAAAATCATACGCCCCTGACAGATCGAGAAATCCGCCTAGACAAATTTCATGATTCACCAAAGCATCTACCACCCTCGACAGACAGTCGAATATGGCAGTCTGAGTGGATTTACTTTTCAGTGATCCATGTTGGTACCTGTTGAAGGAATTATTATTTTTAAGCCATGCCATTAGTCTGTTACAAATAATCCTCTCAAAAATTTTTGAAAAAGACAATATAAGACTTATCGGTCGATAATTGTCAACATTATTCTCATCACCCTTCTTATGTATAAGTGAAACCAAAGCAACCTTCAATGCATCCGGAAAATACCATAATACATTGAATTATTAATGATGAATGTGAGTGATTCGAGAATTGATGGGGAACAATAGTTCAAAATATAATTCGGAAAATTTTCTTCTCCACTGCTTTGGCTTATACTTCATGTCCTAGATTTAAGATATGAAGGTTTTCATCATCCTGATAATCTTGCTGGCGTCTCTGTATTCTTTCATTGCAGTGATGATTCCTTGAATCATGAGATCTAACTTGCGGATCCCTCTGGTCGAATCTTCCTGAATTTCAGAAACGAGGATATCGCTGTCCATTTTAATCGTCCTGTAAGATAATTGGGGATACTATCTGCTTTTAAGCAGTGTCACCCTGGGTTGCTGGAGTCAGTAGTTACGACGGCTTCTTGTCGAAGTTTCAGAGGTTTTTCCCAAGCAAATTGGGGAACGTCACTTCCATGAAATCAGTTCTGATCAGGAGCTATAAACGTGCTCTTTGTTTTGTTATTTTCGGTATCAGAGATATCTGACACCACACTAGTTGAGGATGAATCTCTCCTCTTCTTCTTTCTTTTGCCGTCCTTCTCGGAACGAAACGCGGTTACCCCATCTGGAAGTATAGATAATTTTTCTTTCAAATTTCGGAACAAGGCGTAGACTTCCTCGATTGGGGGCGCGTAACTATATGTTCCAATATTTCTAGCCCATCCCTGTCATTTTTCCCTGCCTTATTCAGGGAAATGGCCAACTGATGGCTGATCGTCAGCCTCAATATTTTTCTTGTTGTTTCAGTAAGTAATATCTTTTCCTCCAACGAAGTCAAATTAAGTCAACTGGAAATATATAAAATATACTGGAGACTAGAGGTTTTTTGCCTTTATAAAAATTTTTAAAATTCATCATTAGAGAATGTGAAATGATATCACAATGATACAGAAGAGGTAGTGAGCTAATTCGAAAATATAAAATTCTACTCACACATATCTTAAAAAACTCATGTTTCAATTCTGTCTTGAATTCTTTAAGTTTTTCATACGTTTGAATTCCAACAATTTTCGCATCTATTTCATATTTCGTGTAATCACTTACTTACTTGGAACTGCGACATCGATTATAGTATTGAATGGTAGAGTTAATTAGTAATGAATAACAAACACACAAATCACAAATGACTAATATAATCAATACAGGGTGTTTCACGATTGTACAGGCTTTCAGGGCAGATGCAGGCCATTTTGGTGAGTCTCAATTAGTGTTAGAAATATGTCCTAACAATATTCGTTCAAGAGATACAGGATGTTTTATGTATTTTCACAGAAATTTTCTATAGGCATAACTCTTGAACGCCAGCATGGATCTTCATGAAAATTTCAGGGAATGTATATATATGTATGTATATTCACACATAATGGCTTTCTGATAGCGAAGGCCCGGACTGAGAAAATGATTTTCTTTATTCCACATCTTATAAAACACCCTGTACATCAAATTTTTGAAAAGCAAAATTATTCTCAGTTTTTTCTCTTTCAAACAAGCCTATCAGGATCAATGGCGCACTTCGCATCATCATATTATGAGCCATTGATTATTTGGAATTTTCAATTTATAGTAAACACGGACCTGTAAATCTCCGAATAATGAATTGATTCATAATTAAATCGATTGAAAGCCTTAGTAACATTACTTAGGTAATGTTCTGCATCTTATTTCATCCAATACATGGATTTGGGGGACATACTCATCTTCGAATTATTATACTGAAAATTCTTTCTTCGAATAAGTGAAACACGGATGCATGGCAGCAACATCAAATATTCCTAAAAAAAACTAAATTTAATGGAAACCTTGATTTAACATTGAACATTTTATTGTACTATTATAAAATGTACTTAAGAAAAAATGTGAAATGTATCTTATGAACATGTTGTGTTGAACTGAAAAAAATAGACAATAAATAAGAGAATGCTACAGCTTTTTTCAGAATTTCTGGTCTGTTTCGTATAGCTTCACATGCAGCTTGAATACGATAAATCAAATGTTCCCTGTCTATGATTACTTCTGAGTAAACTTCATTTTTCAAGTGTCCCCAAAGAAAATAATCCATGCATGTAAGATCAGGGGATCTTGCAGGCCAGACATGAGGTCCCCCTCTACCAAAGCAATGTCCCGGATAAACTGCATTCAAATGCGATACAATTTCACGGTTGAAATGTGCTGGAGCTCCATCATGTTGGAAGTACATTCCTCTTGGAACATTGCTTCCATCATTCAAGAGCCCTGGCAATGACTCTACTAAAAATTGTAAATATGTCGATCCATTCAGCCGGTGTGGAAGAATATATGGTCCAATTAAGCGATTTTTGTAAATTCCACACCAAATATTTACTGAAAAACGATGTTGAGAATTGCATTTCCTAGTACCTCTAGAATTTTCTCTGGACCAAATATGTGAATTGCGGAAATTCAAAATGCCATTTTTTGTAAATGTCGCTTCATCAGTAAAAAGCGTTCTGAAGACAGCTTCTATTATCTCTTCATGGTTTACCATCGAATTGGCTCTTTCTAGTTTACTTACTGATGGAAAGTGTCCAGTTTCACGAAGTGACCGATTAACATGTTCGAATGTTTGGTGGTTAGGAATTCGACGATCCGGATATAGCCTTCGATATTCCCTAGCAGCTTCATGACCATTGCACTAACAAAATCCATAAACTATCAACATATCAGTATATTCGGCATTCGTGAATGATGGCATTTCGATAAATCTCGTATTGAAAATTTATGAAAACACAATAATCTATCACTTTTCTATTTCAACAATTACCTGACAATGGTCTGAAACGTCAAAATTATTATCAGGAGCCCCTTAGATTTTGAAATGGGTTGAATTCAGAATGAACGAATTTCTTCTGTGATCTTCCACATAGCATTGAGAATAAATGATTTCTGAAGCTATAGATCGATTCAAGCTGCATGTGACTTCTCACATGGTAAAATAATAATGGTACCAGAAAGAAAGGCTAATGAAAGCTGTCAAAAAAAAATAGGAACTTTTCGACAACAAATCACGTACGAAAATTGATAGAGGAAGGGATGTGTAAGAATTTCAGTTATTAATTTTTTCAAATAATATTTATTTTTGCCCTTTGGTATGTTCGTGTCCCCTAGGAGGGTGCACCCTACAGGTTGAGAAACGCTGCCTTAAGTCATAATACTGGGAAATTAAATTCATTCGATATGAATTAACACATTATTCGGAGATATACTGGTCCGTGTTTACTATAAATTGAAAATTTCAAACACTCAATGGCTCATAATATGATGATGCGAAGTGTGCCATTGATCATGATAGGCTTGTTTGAAAGAGTATTTATTGTAGAATCTGAGGATAATTTTGCTTTTCGAAAATTTGATATATAGTGTGTTTTATAAGATGTGTAATGAAGAAAATCATTTTCTCAGTCCGAGCCTGGGCTATCAGGAAGCCATTATGTGTGAACATTTGCCAATGGCCCATACACATTCCATGAAAATTTTCATGAAGATCCACGCAGGCGTTCAAGAGTTATGCCAATTGAAAATTTCTGTGAAAATACATAAAACATCCTCTATCTCTTAAACGAATATTGTTAGGACATATTTCTAAAACTGATTCAGAATCACCAAAATGTCCTGCATCTACCCTGAAAGCCTGTACAATAATTCGTGAAACACCCTGTGTAGATCTCTAGCATCAACCAGCTACACCACGAGAGAGTTAAGTTCAGTCAATGAAAGAACATCCGCAAATAGGAAAGTGAACGTCGTGAACGCTTCCTCCATTCTTCGACAACTGTATTTGCGGAGAGATGCAATGGCGGATGTTTCTTTCAGGTTCTATAAAACTCAAATAAATATTAATCCCGCGAAATTTAAAATGGTGCAGTTCAACGATGAACGCGTTGCTACCGCATTGAACCGGCATCGATCCGATGAATATAAAACAGGGAAACACGCTCGTCTAATAGGGATGCATTGCCGACGTTGGCTAGATGCTTCTATTTCAACATGTCTTTAGCTTCGTAAACGTCGTCACCGGCCCGTCGAAGTTTCGACGCCTTAAAACAGCAGTACGCACATTACCGACAATGCCGTCACGAGTTCGACGGTTTGCCGACGACAAATGTTTGCTAGGCTGGATCGCTTCTCAATAGTTCCAACTGTCAAGGATGCTGCAACCAGTCATAAGGATCAATGAAACCCGATAAGGCCCTTGAATCGAATTTCTACATATTAAACATTTTGTACTTGAACTATGATTGGTTTCTCAATTCGTGTTCATCTAACCAATGGCATAGATTCTTTTCACGGTAGTTACCAAATGCTGAGACAGAATATCCGAATGCCTTATAGTGACTCGTGTCCGATGACTTGAGAGGCAATAAAGTCTCTGATGCTCTAATCATTCGAATGATTTGCTTGCTAGATTGATATCAGGTGATTTCAATGTCTTCCTGGAATAGGGATAGGGTTGTCTAGACACAAGCACTGAAATTGAAAAGGATTTGATTTCATATATTTATTTAGCTTCCTCTCTCGTTGGGTTTTGTCTGAAACATATCTAAAAGGAGGTTGGTCAGTCTTCTTCGTTGTTCTTCCTAGGAACATTGTTCTAAGGATTAATCGAAACTACTCAAACTCGCACACCATTCGTGCAAGTAACCAACCTTGAACATTCTAACCTTATGTCACGAAGATATACAGGGTGGCCATTTGAAAACGAAACAGACGAGATTACAGAAGAAATAAATTTTTCCGATAGAAATGCTCGGAGAGGTCGATTTCTGTTTCGAGGGGGACAATTTAAGATGTAGGTTACGGACGCATAGCGTTTCAACCCTTGCTACTACAACCCTCACCCCCAATTTTTGAATAGGGAATATGGGGTGAGTGATACCTCATTTGAAAGGTATTTTTATACTGATTGCAGCACAGTAATTGTTTTTTCATTTTATGCATGAGTTCTCGAAATATTTTCTACTAAGCATTTGAAAATGAAGTGGTGTTTTCATGGCACTTGTAGTGTTTTTTTGTGAAAAACCTTTCAAATGAGGTATCACTCACCCCATCTTCCCTATTCAAAAATTGGGGGTGAGGGTTGTAGTAGCAAGGGTTGAAGCGCTATGCACCCGTAACCTACATCTTAAGTTGTCCCCCTCGAAACAGAAATCGACCTGTCCGAGCATTTCTATCGAAAAAATGTATTTCGTCTGTAATCTCTTCTGCTTCGTTTTCAAATGGCCACCCTGTATTTCGAGAACTAATGCATGAAATGAAAAAACCATTACTGTGCTGAAATCAGCATAAGAATACCTTTCAAATGAGGTATCACTCACCCCATCTTCCCTATTCAAAAATTGGGGGTGAGGGTTGTAGTATCAAGGGTTGAAGCGCTATACGTCCGTAACCTACATCTTAAGTTGTCCCCCTCGAAACAGAAATCGACCTGTCCGAGCTTTTCTATCGAAAAAATTCATTTCGTCTGTAATCTCGTCTGTTTCGTTTTCAAATGGCCACCCTGTATTTCGAGAACTAATGCATAAAATGAAAAAACAATTACTGTGCTGAAATCAGCATAAAAATACCTTTCAAATGAGGTATCACTCACCCCATCTTCCCTATTCAAAAATTGGGGGTGAGGGTTGTAGTATCAAGGGTTGAAGCGCTATACGTCCGTAATCTACATCTTAAGTTGTCCCCCTCGAAATAAAAATCGACCTGTCCGAGCATTTCTATCGAAAAAATTCATTTCGTCTGTTTCGTTTTCAAATGGCCACCCTGTATGTAGCTAAAAGCTTTGTGTTGCTTGGAATGGTTTGAATCTAATATTACATCAATACTTACTGTGCTCATAAGCAATGCACACAAAAGGAGAAAGTTTGTGTGACATGATGTTAATCCTGACTACATGAAGATGTGGAATATGGATTCTAGGGGTTAATCCCGGTCTGAAGTAAGAGTCAGTTTGGATTATTTCTAACTACACCCCTGAAGCGACCCCGATTTCAGATTCATAATCCCAACTGACTAAAGCTGGTCGACACCATCTGAATGAATATTTATAATCCAACGACAGCATCGTTTCGAAATTTAGCTGTCCCAAGAACGCCAATCGTGATATATTTTCGATGTGAGCGTCCCCATGCGTCTCCAATTTTTCACACACGCCGTGCATCGCAATGCAGACTATTCGCCGGAACCTGGAATCCTCGCCGCGAGACCATCAAAGTATCATGCCGTTAGAGCCGAGCGTGTCTCCGCATAAAATGGAGCGATACCGGTTGCATTCGAGGGTTGTTCAGCAGGTGGGCACAGGTGATTACGTGGCACATTGGGGTATGCAGGGTGGGAGGGACAGGGGTCAAAGAGACGAAAGGGGTTGCTATCGATTCCGGCTTGCGGTGTTGCCGTGGTGGAAGTTTTATCGTTGTGAATGCGATATTTTTATTGAGTCATTATTTGAGTACGATTTTGATTCTTATTCCTTTTGAATGCCACAGATATTCATAATGTTCGATCTGGTTCAAAATTAAGAAGAAATAAAAATATTTACTCGATCGTTCCAATAACAGAGAACCTCCAATTGAATTCATTGTCGAACAAAACTGATAACAAACTTTCTTTCTTAGTTATCATTTCAAAACATTTCGAAACGAGCGTATTTCGAAGGACGGATAATAAAAGGTATTCAGATTTTCATTCAGTCCAGTCAATGAGATAAAAAAAAGCATCTTCTCCGAATTCTATCACCGATATATTCTATGCCGATATATGATTATTATTTTCCAGGAGTGAAAACTGAAAATAATTTTTGGACTTTAATATCGTTTTATGAAGTTGAATTGGAGTCTCTTCAATCTGGGGTCATTCGGGAAGCACATGTAACAAAGAGGCCAACAAACTTGGCGTAGAGGGTGCTCGAAAACCACTCACTGGCCCAGAACCTTTCTGTGGTATAGGAAAATGTACCTTCAAGAAAGAGTTTCTTGAGAAGGAGAAAACTGGAGGAGAAACACTCTGGCAGAATCCCCCAGGGTTGGATCACTCCAAAAAATTCTTTCGGAATTTTGAAACTGCATGATATTTGGATCTAAATAAGAACCAACTTCACCTTCTCAGTGGTTTTCTTACAGGGCATTGTCACCGCAGGCAGCACTTGCTGAGAATGGGCGTATCGGACACTGAAGAGTGTAGATTCTGTGGGGAAGAGGAAGAAACTCCTTCTCACCTAGTCACAGAATGCTTTGGCATTGTTAGCCGAAGGAAACAATGGTTTGGTCAAGAGGCATGTAAAAGTGAGGAACTATTGGATCACACAATAGAACATAAGGTGGCAGTGGACTGTAACTATCAACTGTAACTGATCATCTTTGTCAAAGATTTTTCCAATGTTTAGGCAGTTAGCACCTGCGCATTACTCTTATGTAGCGTTACGAAAAAGATGGATGAAGTAGCAATTCTTATAGGAATAAGCTCTACTTACCTCCTACTTCAAGGATGAAAACTACCCGTTATTACCAAAATCAAATAAATCTTGTAACGTGAATAATCGTTATTTTTAGGCTTGAATAGCATTTTATGGTGTTGTATAGAGATCTTCATATACCTTAAGACAGTGCAATCCACCCGCTTTCAGAATAAAATGAGTAAAAATTGTACTTTATCAACCCATTTCTTCATATGTACGTTTTGAGACATGATAGTACAGGGTGATTGTTAATATTTTACTCAATAGCTATCTTAGTTAATATTCGTCTTACAGAAACATTCGAATTTGCAAATTTCAAGTATTTTTCATGGGCATTCAGAATTCAGTAGGCATCGAAAACCTGAAAATTTGTTGTGAATTATTGCTTTTTAAATGGTTCATCCTGTATTTTATTTTTCTGATTTGTAGAGCGCTTTCTTCCAATTTCGAATGAAATCATTGGGATTAATTCCTGCAGTATTTCGTCTTAATCTAAGGCAGCTGTGTAACTTCATTCGAGAATGCTGAGATTTATTTATATCTTTTCATTATGAATTGAAAGATATCGACGTATTTTAAGGGACATTTGAGCACTTAATTTACCTAATATATAAATGAAATAAATCAGTTGTTCTTCTATCCACGGTTCATTTGATATAAAGAAATCGCATCGTTATCTTGTCGCATTTCACAGCTGCCTTAGATTTAGAAGAAACTATCCTTAATTTTGAAAAATTGCCGAAATCAACCTCAGTAAAATATATATATATATATATATATATATATATATATATATATATATATATATATATATTTGAAATCAGGAAAGAGCTCTAGTGATTGGAAAAATGACATACAGGATGTAACATTAAAAAAAAAATAGTTCGAAAAAAATTTTCGGTGCCTTTATAAATTTTTTAGTACTGAATTCTGAATGCCCACGAAAAAAACTTCGAATTGTACATTCCTACTTCAAGGCAATAAAATTTTTCGTATAATTTGTACTTTTTAATTTTTTTTAATATCCTACTTTATTCATCCCTGAGGTAAAACAGAGTTCGCTAGGTCAGCTAGCTTTTCTAATTGCCAATTGCAACAATTGGTTTCACCAATTATTTCTGGGATAGGAAATGATTCTGAATACTTCTTGGCCAACATTGAAAAATATAACAGCTTCCAGACGACTTCGTTTCGTGCAACACATATTGTACAGGACAATTTTATGTCCACTTTCAATGTATTATACCACAATAGTTCATTATCATATTAAATTTGCTTTATCATTTATCGATTGAGGTAGTACGAAGAATGCCGGGTCTGCTAGTTGAAAATATAAACAACAATTAATTTGTGTTCAAGAATATCGTTATAAACAACTTCATAACTATAAAAATTCACACCATAATTGGTTTCATTTTATTGTAATAATCCGTTTGTAACATTACCGCACTGCTGTAGCGTGTGAATATTCTTGATCTATCATGATTCAATTTCATATTTCCTCAACTTTATTCTTTCCAGTTCACTCGACGTTTTACAGCAATGAAATGCTCTGAAGAGTGCGGTAGATCAGTTTTCAAAAGAATTTACTGAATAATAGAAGGAAGACTTGGCAACGTTGAGATGGTGCGACCTGCCTGCAGAGTTGTTGCGTCATAGTACGTCATTATCGCTACTTTGTTTTCTGCTTCGTCGCCCAGGTTGTAGCTCATAAGAATAATAAGTATGACGAAGTTTTTCGAAATCTTTAGGCGAATACTGCGAGCGGTTATGAATTGCGAATCAATTTTCTCGGATGTTTCTCGAATGAAGCAAGAAGTTTCTTCACCTGACTCTTTGAGAAATTGAATGAATGGAATTGTTGTGGAGGAAAGGCAATGAACTATTGCTTTGATCTCAAATTCAATTCATCGATTATATGTATGAGGTTAGAAGGAATAAACCAGGGGAAGGCGATATATTTTTCTCCCTCCATCTATATATAGAATATAGTTTGAGGGATCCTAACGAAATCATGAAAAGAGAAATTACGATAGTAGGCTTCCATGAAGATGCAGTAAGTACTGCACCGAAACGAGAACTCCATTTTCGAAGAATGTGAGAATAGGCTGAGGCAAATAAGAAAGAATATAATCCATATGTGAGATTTCAATCTTATCCAAGTTTATTTTTTCATCAAAATATAGGTTCGTCCTTGGATTTTTTCAGATTGGGAATGTGTACTGAGTAAAACCTATATTTATATATATTAGTCGGTTTAGAACGTCTGCTGACGTTGTACGACGCCTAAGCTATCAATGCCTATTTATCGAGGGGAGGGGGGAGTCTGCACACAAAGTTTGTTCAGGCAGAATCCCCAAATCATGCTAAATTTTAGAAAGAAATAAAGGAGAGATCATTTATTATAATAAGTTGCTCATAGTTAGTTTAATCAAATGAGTGTAAATTATATTCGTCAGTAGTTAATTTGCATTAACACATTTTATGAACATCTTGATGAAACAGCTATGAATTCCTCTGCCAGTCCTGATTTTGTCTAATCAATTTTCTTAGTAGTTTTTGAGTATTTTCTTGGAAAATTCAACTTTTATGTCGTTTAGGGAGTAAACCCAAAAGTGAACGTCATATACGAGTATCTACTCATCCAACCAGAAATATTTTCATGTAGAATATTGCCAAGACGGGACCATAATTCAAAAAATTATCAGATCTCATGTAGAACCAAGCTGCCAAGTCTACTCTCTTCATTTTCACAAGTATTTATTTCACAAACTTCATACTTTATAAGTGACTTGGTGGTGTCTTTTGCGTAACGTAAGCTCATTTTGACAAAATGAAGAGTTAGTGAAGATTAAGAGTGTTGAGTTAGGAGCTTGACTCTACATGAAATCTGATACATTTTTGAGAATGTAAGAAATACGTCCTCCTCTTGGCAATTTTTCAAATGAAAATGTTTCTGGCTGGATTTCAATTCTTTTCGTACATTGCTTAGGACAAATTCATTTTATTCATTTTTCCCCAATGCTAATTTAATAAAATTTAATTATTCAGAGATCATTTTTCTGACCACTAGCATGAAACTTTTCGGAAGTCTCATAAAAACTTATACATCCCCTGGTTTAGAGGGTTGGGGGTGAGCATTTCAAGTGTAAGAATTTTTCCGTTTTTTGTGTACTGAAACATGCTAACATATAGTCCGTTTCAAAATGATTGGCATCTCGAGCGGCTGTCGAATCTTGAAAATATGTTGGTAACATCCCATCAGTAACTTTTGAGTTCTAGGATTTAGGTTGGTGTTGATTGAAAACGCTAAGTTTTGACATTTCAGAGTTTAAATCAAACTCCTGAATATATTTCGAATTTATTTTTGTAGTTAATGTTCTTGATTAATACGACAAATTAGTTTTGGATTTGAATATTTATCAAGTATTATTCCCAACTACAAGGGAACGTGAAGTACAATAGTTTATCGTCGGTACTGCGAGTTTTTAAACAATTCAGCAGGTTTTTCTATCAGTATTAATTGCGTTTTGCTAGTTCTTCAAGTAACAATCATTTACTTTTTCTAGGTGTTTCCTGATCAATAAATGAGTCTCAAAATTTCAGTTTCCACCTAGAGCTGTCAGATGAATTTTGGAGAAAAAAGAAAACAAGACAAGTCATTAAAGTCAGAAGTAAGCAGTGGATGGAAATCTACTCCACATGATTATACCTTCAGAGAGACATTATACGACGTTATATTTCCTATGATCAAAAACAATGAATTAATCAGTTTGTATATCTTTTTTTGAACTGCCTGAAAAGTTACTAAATTTTAATCAAAATCAACATTTGGTATATTATTTAATGAGAGTGAACAGTACTTATCAATAAATACAAATAATAAGTGATCTATCTAGTAGCATTGTACATTTCAAAAGATTCACAATTTGTTCACAAATATTTTCTTTTCGTTTCAACAACTTTGTTATGAAATTGTTAAGTCAGGTCAACTTTATACTGTTTGTTCCACAATACCCAGAAAAAATACAGGGCGAGAACTTGGCTGAATTTTCGATAGTCATCAGTCATCAAGAAAGTCTAAAGATTGCTGAAGGGTCTTCATAGAGAACGAACTTTTAGTTATCTTTGATGTAGTCTTAATTATTTAATGAATGATATCTCTACAAGGGAGTTCCTCGAAATCCTACAAGATTTCATGCTGAAGCATTCCATGCTATTTTTATTATTTCAATCCTGAATTTCCAATTCCCATGCTTGATCTACAGCGAAATTGTGTGATTGTGTATATTTCAGTCATCATCAATCTCAGCTTGTTTCTCTTTTGCAATTGATAAATTTTTCAATATAACAATGATGAAAATAATATAAATTCACAAAAAATGCTTCAAATTTATTTGCCTTGAAAAATATATTCAATCATTTTATAGTATATATTGATATATTTCAATCTATGCTGAACACAAAAATTAACTTTTTGTAACTAGAAATGAAGCCCCGGCTGGAATTTCATGGCTTGCTCTGATGACAATCATTTTGAAACAGACTATACCAAATTTCAACTTGATAGGATATAGAGATATACCCTAATATTTTTTATGATCATCACTGAGTGAGTGACGAAATCGTGGGTTTTTTAGATATCTATAAAATCTGAAGTTTACGAGCTATGAACTCAAGGGCGGATTTACGCGTGTTGTAATGGGGGTAATTACTCCACCATGAGTATCGAAAACCTGAAAAACAAGTTACCTGCACGACGTGATGCACATAAAAAATTTATACAATAGTTTAAAATTCGTAACTTTTCAAATATTGTCAATATATACTTTGGGCAACAATCAAAGAAAAATAACGAAAAAATTTTCAAATATTTTGGTGATTTTCAACAGGCTGCCTCTCAGTGCAAAAAAGTCTTATAGAAAATAAAAACAATTAACTTTTGAAGCTTAAAGACTTTTATTTCTGAATTTATTGGTTCACAATTTTTCGGAGTACCGGTAGTGATGCAGTCATCGGATAACGCACGAAGAGAAAATTGTTCCATTTTTTTTTCTCTACACGCATGGAAAACTTTTCTTGAGCACGACCGATGCAAATGTCACATAACCTATTCATTCAGCTCTTATTTGCTTTTCATGACTTTCAGATATAATCATTCGTCTTCGAGATAACCTGTTTTGAATGCAAAATGATCCTTTTTCACTGTCGATATCTCCGGAATTACTGATCGCCTAAACGAAAACCGATTTCTTTTTCTACAAAAAATTTCCTACCAAAATTTGTTTTGTTCATTGAAAAAAATCTTTTTTTCACCTGTCACATAAAAGGGGAAAAATTCCGTTTTACCTTTTTTTTGTTAGATGAACTGTATCTTCGTTAATAGTGGCGGAAAAGCTTAGGTTATGAAAAAACTTTTTAGCCTGATATTCTTCGAAATCCCTCCTGAATCGGTTCAACAGTTTTCTTGAACCGATTGAGTGAAATTTTGAAAAAATTAAGGGAACAAGGTTTTTGTTTCTTGAATTCGACCTTATTTTCTGAATCGATCAATAATTACATTTCTTTACTTTTCACTCAACAACACTCAATAATAAAACTTTATTTTTGAATTTCTTAATTTGAAAAAAAAAATTACACTTCAATCTATGAAAGAACAAGAGACCATTTCTGACTCTGGACTTTATCGACACTCGATACATTGAAACCTTCATTTTCCTCAAAAGCATGGAATGAATTCAAATTCGATACCCCCAAGATACCTACGGTTCTCGATCTACAGAATTTTTCCGTTTTCTTATATCAAGTTTTAAAAAACAGTTTTTTCGAAATCCTTTCGACTCATACGGTAAAAAAGCCGATTTCAGAAGATAAGGTCAAGTTTAAGGAAAAAAAACCTTGTTCTCTTAATTTTTTCAAATGTTGAATCGACTGGTTCAGGAAAAACCTATTTGGGAGGCTGTCAAATTTTATTACCTAAGATTTTTCCCCAATATTGAAGAGGATACAATCCATCAACGAAAAAATAGCAGAATGCCATTTTTGTGCTCTTTTTTCACTTTTATGTGACAGGTGAAAAAATAATTTCTTTTCAATTGAACAAAACAGATTTTTGTAGAAAATTATCTGTAGAAGTAGTCGATATTAAATCAGAGATGAAAGTTATGAGACTTTTGCATTGGTCCAGCGTAGAAAAATAAAATAAAAATTCGAAAAATTTTTTCTTCGTGCCCTATCCGATTATTGCATGGCCACTGATGCTCTGAGAAATTGTTAACCAATAATTTTAGACCTGGAGCCTTCAAGCTTCAGAAGTTGTTATTTTTTTCTCTATACGTCCTTTTTTCACTGAGATACAGTCTGTTGAAAAAAATTTTAAAATTTTTCTGTTTATAAGCAATGAACTTCCCTAAAATATGTGGTGAACAAATACCTTTCAAGTCAGAAATCCGGAAGTTTCTAGTTATTCGTTCCCAATGGTTACTTGAAACTTTGAACGTTTGCTACGTTCACTACTGGCATCATATCATTATTCATCTTCCATAATACAAACCCAAGTTATGAAGGTTCAAAAATACGACCAAAGACACGAGAAAAAGTAGGTAGTGCCTCGGCGCTGCGCTTCGCTTGGCGGGGGCACTACCGTGCCCTCAGATACATGAAAACCACATTGCGTAAACCTCTCTTCAACTAATATCACGAGAATCTACAATTCACAAAGAAGATAGTGAAATTAAATCAAAATTTGAGTACCAACAGGTCTAGGCGAATCTTTGGTTGGATTGAGTATCCCATTGAAAAAACCAGAAACATATGGCCAAATGTTGCGAAATAACATGATAAATTATTTCATCTATACAGATATCATTCTTGACCACAAAAATCTAATTAACTTTCTAGGATGCAAAAAACCATTTTTCAGAAAACTTTACATATTGAGAGAAAATTAAATTCTTGATGATATTGAAATTTTTCTGAATAATATCTAAAAATAGACAATTATAAATATTCAATAATGCTAAGAATGTTGATTCCCCAAAAATTATCAGAAAAAGTCACGATATAACTGAAATAATCCAGAAAATATCTAGAAAGAAACCACATGGATCATTCAGTCATCTCCGCATATAAGTTTTTCTCCATGTTTTGCGTAATTCTGACAATGAAGTGTTGTATTTCATGACGACCTATTTCATCGAGAATTCATCCAACTTTATCATCCTGAAAGTTTTATAGGCGATTCTCGGTAAAATGTTTTCTTTACGTATAGCTATGTTCGTAAATTCGTGGTAGCGGATTAAGTTTGGAAATGAGACGTTAAATCATCTCCTCGAGCGACGTTTCCCAAGTTTATTCTTGCCTTTCAAGGCCTACAAGAAAACAGATATCAGATGATATATAATTATATACAGCGCGAATCAAACCCAAAATGATTGATTTTTGATTTCTGCTTTTTCTGGAACTTCTAGACTAGATTGGTGAAAATGTTAATAGTAGTCCAAGAATCGATTTTCGTGAAAACAGTACTTCCGAAAATCTCCAGGCACTTTTTCACTGGGAAAACGATACAGTAAATTACATTTTTTTTATCTCTTTTACAATGGGTGCGAAGAAAAAAATAGAACTGAGATCACTCAGCCGGTTTAAAAATGACTTATATTAGGGTCTTTTGCTTATTCGAATTATACATGATGATTTCCAGTCATCTTTTCAAAATCAACGTAGGAATAATCAGACATCCATGAAATTATGTACGTGGGAGGATTACACTGATCCCTATGAGGCTGATGAAACGGGTAATAATTTTTTGGCTAGGTTACCATTTTATACCCTTCATATGGAACCCGCTTGTACATGGTGTCCGGGGAATAACTGTACATACTCTCACCAGAGATAGAGTTGGACAAGGTGATTACTGATTGACTTTAGAAAATTAATTTCTGGATTTCTCTAGAAAGCTACAGGGTGATTTTCCAACTTCCTGGAAATACTTAGACCATCATAAAATCCAAACTTATTGACGGATATTATTGAAACTTGGGAGGTTATTGGCACATGCTAAGGTCGAGTCAGGAAGATATCAATTATTTCATTATTCCAGGGCCGGACTCATTAGTCTTCATTTTAAGTGTTCGGGGTGAAACAAACACTTTGTATTTCGAATTACAAATATTTGATTCGCAGTTTAGAAAGAGGCTGAATTGTGCTTGAATTTGTGATATTGCTTAAAGTTGTCACATCAACAATTAATTTTTTATGAATTTTCGAGTTTGGATAAGGTTCGAAAAATTGAATTTTTCACCATGAAGAGAACTGAAAAACTCATGTTTGAATATAAAATGCGGAAGTATTAGTAGAAAATTTTCCAAAGAGTGCAGAGCTTTAATAAGCAGTAAAAAATACCTAATGAAAATGAAAATAGGAACGAGTGAATTGCTGAGTTAACGTTATTTCAGAAGTGGTTCGAAATGAAAACCATTAGCTTGTATACATTCATCTTGCCGAATTGGATGCAGTCTTGCGAATCATATCGCCATTTTTCTTGAATATCGCAAAAGTTGATAATTCTGTTCATCAGCTGTTCTCTTGACTGGATTTCTTCAGAATACACCATATCCTTCAATTTTCCCCATAAAAAATAATCTAGCGGGTTGAAATCTGGAGATACTCCTCGATTCATTAATTCAGTTAGAGGGTTTCACATTGGAAGAAGTGTCACTTTGGTGTGTCTCTTTGTTGTCGAACACCCGGTATACATACGAATAATTTTGAAATATGTTTATGTATACCCTATACACTTCACCAATTTCTCTTCGAAATATACTTTCATTTACTCCATCGCAATGAGATCCTCGACTGGGGTGGCCACCCAGTATATCAACAAATTATTATAGTCTTCCTCACCTTCAGTAACTTTTTTAAGAAAATTTATCATTTATTTTTGACCTCTACAAGATGACTAAGTCCTGTTCAGGTGAATAAATTCAATTTTTCGAACCTTATCCAAATTCAAAAATTCATAAAAAAATGATTGTTGATGTGACAACTTTAAGCGATACCACAAATTGAAGCATAATTCAGATTCTTTCTAAAAAGCAATTCAATTATTTGTAATTCGAAATACAAAATGTTTGTTTTACCCTCAACACTTTGAATGAAGATTAATGACCCCGGCCCTGGAATAATGAAATAATTGATATTTTTCTGACACGACCTCAGCATGTGCCAATAACCTCCTAAGTTTCAATAATATTCGTCAATAAGTTTGGATTTCATGATGGTCTGAGTATTTTCATGAAGTTGGAAAATCACCCTGTAGCTTTCTAGGGAAATCCGGAAATTAAACTTTTATAGTCAATCAGTAATCACCTAGTCCACCTCTATCTCTGGTAAGAGTATGTACAGTTATTCCACGGACACCCTGTATATGGGACAGTCAACAAAAATGTTACTACCTTGATTTATAATTCTCGTAGCAAACATGGCTGATTCGGAGAAGAAAAATATTGAATATAATAAAAGGAATTTGTTGGCTCAAGTGAAGCCAGATATGTGACAATCACAATTCGATGATTGGTCTACATCAGTTGGTAGATCTGCCAACCAGAATCACTTTTATATACTCTACAATGACTGACTATTTTTCAGCTCTTATTTCACTTCGGATGTGCAAGTTAAATCCCGGAAACTCTTTTTTGTTGACAAAAAAATCGATTACATGAATTATAATCTGAAAGCTATACTAGATTCACATGCCCATTATCAGATTATCACTAAAAAGTGAAAGTTAATGCACTCGAGAGATAACATACTTGACCGTTACAGAAGGCACAAAAGAGTTAATGACTTCTTTCTCTATAAACAAATCCGACACTGATAAATTATTTTGGTGAAAACATAGATCCCTGAATATATTTAAAAAAAATTCAATGCTTTCACCGGGAATTTGAATGATCCTAATAGAATGAATCTTTATTTCATCAAATCCATTCCTAGGATCGCAAAGATAAATGAGCTTTTTTCATTTAACTCGAATAACATTAAAAGTACCGATATGATGTATGTAATAGACATCGCTCTAATGATTTTTGCCTTTTTTTTATAAAAAGTGACTTTGTTCTTACGGGGTTATCTAGATGTTACGGCGGTTGACGAGAGAGCGGCTTCACGTCAACCTTTCAACAAAATAAGGCTATCTCCAATTCGAAGACAGGTTGTGGGTAAGGCGTTCTGCGAAAGAGTAGTGTTATTTATCTCGTAGAAAATTTTCAGTTTCTACGGATAACTGAAACCATCGAAGCAACTTACATGCTATTATATTTCCCAATAACTACAATAAGGAAAAGACAATGAAATAACTAATTAACTCATACGTCTGTACCTCAGACTGTCTAAAACAATTTCAAACAAAACAAAAACGAAAGTGAGTTCATTATTCACTGGGATATCTAATTACCAAAAATTCAAAATAACATAATGGTTGGAAAAAAAGATGTGAGGTGAGAAAAAGTGAGAGATTGCAAAACTTTTGGATTCAAACTATCTTCATCAATTTAAATTGAGAAATTCTGACATTTTGATTCCCCTCGTAAAAATAATCTAAGTTTTCTGAAATAAAGCACCCCCGAAACGTTCCACTCCCGTTTGGTAACAACCACTGTAATTTCTGATCGCGTTTCCCAACTCGAAAATCCTAACTGAAAAACAAGAAGAGTTAACCTTTTCTCAAAAACCTACTACTTCAGTTTTTTTACTCCTCGAAAATACGTAATATTTCGTCAACTTCTAAAATACAACTTTACCCTTTTTTAACCGTTACCCGTTTCGCTCCCCGAAACTATCTAATATTAACCAATTACCAATATTAAGACTTTACCGTTTTCCTTGACGGACTTAAACCGTTAACCGAGTTCTCTTTGGAATTTTTCTCGACCGAAATCCTCAGATATACTCCGATCTTCCTCCGAGCAACCTGGAGAACCTTCGACCCCAGGTCTACTGCATGCTCTTTTAGGGAACCAATTTGCTTTCCACCTCTGGTGGGTCGTCTCCCACCTTAAAGTTTTGAATAGTATCAATCAGGTTTGTTGAAATTAAATTTTTTTCTCTTTTTCTAAATTAGGCGTGGTCTGGCCATGACCAATTACTCAATTTTGCATTTCAGCAACCTCTATAGTCCTCTTTTTATCAGTATATCAGCCGTAAAATCCTGAACTATTCATACATCTATTGCATTAACTTTTTCTTCAAGATACGACCAAACTCTGTAACTGAAGAGATTAAAATCGCATGACCGAGGACGCCAACGAAACTCAGTTTCTGCACTCCATCTATTCGGCAAATGTTTACTCAACCTATTGGTTCTATCAAAGTTTGGTGGAGCCACATCCTGCTTAGTGTTAAATGATAATAATAATTAATAACTTCACGAATACCTCATACCACCATCAATTATTACTCAATTATTTTCAAATCAAAATATACCGACAACGGTACACAATATCGAGTTTTAACAGAAAATTTTTTTGATCGTGAAATTGAATGATGTTTGAGTTCAGCCAATCTTTTACTTAATGAATCTCATATTACAAAAGTTATGAATGGTGCTCGGCCAATCGTTCAATGTCACCAGTTCTTTCGAGCATTACGTTTCGCCAAATGGAGTGTCTGGCATCTTCAGGAGTTATTTTTCAGGAGATGTTCTATACTGAGGGGGCGTGGCCACTCCTCAGCACGGGAATGAGGAAATGAAGAACACAATTATCACCCAATTCATATAGAAAAGATTTTCACTAACAGAATGGAAATTTCTGCAAACTGATTCCATTTCGAATCTCTTGGAACGGGAATGAGATGATGAAAACACTATTATTTTTTATTAATTTATTCTAGAAACTTCACTAGAAACGCAATTCTCGCAATAATATCACTCTCATATAAGATGAAGTCAGATTTCATTTCGACTGTCTTAGCACGGGAATAAAAGAAAAACACAATTATTCCGGGACTTATACCAGAAAGATCTTCACCATCAGAATGGAAATTTCAGAAAAAAAAATTCATTTATATAAGAACACGTCCGATTCCATTTCGAATCTCTCAGCACGGAATTGGCGAAATTGGAAACAGTTATTCCCGAATTCATACAGAGAAGATTTTCACTATGAAAATGGGAATTTGCTCGAAAATATTCTTTTCATATAAGAAATCGTTTGATTTCGTTCCGAATTCCTCAGCACCGGAATGAGCTGATGAGAAAAATATTATTTTCATATTTATAAGGTGCTCTTCACAGTGAGAAAGGAAATTCCCGGAAGAATATTTTTTCATATGAGAAATGAACTGAGTCCACTCCTATCCTGGAAATGATATGATGAAATCACTATTATTCCCGAATTTATACAGGAAACTTCACTATTACAATAGAAATTTTGCAACAATTGTTTTTATCATATGAAAAATCGTCTGATTTCATTCCGAATCTCCTAGCACTGGAATGAGATGATGAAAAATACTATTATCTTCGAATTTATAATGAAAACCTCACTATAAATGAAAAGCTTTCAATCATATGGCATTTGAAACATTAATAATTAAATGCATATGTGAAAAAATTCATTACCTACTAAAAAGGAAAATATAAATATGGATTTTTCTGATTTCTGAAGCTTGATTATACATTATTTCAATGTCTTTTTTCCTTTTTAAGTTGCACAAAACTCCAACATTTTCAGAATATTGGAGATATATGGAAAGTTGTGTTTTTTTCAACCCAATTGAATCCTCATATTTGAAAATTCAAACTCTGATGTTTAAAATTCGAAAAAGCTTTTCAGCTAAAACATTCGTCATCCCTTTCCTATCACAGAAATTTGTAGTTTGTTGATGCGCTCAAGAGTTTTTTTAATTGTCCCCAAAATGCAGAACGGGGTTATGTACATGAATATGAAGGTATATTCTGAAACACGTTGCAGAATAATCCTCCATTCTAACACGAATGTAAAACAAGTAACGAAGGAGCGAGTTTTCTGATGCACGGGTGTTGGAATTGCCTTCTACCACGAGTATTTAGACGATATTTTCCATATTCAAGTGAAATTCTCTCGAAATTCAAATACAAATTAAACATACTAGTGACTTTTGTATTGTTTCTTGGCAGTTGGTACGACTTAGAAAATCTGACAGACTGCGGAATTTGATAGGATCAGAGGTCAGTATTGACAAACAAACCAAAAAATTTAACTGAAAGTACTTCATTACTTATTTACTTCATTACCAGTACTGTTATGAACTCATGACGATCATGAAATTCGTCCCCCTCAAAGTAATTACTGACCTGTTTCTTCGAAATATTCTAATATTTTTTCTCTTAGAGTTCAAATTTTTATTTATTATAATGTAACTCTACACTCTTTCACTTGATTAGAAAAACGAGAAAAATAAATTCGATGTATGCATTCTATCTCCCAATGACTGTCATCTGTACACTCGATTTGCAAGATAGTGATAATATTTCCTCAACGATACGATATGAGGAGGAATCCTGATTCGTAGAACCCCCAAATATAATGGGGTAACGAACTTGCAATCCCCTCAGGGTGAGATATGGAACTTCTGAGATCATAAGTATTTGGACTCGAACTAGCAACTTCCTCGGCAGTTTAATCCAATATATAGGGGTGGCATACACTATTAATCACTTCATTAATTAATGACACAACTCATGCCTCCAAACACAATTTCGGAGCAGTAAAATAGGTCGTTTACCTGGTACGAAACTGAATACACAATTTCAGATATCTCTGAACGGATATTTCCATTTATGATTGTGGACTTTCATATATTTCTGGAAAGATTTTGTTTGAGTACAACATGTGGTGAGAAAAAAGTTTACTTCGATTTCAAAAAATTAAATTCCCAAACAAAGATGCACTAGAACGAAGAAAAGAATAGCATTTTCACACACAGAAAGCTGAGTAGGTGCTTCAACAAATCTGAATCAAAAAAATATGTATCCAATGAAATTTGAGGTAAATATTTGTCGGAGTACTCCTAATTGAAATGAAATGGAAAATAAAAGACACTTTAAAAGTCAACGAAATCATGACGGTAATTCTATCCTATCCTACTAATATTATAAATGCCAGAGTTTGTGAGGATGTGAAGATGTTTATTACTTTTTCAAGTGAAAACTACCGAAAGGATTCCGATGAAGCTTCACATCTGAACTGTAACCCCTTTTAAACTTTTAACTATTATCCCAGAATAACGAACCTAACCCTTTCTCTGAAAATCGAAGAAACAATATTCAACATCAATTATTCAATCTTTCATTCAATCCTCTTGATATTTCCCCGAATTTACAGTGTAAAGGATTTCATAACTGGATGTCACTTTGACTTCTCATGTGATTCGACAATCTCACATAACAATGACATACAAAATTCAAAGAAAAATCCCGAACTCTTCTTGGAAATAATTGGTCAAATACATTGTACGCCCTGTATGAATAAATCAAATTAGTAAGGCTGAATCATCCGTAACATTTTATTGGACATTTGTCGAGCAATTTTCAACTCTCATAATTCATGATGTGAAGTAGAATGCTTTTTTCCGACGATGATCGTTTATTTAATTAATGATACTCAAGACGATTGAGATCCTGTGAAGGAAAGTAATAAAATCGAAACGTTGAAAAATAGAAGGGACTAACTTTCCGTCAGAAAAAACATCGTTAACGACATCGAGAAAACCTTTTCCCCAAAATGCCGCATAAATCTTCCGGACCGCATCAAATTGTTATGAGAAATGGATTTGGCATCACAAGGTCGTCCACCTATTCAAATCCCCCATATCGATACCATAGCAATGAACCGAAATGGACACATAACCGCCAACCCCTAAGTGATCTACGAATCCGTCGAAAACATTTAGCCGAGGAGCCATTCCGTTCTCACCCCAAAACGCAAATTGTAGAATCATTAATAACCACGGTCCCGAACCCCTGAGCCGGCCCTGCACGGCGCCGTCGCCACACTACGCTCAGCACCCAGGGCGGCTAGTTCAGTGCGAGCAGCCGCGATGCCCGAACGCTTGAAGGGCTCTTTCGCGCCCTAGCAACCAAATGTCGAGCTCTCCGACCACGACGCCGGCACCGGCGACCCCCGGCCTGTCTCCGCGACCCAGCCATGCACCAGCCGAAGAAATCGCGACGGAAGACGCCGGACAACCTACCTACGGCCCGTTTTACCCCTTGAACGAGCCTAGTGAGCGAACAGAGGAGGCTAGTGATCATCTTTTCGAACACAGTGATCCTGGCGAACGCTTCACGCACAGTGATCCCCTGCTAGATCCTAGGGATCGACTGCTCGATCCTAGAGATCTCACGTCCGAACCCTGCGACCAAGGGAAGGCGAAGAGACCGTTATCGTATCCATGGGGGCCAGACTCCAAACCCGATTCGCACACAGTGGAGTTTAAACTGTCCACTAGTCAGTCGGAGCAGTTGAAACCACCACCGGGTAGGCCAAGGACCCAGGTGAAGCCCTTCACCAGGGAGTCGCTGGAACGTTTGGAGAAGAAGACTCTTCAGCTGGTGCGCGAGTATGGATTTACGCCAAGGAAGAAGTTGAGTGTGGAGGATGGCTCTAGGTTACCTACTAAGTTTGAACCGTTCCCGCCGCATCTGTATGGACGACCACTGGAAGAAATCGACAATTTCATTTATGATGAGGTAAAGTTCAATGTTTTTCTACAACAAGAACACACGCAGCATGTACAAACACATATCGTGGATACTTGAGTATCGAACATACACAATACAGTTGGGGAAGGAACTTCGATATCAACATCAACTGAATAACTAATAATAATAACAAATTCGCTAATACGTCATTATTGTCAGAAAAACACAACCACTGCAGTCTTTCAAGGAAGTCTATTCACTGGAAAAACTCCGGAAAAATTCGGTTGTTCAGGTCGCTGTTTCAATACATACACGAATAAACTCGCTTACTAAGTTTATTGATCGGTGGAAATAGCGGGTCAACTAAGTGTTTGTTTCGTGTAGATTTTTCGAATTGTAGCGGTACGTCGGTCAGGGTTCGTTTCACTACAGATGAGGCGTCATTTGGAGGATGGAGATGGAGAGACAATTGTCCACAATAAATTGATTATTAATCGCAGCGTTCTCGAACCATTCGAAAACATAGTAAAAGTGCATTAAATTCGAGATTAAAATTGAATCTCGACTAATCCTATAATATTATAATATAAATATGTAACTGTAGTTATCGGGTAAGTCGTCACAAGGCACAAAATTGTTCGAAATCCCTATTTATTCTACCAAATATTCCGAAAACTTGGCTGATGGAATAAACGGTAATTTAGAAGAATTTTGTGCCAAGTGAATACATTTTCGATCAACTAAAATTATAAATATAATTCAACTCTACCTACTTGAACTTGGTACTTTTTCTAAGAGTATTATGGCAGTTTGGTTGTTACGTGTTTCGATTTTTTCATATTGGAAACATTATAATCAATTCGATTAACAATTATTTCAATCCTGAATAATCGTACGCTCTCGTTAATTCTCAAGGAATGACTTCATGTTTTTATTGAGTTTGAGGAGTGCTGGTTATAATTAGGCCGTGCTAGAATACTTTCCTGGAATTTCAGACAGTTTTCTGCTGTTTCAGGTCTTTAAGTCCTCCTCAACTTCAATTAGAAGAAAAAACCAAGTCTTACAATCGTGAACTAGAAAAAGTGGTGCGCAGATTCTGTAGAGAGAATTACAAGTTATTCTTTCCCCTCAACGTATCGAAAAAAGTACATTTGTTATGGTTACTTTACCGAACAATTGACAACAATTTGATTCAATTTCGGATATGATTATATAAAAGGACACAAAATGTAAAGGTCTAATATGTCTTTTAGGTTTTTATAACGAAGGATTTCGGATTTGCTATGTTTAATTGAGGAAATCTTTTCGAGTAGCAATTTATGTTTTCATGATTATCACTTTGAATTTTATGAGAGATTCTCATAAATATTCAACTACGTCATTTAATTCATTCTTTGTGCGAAGCCCCTAAATATGATACGAAAAGCCTCGGGACAGCCGTTCGCATTAAGAAAAATTGTCATCATATTATATATGCAACTTGGAAAAGTTCAGGAAAAGGATATTTAAATAGTCTGAAGCTTTCACGACCCGATATACTGATATTGAAAGAGTCTTGCGGGCTTATTCGCCGTGGTTCATACGGCCCGTTTTACCCCTTGAACGAGTCTGGTGAGAGAACCGAGAAGGTTAGTGATCATCTTTTCGAACACAGTGATCCTGGCGAACGCTTCACGCACAGTGATCCCCTGCTAGATCCTAGGGATCGACTGCTAGATCCTAGAGATCTTACGTCCGAACGCTGCGACCAAGGAAGGGCGAAGAGACCGTTGTCGTATCCATGGGGGCCAGACTCCAAACCCGATTCGCACACGGTGGAGTTTATACTGTCCACTAGTCAGTCGGAGCAGTTGAAACCACCACCGGGTAGGCCTAGGACCCAGGTGAAACCCTTCACCAGGGAGTCGTTGGAACGTTTGGAGAAGAAGACTCTTCAGCTGGTGCGCGAGTATGGATTTACGCCAAGGAAGAAGTTGAGTGTGGAGGATGGCTCTAGGTTACCTACTAAATTTGAAGCGTTCCCGCCGCATCTGTATGGACGACCACTGGAAGAATTCGACAATTTCATTTATGATGAGATAAAGTTCAATGTTTTTCTACAACAAGGACACACGCAGCATGTACAAACACATATCGTGGATACTTGAGTATCGAACATACAAAATACAGTTGAGGAAAGAACTTCGATATCAACATCAACTTAATAACCAACAATAATAACGAATTCGCTAATACGTCATTATTGTCAGGAAAACTCATCTACTGCAGTCTTTCAAGGGAGTCTATTTACTGGAAGAAAGTCCGGAAAAATTCGGTTGTTCAGGTCGCTGTTTCAATACATACACGAATAAACTCGCTTACTAAGTTTATTAATCGGTTGAAATAGCGGGTCAACTAAGTGTTTGTTTCGTGTAGATTTTTCAAATTGTAGCGGTACGTCGGTCAGGGTTCATTTCACTACAGATCAGGCGTCATTTGGAGGATGGAGATGGAGAGACACTTGTCCACAATAGATTGATTATTGATCGCAGCGTTTTCGAACCATTCGAAAACATAGTAAAAGTGCATTAAATTCGAGATTAACATTGAATCTCGACTAATCCTATAATATCATAATATAAATATGTAACTGTAGTTATCGGGTAAGTCGTCACAAGGCACAAAATTGTTCGAAATTCCCATTTATTCTACCAAATATTCCGAAAACTTGGCTAATGGAATAGACAGTAATTTAGAAGAATTTTGTGCCCAGTGAATACTTTTTCGATCAACTAAAATTATAAATATAATTCAACTCTACCTACTTGAACTTGGTACTTTTTTCTAAGAGTATTATGGCAGTTTGGTTGATTGGAAACATAATCAATTTGATTGAAAATTATTTCAATCCTGTATAATCGTACGCTCTCGTTAATTCTCAAGGAATGACTTCATGTTTTTATTGAGTTGGAGGACTGCTGGTTATAATTAGGCCGTGCTAGAATACTCTCCTGGAATTTCAGACAGTTTTCTTCTGTTTCAGTCCTTTAAGTCCTCCTTCAACTTCAATCAGAAGGAAAAACCAAGTCTTACAATCATAAACTAGAAAAAGTGGAGCGCAGATTTTGTATAGAGAATTACAAGTTATTCTTTCCCTCAACGTATCGAAAAAAGTACATTTGTTATGGTTACTTTACCGAACAATTGAAAACAATTTGATTCAATCTCGGATATGATTATATAAAAGGAGACAAAAAGTAAAGCCCTGATATGCCTTTTAGGTTTTTATAACGACCGATTCCGGATTTGATATGTTTAATTGAGGAACTCTTTTTGAGTAGGAATTTATGTTTTCATGATTATCACTTTGAATTTTATGAGAGATTCTCATAAATATTCAACTACTTCATTTAATTCATTTTTTGTGCGAAACCCCTAAATATGATACGAAAAGCCTCGGGACAGCCCTTCGCATTAAGAAAAAATTGTCATCATATTATATATGCAACTTGGAAAAGTTCAGGAGAAGGATATTTAAATAGTTTGAGGCTTTCACGACCCGATTTACTGATATTGAAAGAGTCTTCCGGGCTTATTGGCCGTGGTTCTTACGGCCCGTTTTACCCCTTGAATGAGTTTGTTGAGAGAACCGAGGAGGTTAGTGATCATCTTTTTGAACACAGTGATCCTGGCGAACGCTTCACGCACAGTGATCCCCAGCTAGATCCTAGGGATCGACTGCTCGATCCTAGAGATCTCACGTCCGAACCCTGCGATCAAGGAAGGGCGAAGAGACCGTTGTCGTATCCATGGGGGCCAGACTCCAAACCCGATTCGCACACGGTGGAGTTTAAACTGTCCACTAGTCAGTCGGAGCAGTTGAAACCACCACGGGTAGGCCTAGGACCCAGGTGAAACCCTTCACCAGGGAGTCGCTGGAACGTTTGGAGAAGAAGACTCTTCAGCTGGTGCGCGAGTATGGATTTACGCCAAGGAAGAAGTTGAGTGTGGAGGATGGCTCTAGGTTACCTACTAAGTTTGAACCGTTCCCGCCGCATCAGTATGGACGACCATTGGAAGAAATCCACAATTTCATTCATGATGAGGTAAAGTTCAACGTTTTTCTCCAACAAGAACACACGCAGCATGTACAAACACATATCGTGGATACTTGAGTATCGAATACACAATACAGTTGAGGAAGAAATTTCAACTGAATGACCAATAATAATAATCAATTGGCTAATACATCATTATAGTCAGAAAAACACAACTACTGCAGTCTTTCAAGAAAGTCTACTCACTGGAAAAACTCCGGAAAAATTCGGTTGTTCAGGTCGCTGTTTCAATACATACACGAATAAACTCGCTTACTAAGTTTATTGATCGGTGGAAATAGCGGGTCAACTAAGTGTTTGTTTCGTGTAGATTTTTCGAATTGTAGCGGTACGTCAGTCAGGGTTCGTTTCACTACAGATCAGGCGTCATTTGGAGGATGAAGAAGGAGAGACAATTGTCCACAATAGATTGATTATTAATCGAAGCGTTCTCGAACCATTCGAAAACATAGTAAAAGTGCATTAAATTCGAGATTAAAATTGAATCTCGACTAATCCTATGATATTATAATATAAATATGTAACTGTAGTTATCGGGTAAGTCGTCACAAGGCACAAAATTGTTCGAAATCCCTATTTATTCTACCAAATATTCCGAAAACTTGGCTGATGGAATAAACAGTAATTTAGAAGAATTTTGTGCCCAGTGAATACTTTTTCGATCAACTAAAATTATAAATATAATTCAACTCTACCTACTTGAAGTTGGTACTCTTTTCTGAGAGTATTATGGCAGTTTGGTTGTTACGTGTTTCGATTTTTTCATATTGGAAACATTATAATCAATTTGATTAACAATTATTTCAATCCTGAATAATCGTACGCTCTCGTTAATTCTCAAGGAATGACTTCATTTTTTATTGAGTTTGAGTGGGGACTGCTGGTTATAATCAGGCCGTGCAAGAATACTCTCCTGGAATTTCAGACAGTTTTCTGCTGTTTAAGGCCTTTAAGTCCTCCTTCAACTTCAATTAGAAAAAAAAACCAAGTCTTACAATCGTGAACTAGAAAAAGTGGAGCGCAGATTTTGTACAAGTTATTCTTTCCCCTCAACGTATCGAAGAAAGTACATTTTTTATGGTTACTTTACCGAATAATTGACAACAATTTGATTCAATTCCGGATATGATTATATAAAAGGACACAAAATGTAAAGGTCTAATATGTCTTTTAGGTTTTTATAACGACGGATTTCGGATGTGCTATGTTTAATTGAGGAACTCTTTTTGAGTAGCAATTTGTGTTTTCATGATTATCACTTTGAATTTTATGAGAGATTCTCATAAATATTCAACTACGTCATTTAATTCATTCATTGTGCGAAACCCCTTAATATGATACAAAAAGCCTCGGACAGCCCGTCACATTAAGAAAAATTGTCATCATATTATATATGCAACTTGGAAAAGTTCAGGAGAAGGATATTCAAATAGTTTGAGGCTTTCACGACCCGATATACTGATATTGAAAGAGTCTTCCGGGCTTATTCGCCGTGGTTCACACGGCCCGTTTTACCTCTTGAACGAGTCTGGTGGGAGAACAGAGGAGGTTAGTCATCATCTTTTCGAACACAGTGATCCTGGCTAGATCCTAGAATCGACTGCTCGATCCTAGAGATCTCACGTCCAAACCCTGCGACCACGGAAGGGCGAAGAGACCGTTGTCGTATCCATGGGGGCCAGATTCCAAACCCGATTCGCACACGGTGGAGTTTAAACTGTCCACTAGTCAGTCAGAGCAGTTGAAACCACCACCGGGTAGGCCTAGGACCCAGGTGAAACCCTTCACCAGGGAGTCGCTGGAACGTTTGGAGAAGCAGACTCTTCAGCTGGTGCGCGAGTATGGATTTACGCCAAGGAAGAAGTTGAGTGTGGAGGATGGCTCTAGGTTACCTACTAAGTTTGAACCGTTCCCGCCGCATCTGTATGGACGACCATTGGAAGAAATCGACAATTTCATTTATGATGAGGTAAAGTTCAATGTTTTTCTACAACAAGAACACACGCAGCATGTACAAACACATATCGTGAATACTTGAGTAACGAACATACACAATACAGTTGGGGAAGGAACTTCGATATCAACATCAACTGAATAACTAATAATAATAACAAATTCGCTAATACGTCATTATTGTCAGAAAAACACAACCACTGCAGTCTTTCAAGAAAGTCTATTTACTGGAAAAACTCCGGAAAAATTCGGTTGTTCAGGTCGCTGTTTCAATACATACACGAATAAACTCTCTTACTTAGTTTATTGATCGGTTGAAATAGCGGGTCAACTAAGTGTTTGTTTCGTGTAGATTTTTCGAATTGTAGCGGTACGTCGGTCAAGGTTCGTTTCACTACAGATCAGGCGTCATTTGGAGGATGGAGATGGAGAGACAATTGTCCACAATAGATTGATTATTAATCGCAGCGTTCTCGAACCATTCGAAAACATAGTAAAAGTGCATTAAATTCGAGATTAACATTGAATCTCGACTAATCCTATAATATTATAATATAAATATGTAACTGTAGATATCGGGTAAGTCGTCACAAGGCACAAAATTGTTCAAAATCCCTATTTATTCTACCAAATATTCCGAAAACTTGGCTGATGAAATAAAGAGTAATTTGGAAGAATTTTGTGCCCAGTGAAGACTTTTTCGATCAACTAAAATTATAAATATAATTCAACTCTAACTACTCGAACTTGGTACTCTTTTCTAAGAGTATTATGGCAGTTTGGTTGTTACGTGATTCGATTTTTTCATATTGGAAACATTATAATCAATTTGATCAAAAATTATTTTAATCCTGAATAATCGTACGCTCTCGTTAATTCTCAAGGAATGACTTCATGTTTTTATTGAGTTTGGCGACTGCTAGTTATGATTAGGCCGTGCTAAAATACTCTCCTGGAATTTCAGACAGTTTTCTGCTGTTTCAGGCCTTCAAGTCCTCCTTCAATTTCAATTAGAAAAAAAAAAAAGAAGTCTTACAATTGTGAACTAGAAAAAGTGGAGCGCAGATTTTGTATAGAGAATTACAAGTTGTTCTTTCCTCTCAACGTATCGAAAAAAGGACATTTGTTATGGTTACTTTACCGAACAATTGACAACAATTTTATTCAATCTCGGATATGATTATATAAAAAGACACAAAAAGTAAAGGCCTAATATGCCTTTTAGGTTTTTATAACGACCGATTTCGGATTTGATATGTTTAATTGAGGAACTCTTTTTGAGTAGCAATTTATCTTTTCATGATAATCACTTTGAATTTTATGAGAGATTCTCATAAATATTCAACTACGTCATTTAATTCATTCTCTACCTACTTGAAGTTGTGTTTTTCGTGGTAAAATTCAGAATACTCTTTTCTATGGGTACTATTGTAACTGCGTTGTTTTCATATTGGATACATTAAAATTAATTTGATTAAAAATTATTTCAATCCTGGATAATTGTACGCTCTCGTAAATTCTCAAGTAATGAATTAATGTTTTTATTGAGTTTGAGGACTTCGTTTCATAACTTGGATGTGCTGGAATACTCTCCTGGAATTTCAGGCAGTTTTCTGCTGTATCAATAGTCCCTAAGTCGTTCTTGAATTTCAGTTAGAAGACAGACACACATCTGACAATCGTGAACTAGAAAAAGAGAAGCGCATATTTTGTTGTTTTTTTCCCTCAACGTACATATCGAAAAAAAAAAACATTTATTATGGTTACTCTATCTAACAATTGCCAACAATTTGATTCAATCTCGGATATGATTTATAAAAGGACAAATACCGAAGAGTATTTGTCTCGGTATTTGTTTTACCTCAAGAATCTATGCTTGAAATATATGTACAAGCCAAAATTACCCTTCATAATCCTGAAATTTTCATTGAATGTACGTTCAGAATTTGATAATTTGATTTAAAACCTGTTTCGGTGCGAAGATTTTTTTAACTTTCATTCATATGCAGAGCTTATAATCTACTATCGATATTATTCGAACACTAGAATAAAATTTTCGATTCGAATTTTCTCTTCTTCAATATTGAATTATCGTTTTCCTTTAGGTGAGTCATTCAGAAAAATAAGTAGTATTGCACTGACACGATTCGGAGTTCGGATATTTTGTCGCCTTGTTTGAAAACACAGTGAGGTCGGATTTAAGCATGCAACTCTAATCGAACACATTGTTCGAATAAGTTTAAATGTGGAATTATATGTTCAACACAAGAAAATACAATTCAGATGAAAAAGTCGAGAATATGGAGAAACAATGACATCACTGTAGTACCAAAAGCGATAATTTTTTTTTATTCAGAGTGATGATTGTTTGTACAAATTCAATTACTACCAGACGAATCGAAATGTTGATCTACTTCGTTAAAAAACTATTTTGTGTTTGCCAGCGGAATTGTTATTCGATTATTTTATCCAATCATTCAATTATACTTGAACAGTGAAATTGATATGATGTCCTGAAACAATTGACTGGTCGGCTGGAACAACATTGGATGTTACAAAATTCATCTTCACACTACATCAAAATTAATTTCGTTGGAAAAATGGAATCCATGGGAAAGTGGAATAACGATTTGATTATTGTTCAGAATTTAATTCATCCAGACTGAAACGACTGTGCTCAAACCAACCATCCCAAGTGATTCCTCGAATGATTCAGCCGAAGCTTAAATGCTCTGCTCTCAAGCTCATTCTCGAGCTCATTTGACAAAGTGACTCGTATTTTACTGAGCGAGTTTTTGGCACTTTTGGTCGCAATCGAGTTGATTGTTTTTGATGAAGGTTTTCGTGTGTATCTGTGTAGTATGAGAATCTTGATTCAACATGGATATATTCATCAACAACTCACACTGAATGTTGTGAAACAGGGTTATTCAACAAAAAACATTTTCATGTAAAATATTGCCATGACGAAGCCGTATTTCTAATATTGTCAAAAAGTTATCAGATCTCATGTAGAGCAAAGCTGCTGAATCTACACTCTTCATATTCACAAGTCGTCATGTCACAACCTGTATGCCTTGGTCAAAATAAGCGTTTGACCGTTTCTCTTTCGCCACGTGAGCGTAAGGTGAAAAATTCATTCGCTGTTGATAAATTTCGTGTTATACAATATTTCTTTTATTTACGAAATGGCACACACCAAGGCATAATGTTTGTGAAAGATGAAAAAAATATAGTTACCAGCTTGGCTTTACATGAGATCTGATAACTTTTAAACTTTTTGACGGCCTCATTTTGACACTATTAGCATGATGATGTTTTTCATTGGATTTGAAGCCATTCATCAAGATCATTTTTTCCTCTATGATAATTAAATAAAATATAGTTATTGCAGGGTTGGCCGATATATATCGAGTGATATATATCATGATATATATATCTTGATATATATCTGATATTTATTGACTTGATATATATCATTCACTTTTTTTACGAAATAAATACCGCAGAAAAAAATCCTTGATAATTTGGTTAAAATTGAAACGTGACAACAGTGCGTACTGTGGTTAGATCTCCCGTCTCGGGGATTTTTTTTTGTTATATTTATTATTTTATTTATTTTATTTTCATTTAGAAACAATGTTCCGTTTTTTGTCTTGTTTCTTCTGTTTTGTTAATTGTTTTAATTAAAATTTTATGAATAATGGTCTTTCAATACATATGTATGTTTAATGAACGGTTTTTTGCAGTTTAGCTAAAGAACAAAATTCTTGATATATATCAGATATATATCAGATATATATCCGATATTATGATATTTTGATATTTATATAAATATCATGATATTTGCCAACCCTGAGTTATTGTGAGATCTGTTTCAAACTCACTTTTAAGTCAAACCGAGAGTCAAACCAATTAACAATTATTCATGTTCAAAATCAACAATGTAAGAAGTATAGAAATAGAAATATACCTTTACTTACTTAGGTTCACGCTGCGATGACGATGTATTTGAGAGCTGCCATCACAACCATCGTATGAAGAATCCTATCATTATACAATGACCATAACAGGAAATTGCACAATGAAAACTGTGGTTGGGGTTATTACAGGGACATTGTATTCGGTGTAAATACACGAGAGCTTTATTTTATCCCCTCATTCAAAATGTGAGGGTAATTTTCCCTGAAAATTCTCGAGTTTTTTACTATTTATAACAAGCAGACCTCTGTATATATCATTTTTCAGACCACTTGTATCAGATTTAGCGTCTCATGCCAAGTCTCCTACAAACTTATACATACAGGGTGTTTCATTGGTAAATGAACATACGTTACCTGAGCTAGAGCTACCCTAGGCGGGTCCAAAAAAATCGCTATATGATAGGTTTAATCAATTTCGTAACCGAGATACAGGGTGGTCCATGCTCACTGAAAATTTCAATATCTCATAACTTTTAAACCAACCGGTATATTTAATGTGTAACGTATCATAACTTTCCACAGGTTGATCGATCCACATTTAAATTCCTGAGAAATTGAAAAATATAGGACTTCTCCTAAACTGAGATTCAACACCCTGTATATTGAAATTTTTGGATTTGTTTGAGATATTCGAGAAGAGCAGAAAATTCTCTATGGGGTTTAATAGATTTCATTATGTCGCACGTGATTTTACTCAAAGAACGCTTCAAGGAAAAATCTAATTCCAATATTATTCCAATAATTTCGTGGAAAACTGGTTCATTGCAATAGAATTGTAAAAATTTTATCTCGAACTGATGAAATATTTGCTTTTTTCAATATTCTATTAGATTTAAAAAAAAAGGTTTGATTGAGTGAAATTCCCTCACAAGGCTTGTCTCGAATAGACTAAGACAATTTCTACAAAATAAAGTCTGACAACTGGTATCTTCAATTTGTCAAAGAGAAGTTTCTGGAGAAAGAGAAATCTGAAAGAGAAACACTCTGGCAGAATCTCCCAGGGTTCGATCACTTCAAAAAGTTTCTACGGAATTTTGAAACTGCAAAATCTAAAAAATATTTGGATCTCAGTAAGAACCAACTGCACATCCTCACTGGCTTTCTTACCATTGTCGCCTCAGAAAGCACTTGCTGAGAATGGGCGTATCGGACACTGACGAGTGTAGATTCTGTGGGGAGAAGGAATAAACTCCTATTCACCTAGTCACAGAATGCTTTGGCATTGTGAGCCAAAGGAAACAATGCTTTGGTCAGGAGACCTGTAGGAGTGAAGAATTAGCCTCACTGAAGACTTATTGGATTTCTATTCGGACTGGCAGGCGAGCTGTAAAGCTTTATCAGGGGGCACAATAGACCATCAGGTCGCAGTAAACTGTAACCCCTTTCAAACTATTAACTATTAGCATATTAAATATGTGGAATTCGCATGAATGGGCTGGAGAAAATCCGCATGCGGTCAGATATACGATATCCCAATACATATTTTCAACAAACGTACGTTGGGCTTTTATAAAAATCGATTGATTAAACCGCACGTCCTACCAAGGCAGCTTTCGGCTGATTTTTCCTTAGATTTCCTTCAAAATCATCTTCCTGTATTACTCAAAGGTACGCACATGGCAGGAATGCATTTTTCGTATGATGGAGCTCCAGTCCATTTCAGAGATATATTCAGATATTTTTGAGATTATTACTTTCGCAATCTGTGAATTGATAAAAACGGTGTAACTTTCGAAAACATTCTGTAAATCGCGTTGAATGTTCATCTTTGTTGACTTCAAATAAAATTTTCTCAATCAATAATTTTCTTCCGAAAATACATTGATATGATTTCTCAGAATATTATGAAATACGAATGTGCATCTAGTAGGACGAAAACAATTCAATATGATCAAAATCAAAGATTTTTTTGAGAATTAAGTGGAATTCCGATATTCAATTGAATATCTCCCTGAAGCTTTCTCTGGGAAAAAAGACGTGCGAGACAATGAAATCTATTTAAGCCCATAGGAAGTTTTCTGCCTTTTCCAAATATCTCAATCAAATCCCAAAATTCCAATATACAGGGAGTTGAATCTCAGTTTTGAAGAACTCCCATATTCTTCAGCTAAGAATTTTTCAGGAATTCAAATGTTAACTGATCTATCTAAGAATATTAATGATACGTTCTAAGTATCAATCGAAATCACTGGTTGGTTCAAAAGTTATAAGCAATTGAATTTTTTGGTGAGTATATTAATCACCCTGTATCTCGGTTATGGAATTGATTAGACTTATCACATATCGTTTTTTTGGACTTGCTTAGGTAAGCTCTAGCTCAGGTTACTGTATGTTCATTTACCACTGAAACACCTATAATATAATCAATTATGATAACCGAAAAATCAATCGTCAACATTTAAACCACGGTGAGAACCAAGGTTACCACCAAACAATTCACAATTCATCCAATAACACATATTCAAGTTTGTCAACTAAACCAATGGTTTGTGTGTGACAAAATTCCAAGGTTCAAACAAAATTATTCAGTTCGCCATCACAAGTCGTATGCAGACCCTTGCAATGAACGTTGCGCATAATAAGCGAGAAGAGAGGAATAAACGAGAATTCACATAAAGCAGAAAACGGCAAACAAACTGTCCGCCTGCATAACAGCTTTAGTCTCACCATCTGATTCAATGTATTCTGTCATTCTCACTTCAAAAATGGACGAAGTGAGTAGGATAATTTCCGCTAACAATAGATTGAACATTTTTGGAGCATAATAGTGCAAACATTGTTTTGTGAATTTTATTTTTAGAGTAATCTCCATGTGATCAGCTTTTCTAGTATTGCAAGAGGACATGGGTGTGTTATAACTTTTCGTGATGCATAATATTGACTGATGCACATAGTTTTCCCACACTTAGTACATCCGTCTCTTCATATAGTGTTTCAACTACTTACCGTACTTTTCCCTACTTTAGTAGTAGTAGTTTTTCCGCAGTATTATTTTGAGGATTGTAGTTTGAGTCACCTGAAGGGGATACATAGCATTTTCATAGCCATCACCCCATGTAACGATACAATACCTCAACATGGATTCAACAAGTAAATTGTGCACTCTCAACAAATCCCTCAACAATTCCCTCAAACAATAAAATTAGTGGATCAAGGATCTGAATCTTCTAGTCGAACATTTTATATGTTCATTCCACTCTAGATGTTTATCCAATTCAACTCCAAGATACTTCATCACTTCGGCATTTTCAATAGAAAAATAGTCACAATTCCTAAAATGTCTGCAGTCAGAGTCATGTATCTTCAGTAGATCAAGATGTGGTCGGGCAAAACTTGTAGCTGAGAAAGTCATGAATTTATCGTTAAGTTTATTCCAACTTAAAAGGTTCTGATTCAGAAAATCGAAAATGATCTGCATACCCAATCCGGATTTCCAATTGCCTCTTTCCAAGTTCGTCCCTCAAAGAAGACTATATACTGTTTCATCTGCATAAGATATTGTTTCCCCCTTAATTTTTAAGTCATTCAGTGATTTGAAATATATTGAAAATAATATGGGATCCAATACCGTCCCCGATCTCCTTAGGAACTCCCATGATTTTTTCCAGATATATACGAAATATATTTAATGTAGTGCCCCATATACCAATTGAATCTGACAACATTTCAAACTCGATCTCAAAGTTTACAGTGTCAATGGCTTTCGCCAAGTCCAGAAAAACAGCGGGACACTTATTGCCTTTGTTATTAGCGCAAATGATGAATTTCGTCATAAACTTCAAGCCGAGACTTCAAACAGTGTTCGTAGATTTTAGCAAAGTTATTTATGAGATTTATGTGTTTATAATCAGTTGGGTTTTCATTACAGCTGGATTCATATACAGAAATCGTAATCGATTCTCATGTACATCACAATACATATTTGAATCCTCGATTCAGTAAGGAAGAGTTGAAAAATAGCATAATTCAAAAACTATCCACTACTTCTGCGATGTAGATCGTATACATCGATGTCGCACATGCCTACACCTTTCCTTGTACACCGCCATCAGGAATGCATTGTAAATGTTTTTTACGTCGCTCCTTTTAATTTTTCGTGTACTTTCGGGGAGAAATAAATAATACTATATTCATATTGTGATACTTGGATACTAAACATTTTTAATACTTGCGTACTGTAGAATTAATGTCAGGATACGTAGTCACGTACTGTGATATTTTCCATATTCCTCGGAGCGACATTATTATCAAGATATCAGACGTGATATTCAAATGACATTTAGTAGTTTTGAGGTTGTTCATCTATAAATTAGAGATTTAGGTAATGAGACTTCTTGTTATATAAAAATAATAACGTTTTGTTGGCTCAATTCAGAAATGAGATGATGCTTTGTATGCTCGGAAGTTGTGTGTGGTTCCCTAGCTAGCATGGTAAACACGATACTATTTTATGGACACGAGAATATTCAGTATTTCATCGGGATTCAATTCGAACACACAGCTATCAACAGCTTCCGTCATTCGTATTACGGGTATTTTCTCTTTGGCTTTAACACTGGTTATGTAAATTTTGAACGGACAATATTGAAAGAGCAAACGGTATGTGCATTGTGAGAAATCTCTGAAATTCTACAATAAACTGGGTGATTCCAGAAAATCAGAAAGAATTTCATTCGAAAACAGAAACGAAAAATGAAAAATATTTTTTAAAATAATGGAATACGGTCCTACAAGTAAGTCTGGATGTGACAGTGAACTCATAAACAAGCTGATGAATTCGAATAATAAACCTGGTACTGACTTGAGCAAAACGAAATTGACCTTAATTCAATTCGACTTCAACTAAGCCTACTCTTTTGACCAGAACTGGACTGAAATCTTTAGCGTTTTCTGTTTTAAATATTCATGATATGAGGAGATTTCAAGCCCAGGCTCGACTGAAGATAGAAAATTGCTCTAAGACAACTCGTGATTGGTTTCTAATACTGCAACTCAGAAGTAGGAATGCTTGTATCTTTGTAGAGGAATAGAGGAAAATAATTTCATATCCATATTCTGTATTATACCTCTTGTTTCTATCTCCTAACCTCATGTCACCACACTGTATAGAATATTTTCATATGGACTTCGGAAAAATGTGAAGTTTAGATAGATATCAACATCTCCTATTTGAAAACAAAATTCTGCATCTGTTTTAGATTTCCGAGAGAATTCTTCTACACTAAACCCAGTATGTATGAATTCAAAATAACAAGCTATTGCAAAATCTGTAAAAATTTATAGGGTGTCCCATTTAAATTAAATAAGTTGATGGAATTTCCGGTTAAACCAGAAGTATATTATTATCAAAAAAATGTACATCAGATGCGTTTTGTTCTATTGCACTTACCTGCAAATTTTCATAAATATCGTTCTTTTCGTTCGAAAGATATTTACTTGGTTCCATATTTTATCCCAACCCTGTATATTTATGAATAGAATTGCGAAATCTTTGGAATGATGTGTCACTTCAACCCAATAGAGCTTTGAATTTTGAAGTGCTCAGGTGTATGATCCTAGACCACTGAAGTCAAAAGGCGTCGAAAGATTAACTCTTCTAAGCATTTTTCATAATTTACGCACAGAAATATTAATTAGTAGATATTTTTCAAGTGGGCCAGCCTATAAAATGTATATATTCTTCAAAAAGTAGAAAGTAATAATTTTTTAAGGGTCATAATGAAATATTGTTCCCATAAGAAACAACACAACCTTGTGTTATAGGTCAGCAAGGAACCCTATAGGAAATGAACTGAGTACACCCCTGGATCACTATTAGAATAGTGTCCGCATACTATTTTCATTTCAACATCCTAGCCCAAACAAAAACGGTACGGTAAACAAAGTAGGTACTGGCGAAAGTTGAAATCGCCTAAATTTCAGTTTTGGCCTATAACTCGAAAACAAAAGAAGATAAAGGAATGCAGTTGATGCCATAATTAGTTTCTCTGAAAAAGATGACCGTACTGTGCCATTCATTTTCCTCTATCTCGTCGGGTTGAAAAGTTCAACTTCACGTTTCACCAATTTTGCCAACTCTGTACAGAGTGTTTCAAAAGATATGGAATCAAAATATAAATTACCTAGTCCAGAACTGCATTTTGCACAATTTACTATAAGAGAATATTAGTCATTTCATCATACCCATTTCTTGAAATTTTCATTCAAGGGTTATTTATTTCTTTATTATAAAGACATCCTTCAGGCTAATAGCCCATTGATAGGTGTACAAAATACCACCAGTGACATAAAGAGAAAAAAAATTAACCAAACAAAAATTTACTTCTGATGGAGCTGAGTATGGTGCTCCTAAAATGTTCAAAATTAAGAATAGTATATTCTAAAACAAGTTGCAGAACGAGCTCCTATTCCAACGCGAATGCGAAATTCGAAAACGAGCGATTCGAAAATTGAGTGGATCGGAGGTCAGTACTGACAACCACAAAAGAAAAAATATTACTGAAATTAATTCTGTAACACTACTTTTAGTACTGAAATGAACTCATTACGATACTGAAATAGAGAAAAAATATATTAACATTGGGAGCAATATTTATACTTCTAGACATATTTGTAACTTGCGAATGAAAAAGGTGCATCATATTGAGCACTGATATATGAAAAATTTCAACAAAACTGGAAGATTTCCGAGGTACATACAATAGTATCTAAGATAACAGACTTGAAGGGTCTAATTGATAATGAACAATTTTGTAAAAAAAACACATATTTCCTGAGTGACATCATAGTAAACTCTCTCAGAAGGACATCATAACTATAACCTCACATAGGATAAACCCCATTTTTCCTTGAATTAACATAGATAAGAATCCCTTCACATAGTACATCCAGCAAGCTTATAATCGAAGGTGAAAGGAACCGCATTAAAACCTGATATGGGAACACCAGCTACTTTAAGTATTCAAATCGCCCTGCAGAGCGAAACAATCCGCTTCATTTCCAATTTCCCTATATATTTTCATATAATGAGCAAACAGTAATTTATGAGAAGAAAAGTTGTCGCCTATATCTTCATGAATAAATGAAAATGTAGAGGGCCCAGATTCGACCCCTGAGGGACACAAGATGATGCCCCGAAGCAGGAAGATTTGATTTGGTCACATTCCACATACATACGTCTGTCAGTTAAATGAGATACAAGCAGCAAAATCATGTCACAAGATAAGCCAAAATACGACATCTTCTCCAACAGTCGATGATGTAACACGCGATCAAACGCCTTCTTGAAATCAGTACAAATGACGTCTACTTGTTTCCTCTTGTCAAGAGAGCTTGACACAACATGTTGAGTGAAAATAACAAGTTCGTTGCAGTATTACGTGCCCTAATGAATCCATGTTGATAGTTGGACAGCAAAGTGTTTACATGACCATATATCAGATCCGAAAGAATGATCTCGAGTACTTTGGAGAAAACCGAACTTAAGGTAACAGGTCTAAAATTCTGCACTTGTCCAATTTCCTGAAATGTTTCATACGTTCTGAAAAAATAGGTATTTACTTTTTCATACATTTTCAAATAAGGATTTTCAGTTCTAGTTCTGCGAATTAGAGCATTGCTATACCAACTTAAAAAAGAAAAAGATTTACACCTAGCCAATGGCGTATATTTCGAAACGACATTATGAAAAATTATGTCGATTGAAAGATTTTGATGAGATATATAGAAGATCCTGTATCTTCTGGAATAATCTCTGAAAAATTGGAGAACGCCTGCTTTGATCCATATTTTACTTTTCTTCAAGAGAACAATCATATATTAAAGAAAATTCAGAAAAACGAACATCAGATTGGGTTGTTCCATCACCGAGTCCCATTCAAGAAAATGTCGAACATTCTTCAGTTTCTACAACTGGAAGGCATGAGTAGCGAACTTGTTTAAAAACCGAAATAGAATATATTTCCCAACTTTCTTCAGGCGCCTAGGAAAATCGAGCCGAGTAACATGATATAGAACATGAAGTTTTTCCAATTTGAGTGCTAAATTCTGTATTGGGATTGACGGAAACTACTCACATACGCCGAGGTTTATGCATTCATGGAGAAATAGAAAACCCAGAATAATTTCTGAACTTCAAGAACTTTCTGCGCCTCAGCTAGAATTTTAAAAATTCGAATGCCAAAGTGAACCTACTAACGTAAGCAAAGGATACCTACATTGAAGTTGAAAAGAGATGCAAAGTCAAATTAGACATAGTATTCGTTCAAAGCCAATTTTCCTCACATATGAATCGGCGCAATGCAACTACGAAACTTTTTTTTTGTTGTTTTTTTTTGTTTGTTTGTTTTTGTTTTGTTTGTTTTTTTTACTTCACCCTTGAATTCACCAATGGTATGGAAGTTGAGTGCTCCTTTCTCAGGGCTACGACATAAATTATAACACGCCGATTGTAAGATATTGTACCGTATTGAAATTCAATGAAAATTCAACCTTTCATCATTCCTGAAATTTTTTTCTTCAACTCTAACTCTGGAAAATGCTGCATTATTTTCTAGCAATTGGCAAGACACAAAAAAATATAAAAGCTGACATTATCACCGAGAAAAATCTTCTTTTATTTCATTGATATTGGCTCTAACTTTTATAACAGACATTCTCGTTCTAAAACTCGAGTCTACATGTTAAAGTCTCTAAAGCTTTCACATGTATATCATACTAAAATTTTGTACATCTTCCTGGAACTTGATAGTCTATTCTGATATGTTTTATCTCACATATTATGATTTTCCTATAGTTACTCACTCAGTTCCACACTAAATATTCCCAGAGACGCGAATTTAAAATGATTTTCATTCAATGCATGTTAAATTTGTTCTGTATATCGTTTTCCATATTTTACTGTTATGTTTGTGTTATCCCGCCCTGTTTTCTAAGCAATGCTCTGTTTGACCCATGTAACACATATTGCATTCCTCACATTATTTCGTATACGGCTAAAGGAAACATAGGAATATGAATGCTAGATTCGAATGAGCTCCGAGTCTAGTAGAACAGTTTAAAAATCGAAATCTCATTGCGATTCGATAACAAATGAGGAACTGGACTGTTGGAATGGCAAGTCTCGGCAGGAGGGAGTGATCTCGGCTGCCGTGAATTGCAATGCACGATATTCGCACCCGAACGTCAGATGTGGTTTGAAAATAACAGATTCGCCTGAATCAAAATGTAAAATTCAAATTATAAAATGGTACTTCGGAGATCAATCTATTGCGGAGGCAATGAATTCTTTCATTGTTGCCTTTGGAAATAGGACGATACCTTCGCCTATCTCTGAAAGAATCGAAAAATTCGAGCAAGTTGGATGTTAACAAACATGCCTTCATTGCAGAATTGATAGACCACCGAAGACCATCAGGTAAAGTCGTTTGTCGAATGAAGTGAATGAGTGTGATTCTGTTGAAATCAGTGCATCTTTTTCTAGCACAAAGAATGAGAGTAGTTCATTTCTGAGGAATATCTTATATACTGATAAGTCATTGTTTTTATTGAGTAAAAAACTCAATCCATCCGTAGTAAGATATTGGTCTAGAATCTAGAAAGAATAGGCACCTGAGTAATCCTGTGAGTACTCAGTATCCTAAAGAATGTTTGGACAGGAATACTGGGGAATTACATCAAAGGGTAATTTTTCATCGGGGGTGATGCTTAATGCTTTAAGAAAATCAAATTATTCCGATAGTTCGACAGCTACCAATTAATTTCGATGATGTCTGGTTTCAAAAGCTGTCGCAGTCATAATGCGAGAATAGTCACTGAATATCGGAGGAAGTCCAAATGTCCCCCAGATCTCTAGATTTATCCCTTATCTCACAATTATTTTTTTCTTCGGAAATATCTGAAAAGTTTGGTGTATGGGCAAGAAATTGAAAGAGCTCCGAATATAGATAGATAGATACTTTATTCAATTAGAAAGCCTAATATAAATACAAATATTAACAACAACAACACAATTTCCAATCCGCTAACACGCTACAACAATAAATAAATAAATTAAAAAATACAAATACACTGCTGAAAAATTCATTTCTTAATCCTAGCATATTTTCTCATTTCACATTTAAAATTTCTTAAATTAGTACAATCCTTGATATAGGCTGGTAAAGCATTATACTCTTGAAAACCCCTATATATTAATGATCTCATGCTCCTACTATAATTTACTCTACTCAAGTAAAAATTGCCAACAGTCCTAGTCTGGTACCCGTGTATGTTCTCCGGAAAATCAACAAACGCCCAAAAATAATCAGGTGCCAAACCTTTCAAAATCTTAAATATAAAAGTCATGGTAAAATAATATAATCTCTGCTTCACCGACAGCCACTGAAGAGCATCCAACATTGACAAAATGGGCGTGCGTCTGTTTACTCCCAAAATGACACGCATTCCTCTATTCTGTAGTTTTTGCAGTTGTTCCACTTTACCATCATTAAACAGAAACATAATTGTAGAACAGTAATCGAAATGTGGCTGTATTATGGTATTGTATACTAATATTCTTGAAGAAGGGGTCAAATCAGCCGCCAATCTTGTAAAGAAGCCAAGTTTTTTTGAAATCTTCCCGCGAACGAAATCGAAGTGCGCCTCAAAGGACAAAGCATTATCAAGATGAAAACCCAAATATTATTGAATTAAGGTCCAAGTCTTCTCCAAGACATGAGATTATCTCTTTATAATAGATTTGGACACTGTTTGGCACAACAAGGTGAATTATTTGAACCTTCAATTTGAATTTGCCGATCTTCAAATAAGCATATTTTAGAATCTCTTCTGTTCTAAGTTTTTTATTTTTATAGAATTAATTTTTGTTTTTGAGTTCTTCTCGTATAATATATTTTCGTTTTTGAATTTTTCTTTTCCTAGAATCACTTTCATTTTCAAAACAGTTTAGACGAAAAAGAACCTGAAAACTAATTTACACAGAAGATTATTGATGTCATTCATTGAGGCAAGCAAATGAATTCCTCGCGTCAGAATCGGACGAAATTCTCTTATTCATTAACAACAGTATTGAAATCACCAATATCGCGATTGAAGTGTTACTGATTCGTTTCAACACCTCGCATATCATAAATTGTACTCTACATCCCCACCCAACAAAATATGTCTGCCCAGCAGTTCATTCAATATCACTTCCCTCTGAGGTTCTGATTCTGCCACTGTTCCACCTGAAAATGACCCTTTTCGAATTTACTAAAGAAACTGTGAAGTATCCGATGCGGTTTTCCTGATCTGTATAGAGGAGGTTTCTAGAATTTGCTTAATAAAAATGCTTCGTCTTCAGAAAAATAACATATAGACATATCCACACACCCTTCCCTTATTCCTTTTGTTTGGTACACTGTTTGGTATTAATCGAAGCGATATGCATGCTTTTCTGAGTATAGTTTCTCAGAACGAGTAAAGTAAATTTTTGTTTTGCAACTATACGCTTAATTACTGCAACTGTGTCCCAAGACGGCCCTGTTATAATACCGTGGCGCCCCAGGGCGTCCCGACGCACAGTTTGGGGAGCGCAGCCTCATAAAATAATTTAGAGTTACTCAGCTGATTTGTTTACGAATTGAAATGTTATTATTAGTATATTAAATTTATGGGTTACTCCCAACAGATTGTTTTTTCACTTATGTATTGTACATTTCAGCAATCGTGTTGAGAGGGATAGTCCAAAAATGTTTCATGTGAAAATTTGTGAGTGGCCATGGAGGAAGAAAAAATTCAGAATTCTAACCTTCATAAATCAAAAAGAAGACTTCTTTCCTTTCATGATGTTTAACGTAGTTTTAAATTTTTTCATGAAAATTCTTCGAATTATATGAGGTGGATAATTTTCATTGAAATTTTCTGTATGTATATGTGAAATTATAATCATAATGATAAAAATTAAAATAATTATAAGGCTATTTCCTTCAGAATTTGATAAATCATTGCTTTATATGTACATAACATTGCATATATAACTTTGCACCCAGAAGCATCAAGAATATATCCGACTATACAATTGTAGAGCTCAAAGAAGCTTGTCAAAGTTTCACTAGCTAACTATTGTTCTGGATTGTAGATGACTTGTTTTCACTTTGTTGTCATGTAATAATTGATAATAACTCTGAAAATGAATGTCTTTGTTGCTGTTGTTATCATGGAGAAAAGAAAAAAAATCGGAAGAAAGCGAGATTCAGTGCATTAATCAGGGTCGGTTTTACAATCGAAGGTAAACCTTTATGGTTAGGTTAACGACACTCGATAGTTAACCCAGTGTTATGCCACGTAACAAAACGTGGCATATTGCCTACCTCATTTATACTTCTGAACATACTTGGACATATAGAATTTTTGAGACAGAATTTCATTTCTGTCGCGTTCCATATGTATCACCGAATAATATAGATTTTGAAAACAAACATCAGTTCGTAATCATGTCAGTTTCACAGACTCCTGAAACATTAAAATTATTGTTGAACTGTTATATTGTCATGTAATCTCTGAAAACCTAGGTTCGAAGGGCGAACCAAACAAGCTTCATGTTTTATCAGAGTGAACACAGAGATTAAAGCAATTGGATGAGAAAGTTTATCTTTGAGAGAGATAAACACATTATTCAAAGTAATTACTCGAGTGGAGCCACAGAAATTGAATACCACTGGTTTAACAGCTTGGGATCTCCGTTTTGTCAATTAAACCCTTCACCATATATATATGATGGCGACGACAAAGTGAATTGGAGCTGGCACATTCGAATTGAACGAATTTAATCATTTAAAGTTTGTCATTAGGCTTCATTGAAGAACCATACTCCAAACGTTATTTATCGTATGTAGGAAAAAGTACTCGTTTCATACTAATTTGAAAAAAATACGAAGAAACAATCAGAATTCCAATGCATTAGAACATTATCTATTTCCGAAATGGTATACAAAAACTAGAAACAATATAATGAATTGAGTATCCTCCAAGTGTATATCCCTCGATACTAGAGATATCCAATACACCATATGAATGTGATAAAACAAAACGAATCGTGTAAGTAATAGAGAAAAATTTTTAATGCAGAAGGTACTTATAGCTCTAGTGAAATGAGGTGCATAGAAAATGTATGATGAATACAAATAAGATGTTACGAACTTATGTTTTAACTCCATACTGATTTCACTCATACTACACTGCGCAAAAAATTAACGCACATTCTGAAAATACATTGACTTTATAACTTATTTTTCATGTTCTCTAGCGAAGGTTTTGAACGAAACAAGAAACATTAAATCGAGCATTAAATGGAAGGAAAATTCAGGATTTCGCCGAATCTTATGTGAAAGACGAGAAATGAACAATTCTCAAGATACTAAAATGCTGATAAGTGATTGAATACTTCGTATTTCCAGCCCTTGCGTTGATTACAGCTCAGCAACGACAGTTCATACTCAAAATGAGTGATCTAAAATGTTCTGATCTAATCCTTCCCAGATTTCTCCGAGTGGGAATTTTCAAGTCATTGAGAGTATCTGAATGATTTTCTGAACTTCTCAGCCTTCTATTGAGGTAGTCCCAAACCTGCTCAATGGGATTGATATCTGGACTTCTAGCTAGCCATTCCATTAGAGAGACTTCAACATCTTCAAGGTACTCCTGAACGATGCGCGCACGATGGGGTCTGGCATTATCGTCCATTAATATGAAATTTTCACAAATGTATGGGTCAAATGGCACAACATGCTCTTCAAGAATGTTCCTTATATACTTATCAGCAGCTTATTAGCTCCATTATCAACGACCACTAGGTCTGTGCGAGCAGTCAAAGATATTCCACCCCATACCATAATCGATCCTCCCCCGAAACCAGTAGTATTCAGGAAATTGCACCGAGCATATCTTTCAAGTGGATGTCTGTATACAAGATAACGTCGATCACAATGGTGAAAATCTAGACTCATCTGTGAAGAGAACTCTTTCCTAATGGTCCTCTTTCCAATGGATATGATCTCTCGCAAAATCCAAACGCGCCCTTCGATGGGTTAGGGTAAGAGCTGGTCCCCTTGCCGCAACACGAGGCCTTAAATCATATTCTCTGAGGCAATTTCTTATTGTCTTAGAGCTATTTTGCACCCCATGAGTTTGCTCAAGCTGATTTTGAAGGAGGCGACCGGTTGCAAACTGTTGTCTCAACGAAGAAACTCTCAAGTAACGTTCCTGAATGGCAGTTGCTACCTGTGGTCTTTCCAGTATTGGTCTTCGGACATTCATACCTGAATCGCTGGAACATTCTGGACACACCTGTATGGGAAACTCCAAATCTTTCTGCAATTTTTGTGTATGTCCACCCTTCTTCTCGCAAAACTACTGCTTGGGTCAAGTGTAGAAAATCAAACGAAAAAAAAACTATTGATCACTAGAATTGATCGAGAACAACATAAATTTTCAAAATCTGATATCATATTCTTTTATTCCTGCTAGAAAAAACATCTGTATTGAAGAAAAACGTTGAAAGGGGATAACATATGCATGCATCAGTTTGAGAATAGTACATTCTAAAACAAGTTGCAGAATGAGCTCCTATTCCAACACGAATGAAAAATTTCGAAAGCATGAGTGTTGGAATTTCCCTAAGCAACGAGTATTAGATGATATTTTCTCTATTTCTGTCAATTTTTGTGAAATACTCTCGAAATTCAAATGAAAATTTGGATTAGTGACTTTTGTGTTTTATCTTGGCAGTTGGTGTGACATACGAAATTTGACATATCACGGAATTTGAATTAATTTGATTCGAAACTTGATTGGATCGGAGGTCAGTACTAACAACCAAAAAACGAAAAATATAACTGAAAACAATGCTGTAATGAGTTTCATTACAGCACTACTTTTAGTACTGTAATGAACTCATTACCATACTGAAATAGAGAAAAATAATTATCATTGAGAACACCTTCAGTTGTAGAATAAATTTTAGATTTGCGTAATGTGCGAAATTTTTTTTTTGCAGTGTATATTATCGCTGAAGTAGCTATGAACACCAGGCATTTTTCGAGAGCATTCATTCGAACAATTATCCAACTATTTGTGATGAGTTTTATGAGCTTATAGACGGTGTCGACATGTAAAAACGGTTCAGGTCCTACAATTCGAATTTCTTTTCGAAAACATAGGGACAAAGTACCTTCGAATCGGTATCGAAGAATCCATTCACATGGTTCCGTTATGGGTAGTTTGGTGTCATCTCAACAGTTGAAATTAAATCTCAGCAACTAGAAAGCTCAATGGAAACTAACACAAATTGTTTATAGAAAACCAACTGACACTGACAGATATCTATGCAAGAGTCCAATCATCACCCGAAACAGGGACAAGGGGATTTCAGAAACTCGGGAGAGAGCCTGACCTTCATGCGAGCTGGAATTTTTGGTGGGATGAAATTGAAAATTTAGAGCCTACTTTCACCCCAAATGAATATGATGCCAAAGAAATTCAGAGGGAATAGAATCAGAAATTTCCACACGAGATGAAAACACACTACAAATCAAACTTAATCTTGCCTCAATGGAAGAGCCATTTAATCATACATCTCAGAGGCCACAGAATGTCTAGAATACTGAAGAGCCACACATCTAGACCCTAGACCGTTTATAAGCCGACTCAAAAACAAGGCCAAATGATCAGAGCTATCAAAGACAAAGTCGACCCATTTTCACAAGCCGGTGTTTACACGATACCTTGAGATTGTGGTCTGTATTGGCATAACTAAGCGAATTATCAATACGAGACTGAATCAGAAAGAAACATTCGCACTAGCGGAACATGCTCTAACAGATTAACTCAGAAGGATTTTTTCAAAGGCAGAGGTGATTTCGAATATGAAACGAAGATCGAATCTTTTAAAATTTATGAACATAAAAACAATATGATCAGAAAAAAGAAACCCATTGCGTACAAAGCTCATGAATGCTGATCTTAGATAACACCGACGATCAAACCGATACGGAACGAAAGTGATGGGCCAATCAACATCGCGCACATTAATTTACTAAATTTTCTGCCATTAACCTCCGGATCGAACACGTCAGTGTCAGAAATTCATCGCTCGAGTTACAATCTCAGGCCATGATTCTTCTGAAGATACCTACTGCAGATTTAGGCATAACGTCAGCCCAGTTAACTCCCTCAATGTCGTCAATAAATTTGTTGGCGTTCATGAAATAATAAGATTATTTCAAATTTTCACATATGAATTGACACAAATGTTAATCAGGGATGATTAATTATATGTTAACAAAGGCTGCTATGACTGTATTAAGTTCACTCACCACATTGTTGCAGTTAGATTCTTATGGTTGATGTTGTCGAAAAGCAGAAGGGGTAAGGGGCTGAGATTGTCAAAGTGGTTCGCTCATTTGTATTGACTCGAAGTATACGTACCGATAATATGATTTCTTCAAAGAGAGCATTTTCAGTGTTAATTTGGATAGAAATTGTTATTCGAGAATATCCATCGCGAAGCGAGATATTGAATTCACTGAATTTGATATGTAATTAGATTTCTCTCTGAAGCGAATTACTCCTGGATCTCATATTCCTCGTAATGCAGCCCCAAACGATTGAGTTTCGAACCATATTGGAGATAACTGTCCTGAACATTTCACAAGATGATAACGAAATATAAACTGCTCCACATGAGTAAGGGATGTTGCCTTAAATTTCGAAAAATGTAGTTTGAATGAGATATTTTGTGATGGAAATTCATAATCATTTTATTTCAAGTTGCAGGAAATAAAACTTATTTTAGCCTGTAGGTCTTCAGTGTTTACAGGATGGTTAAGAAAAATCGAGTAAAACAACGACATTTCATTCCTAGGATATTTGGTATGCTGAAATTGAGTTCGGTCCCAAGGTGTTCTAAAATGCTATGCCATATTGATAAGGAGAAAAAGAATCGACAATAACAAAATCATAGAAAAATATAAATAAAAATGAAGAAATGAATTCGTTGTTCGAGAGAGATTTGCGTAAAAAAAGTTGTGATTTTCTGAATTTTTTATAATCTTTCATTGAAATTTTTCGTTATTTGATCAATGAAAGTTCGAACTTCCATCTCTTTTGACAACGATCTCAGTTCTTTTCACTAGGGAACCCCATTTCTTTTAAAACAATTAGATGGTCGATGGTCGATATTTTAATATCATTACAAGGGAATCCAGTCTTATAGCCTATCAATTCAGAATTTATTGACTTTTCGATCTTCAAATTATGCAGTTCGTACTATTTGGTTGGATCGAAAGAGATTGTTTGTTTCATTTTATGTAACAGTACTAAAAATAATGAAAGTATCAAGAAAATATTGAACATTCCTATGCTTTTTTTAAAATATCGTTACTTCGAGAAAAATGGTCGCTCAAGAAATAAGAACAGAATAATCTTTTGCTGCGGGATTGTTATTGAATAAGAACTGGAGTAAAAGATATTAAAAGGCAAGTTTCTTTCTGCTTAACTGCTTTTTTATCATAAGCTCAGTTTTCTTTAACTTCAATTTCTTCATAGACCTTGCTCTACGTTCACTACTCATGAAGATATTTACCCTCAAAGGAAAAAGTATCTTTTTGTCTTTGACTATCAATATCTCAGCAACCAATAAACACACAGAAAGTTTAAGGTGAATTTCTAGAACCTGAATTAGCTCCTTTCAACTTCCCCTATTTGCTTCTCAGAAAAAAAATGTTTTTCTTATCGTCACATGAATTTGAAAATGCAATGCTTCTGATGATTTATTGAGAACTCAAGTGCTGGATTGAACTAACTGAGGAACCAATGATATCAAGTGTCATTTTTAAAGTTTATCATGTACAAAAAACATTGCAAATTAATGTTGAAATCAATTGACTCAGGTTCCCGAAAACCACATTTAATTTTCTGTGTGATTATTTGTTGCTGAGATTTTGATAGTTAAAGTAAAGGACGATATCTTTATGAGAAGTGAAAATATCAAGGTATATGAAAGGGATATTGAAGTTGAAAGAACAAGGTATCTAATCACACCATTGACGGAACTCAGATATTTTCCTAATATAATTCAAAAATTACCAGTGCTTTGAAATTTAAAAGTTTCAACCCAAAAGCTAAAATTTCTGTTCTTATTATATTTTGTACGACCATTTTTTCGAAGTTACGACTCGTTGAAAATTTCCCAGAACATATTTTATTTTTGATCCCCAAACTTATCTAGAACTGTATACAGGTTGACACAGAATCATGGTACACCCATATTCCCCCTTGTTTCTGAAGCTATATTTCTGAAATTCGGAACATTGAATATACTCACTATAGGGTACTTTTTAACATATTTAGAAAAAAATCCAATTACCGGTTTTTCCGGAAATGACATCAACTTTGGATTGAACCGAGAAGATTCTTAAACTTGTCTAACTCTATTATTGTGTTCGCATTGGTTATACAGAAAAAAAGTTGATATGGATGGAAACCCCACCGATGGTACTTTAGAATGACGTCAGAGTACCATAATGCTACCATTTGACAAAACCGAGTTTCGAGTGAAAAAAGGTTTTGGTTTATTTTTTTTGCACGTATTTCGAACCACGATACTTTTCAAATCGAAATTACTATAGGATAGCATTATTTTGATTATTTGGAGTAATTTTAGGTAGTTAATGGCTTTCTAGATCGAAAAATAAAATGGGCGTTCTGACGAATGAAATATCAACTATGAGAAGTCATAAGATTGAAAAAACTATAGAGATTTCAAAAATGTAATAATATACTGGGTGTCCCATTTGAAGATCGAAAGTTGATGTGATTTCCGGAAAAACCAGCAGTTGGATTTTTTTTCTGAATATTTCAAAAAGTGCCCTATAGTGAGTATATTCAGTGTTCTAAATTTCAGAAATATAGCTGCAGAAACAAGGGAGAATATAGGGGTGTACCATGATTCTGTGTCACCCTGTATAAATAATCGCTGCTCCACAAAAAATTGCCAGTTTGAAAAAGCGGTCAAGAGGAGTAGCTAGTTGATTCTGATAAATATATAATATTTATAGCACTAAAAGTAAAGACAATTATCAAAATCTACATTGGCGCCATATAATCTGTGTTCTCTCTTCATCGTGGCAAGTTGAGAAAAACATGATTTCCAGAAATCTTTCGAGAATCTTGAAAGAACCGGTATGGTACGACGCCACATTTTTCAAGTGGAGTTTTTCTCATTCAACTCTAAAATAAGTTGATTTCGATATCATTCGAAGTGTTTCCCCTCATTCAAAATCAGTTCCGGAAATGTTTTCATAATTTGCTGTATCACGTTCCGAGTCACGTTCTTACTGCAGTTGGCATTATTCGGAATTCAACTATTGTGAACGATGAAATCAATCAAGAAAATTTCAAGGTTCTCCATTTCGCCGAAAGGTCAGTTCACACCTTAAGGACGGTTGAAAAAATCTCATCTTCGTTGCATCGAACTCTTTCCACGAGGAAATAATTCAATTACACGGGGAAAACAAGCCTAAGTTCTACTTTATTATGTACTATTGGGTGAATAATTTCCCTCGGGATACCTTGGGTCTTTGCAGGTGTGAATCCCGATAGGGAAATGAAAATACATTTCCAGAAGTCCGCAGTTCAGATCCAGGTTTACAATTCCAGGAAAAAAGTGTAAAACGAACGAAAACTCATAAAAGTTTCCACCAAGTACTGTCATGCGTTTAATTGAGAAACAGGATAATTCACTCTCCCTAATGTTTTAATAATGAGAAAGTTAGTGAATTTCTTCTAATTCTCTCCATATCAGAACTTGAAATTTATGATACTTCATCGTCATGAAAAGTGCAAAATTGAGAAATCAGTTGGAATTTTCCAGATTTATGTAGCGTTTTTATAAATTATAATGGAGTCTGAAATCTCATGAGAATTCAATCAAAACGGTAGATTAGGAAAAAAGAATATTTTCGAAATTGAAAACTAAAACGATAATGCTGCTGAATTTGCATAGGCTAATTAATCAAACTCGGATTCTTTAATACCTATAGGGTGAAGATTTGAATTTCTGATACGAAGGTGGAAATTTTTGAGATTGAATTCTCATTCTCATCGTTTCAGCCTTTGGTGTTATAATCTCATTCCTTGTATTTTGAATAGGAAAGATCCTCATTGAATTTTTTTCTATTATTCATTATTGTTGAGGTATTGAAATTGTAAACTGCATTCTTTGTGAATCAATCGAATTTATTTCTCATTCATTGCACTTTTCATGGAGCTCCATAATTATTCCACAACATACACAACAATAGTTTTTCTATATATCTTTCGAAACTGCTTTGACAAACGTAGGTTGAAGTTACTTAACAAGGTATTGGTTACCCTGGATGTAAGTCAACCTACATTCCTAGGGAAGTAATACAGAACATGACAAATGAACTTTTTTTCTTCCTCTCAAAACTCATATTCAACACATTTGCACAACCATGCGAAAGTAAGGTTCAATCCGACATTGGATCCAAATGGCATGTGATCATAAACAAAATATATTACGTTATTTCTGAAGCTATATCAAATGAAACCCATAAGGGTGTCTACGTAACTTTTTATTTATTTCTAATAAATGACCTATAATCATTTCAAACTATATGAGGTGTTCCATGAAATGAAGGATTAATGGCGGTATTCTGCTTTTTTTCTGTAAGCTACAAACCTGTAGCGTACGATTGATCTGTATCTATGTGGCCGACTAACAGATTCGTAAATAATGAAATTCTGGAAGTTTTTCTGTAACTGTCGTATTAGAAGTGTCAATTTTGAACAACTTCGTAATAAGATCATGGAATAGAGTTTATTTCTCTGTGAAATTGGACCGTGAGTATTGATTATTGAATATATTTATGTTCAATTTGTGTTCGTTTCAACAAGAAAGAGAAATTTACAAGTGCGAAAATGAAACACAAAAGTAGTTGGGTATAGGAAGTATTTTATATTCTGTGATAAAAATAAACCATTCAACATAACCTCACAATATACCTTTCGATATGATTCCTGTAAGCTACAGATTCATAGAAATAGTCGAGAATCGTAATTTTCCTGTAACAGATTCCTGTTACAGATTTGCTTATAGATGAAAGCAGAATACCGCCATGAATTACATTGAGAGAAACTTTCGGGCTTAGTAACCGGGACTACTCTGGAATTATTCAACTCAACCTTACTCCTACATCTGCGGTGGGCATCTTTAGAGTATTTTTGGTCTAGGCTTATACCCACCCCGATTTCTGAGCTACTGTGTGAACATGTCAAATCATATGAGATTTTCTCTGGAGGGTTAAATTACATCGAAAGACTATTTCAGACCTATCCTCTGTTCAAACTTAAGCGAGAGCAATACAACAATGTTCGCGCAGAGGTAGGAGGGCCTTCGGATAGTTACTTTCCGTTCAGAGTCGAATCGAGGAGATTTCATACAATCGTTTAGTTCTAACTGAATGAAAAGGACCAAAATCTGGTATTTCCCGGAATTACATTGTCAGAATCTTGCAAGATTCCAACCCAAATCTCTAAAACTCTAATTTTTCCTGGAATAACCTTGCCGCAATCTCGAGCATAGTTCTGAGTACGACCCTAGCAATGTTTTAGGGCCGGTTTTATAAAGGATAGTTGACTGCCGGTCGACTCAAACCGATAGTCGACTGTCAAATTCCGTATTATAAACGTCAAACTAATGGTTCAACTCGGAGTCGACCGGAAGTTGACCCAACCGCTAGAATAGGTAGTAGTTGAGGGCCAAGAAACTAGCTTGGTCAGTTGGGGGAGCATGAAAATATCATTCATTTGTCATATTTCAGACTTCATCCATTTGAAATTTCAATCATTTGTAATTTGTGTTGTGTTTCGAGTCATTCAGAGCTGTTTTGAGAATTCTTTACAACAGATGCATTTATTTGGTGTTCAAAACAATAATTTTATTTCATTATGTTATCACAAAAAAAATATTTTGCATTTAAATTTATGAATACATTGATGTATCACAACCTAACCTAAAATGAATTTTAAAAATCAGAAAAATCCAAATATATGTTGTTTTCGTAAGAAATGAATTCTTCATCACATGCATAAAAAAAATTTCAATATAAACATTAAAATTTTTTTCGTTTTCAACATTTTCAAGTTTATGTTAACGAGTGATATTTTGAGTTTATGATTGACTATAAAATATTAAATGAGTTTGCCACATGATGTTAAAAAAAATTAATTCAATGCTTGTGTGAAAGAATTCATGTCCTACTATTGAAAAAACAAACAAATATGAATTCTTCTGATTTTTGAAGCTAAAATGTACAGGGTGCGGCACGGAGGATAGATGGTTTTGAAAAAATAATAAAAGCGTTAATTTCAACTCAAAAACACGTTTATTGACGGAATCAGATTCTCAAGGAAATAGCATTTGAGACAGTCAAGTGTGGAAAATCACATCAGGCATGTGGTGGCCGAAATCGGTGATGCAGTGCTGGAGGCGTTCTTGGAAGTTCGCGTAGACACTCTCCAACATCGCTCTCTCAACTTGGGCAACTTCCACGCGAATAGCCTTTTTCAATTCGTCCAGAGTTCGGGGCTTGGTCTCGTATACTCTAGCCTTGAGGTGTCCCCATAACGAATTGAAAAGGGCTATTCGCGTGGAAGTTGCCCAAGTTGAGAGAGCGATGTTGGAGAGTGTCTACGCGAACTTCCAAGAGCGCCTCCAGCACTGCATCACCGATTTCGGCCACCACATGCCTGATGTGATTTTCCACACTTGACTGTCTCAAATGCTATTTCCTTGAGAATCTGATTCCGTCAATAAATGTGTTTTTGAGTAAAAATTAACGCTTTTATTATTTTTTAAAACCATCCATCCTCCGTGCCGCACCCTGTATTAAAGGTTAGGTTGTGATACATCAATGTATTCAGAAAAATAAATGCAAAAATACGGGGTGTTCCATCTCAAAGCTTCTCTTCCCTTCGGAAACAAATGCATATTATATAAATAAATGCTTTTTCATTATCAGAACGATTGACTTCCAACAAAATATTTCAAGGAATTCAATGGAAATAATGAGTGGGTTCGATACAATGATGGTAAAATTATTTGAAATTGAAAAAAACCTAAATTCTCCAAGAATTCAGTTCAAACGCCGTGTGTCTTGCCCCGAATCACGTGACTTTCGTCTTGGTTCCCAGCCTTACGACCGCATTTGAAAGTTAGACTCCTTCTAGCTGTCATTAGTTCACTGCGGAACTGAACGAGCAGTGTAGCCAACTGAAATAAATCGGCTTCAACCGATAGTTGGTCGATCGACACCCCAAATATTTTTATAATACCCGATGAGGTTCAACCTGTAGTTGACTCTCAATTGGCCCTTAGGGGGGTCGAAGGGAGCGTTGTTATGACCGTTTGACCAATACGAGCTTTATTGTGCGCAAACTAGACGATTCTGTTTGTATTTATTGCTCTCGCTTAAGTTTGAACAAAGTATAGTAGCCGTGGTCTACTTAGTAATTATTTCACCTAACGTTAACCCTATATCTGCGGTAAACATCTTCAGAGCATTTTTTGTCTGAGCTTGTCCGCCAATCGCTGAAGTACTGAGCGTTCTGAGTTTGGGTTCAATCCACTCTGCAGCTATTATTCCTAATTGACATCGGCCCATAAGCGCGAAAGTGTCTCTCAAAATAATCATATCCGGTCGTGAAAAACTTTAACCCATTATTAAACGATGGTCACGTTGTATATCTGTCGCAGTCGGATACTAAAATCCGTCAGTTTGCAAAATGACTAGGCAGTTTGTTAACTGACGAACGTTTTCTAAAACGCTCTTGAAATGAAGATCACTTTACAATCGGTCTGAAATTGTCAGTCAGTTTGTAAACTGCGAACACCACATCCGACGGATTGTCAAATCATTTGAATCATATTCTGAAAACGTTTCCCGTCTTGATGCAAATTGAATGACTGTTATATTTGTCTAATCAGCTGTACCTACTACATTATTCTGGATACAGAAATTATAAAAGAAAAATAATATTCACATCTACTCTTTTAAGGTTTCATTATCGAAATGGCAGCTGCTGGCTGTTGCATTTTTGATATGATTTGAAACAAAAGCACCTTCTCTTGTTACACTGATTTTTGTTGTAACCTTTGCCGACGAACTTTGAGGAATTCGCTACAACTCCCCTTAATGTAATTGTTTTTTCAATTGGAATATTGAATTCTACAGGCAATATCTACTGAAAATCTTGAAAACTGAAGAATAATTTCAAATACTGTCTAGGTAACAATCTTTATACCTATGAGAAAATTTGAATAAATTATTACGTCAAGAAGCGATTCTACCAAAAATTAAGTACTTCTTTTTCACTAGAAGTAATTTCTGCTGTATTTGATATGAATCAATAAATTATCAAAGGACATGTTAACAAGAACTCCCAGAGAAGAAATGAGCAATAACAAATTCATCCGGTATCCTTATTAAAGGTTATGTTACTCAACAGAACAGTAATTCTCTAATTCTTACAAAAATATTCCTCTCCACGGGTTTTTCCAAATTTGCCATATTGAAAGATTTTGATCTACCGTCATTCATAATATTGCGTGAACGTCACCAGTTGCACTTCGTTCAAAAAATCATAAAACTAGTAGTTTCAGGTGGAAAGGTCAAAAGGATATAGGATATGACAATCCTACTGATTCGTTATACGCGGTTTAGAAACCGACTGAAAATTTCAGGCCGATTGTAAAACGATCTGTATCTAAAAAGCGTTTTAGAAAACGTGCGTCAGTTTACAAAATGACTAGTCATTTTGCAAACTGACGGATTTTAGAATCCGACTGCGACATATCAATATTATCCAATTCGTAGACGTTTTGTTTTCTGACGAGCGCACTTCTTTCATCTGTCATGCTGATGAAAATGCAGGATGCTTTCTCATACGTATTCAAATATTTAATTTGACGAAAGAAAATGACAGCTTCTGCCACAGGCGCCAATTTTTTCTTCAAATCTTTCTTTCTTTTTCTTTAAAAAAAAATTTCATTCAGAAATCAACACGTAAATGATATTTCATGCAGAGTCGGTGTAGATATTTATAAAACGAGTGCAGAAGGCATTGATATTCTTAAACGAGAACAAAATGAAATGTCGTAAATATCGTTTGGTGACGATATTGCATTGAAAAATATCGATTAGCAGAACTGGAACCTAATCATTTTTGATACAAATTTTGTTTTCCAAATATTAAATTTTTCTAATATTAAATGCTTGTTGCTAGTGATTAGGAATTGATATATTAAGGCTTAATATTCCGTTTGTAGAATTAATTTTCAAAACACCTTCAAGATCCCGAAAGCTTCATACCGCCTAATTGTGTCTCATATCCTTCCAGAAAAAAAATTATGCTGAGTGCGAAAAATTTAATATTCGAACTCTCTCAGGTAGTCTACAAAATACTCTCATCGCTGATTTTGTTAGAATTATGTATTTTGGAAATTTTTCTGGGTTTCTACTCCCACCCCCAGAGAAAATGTCAATTCGTTTTAAATGAAATCATCGCAGAAACTTGAAAAAACAAATCGATTAGAATAAATTTTTGCCTAAATATGAACGAACATCGTCCGACCCGATAAGCTTTCAAAATCGCAATTCTACACCATCATTTTCAAAATCATAGATTTTTTTAAATTCGTAATCTGACACATTTAAAATTCATAGCAACTCACAACAATGCATAGCAAGTCATGGTTATTCAGAGAAAGTTCACAAAAACCCAAAGCAAATTTAAAGGAATGCATAGCCAATTCACGACATTTCATGGCAATTGAATTTATGGCAGTTCCAAACAATTCCAATAGTTTGTACACCACAATTCATGACTGTTTCCCTCTCGGAGAACAGTTATTTATGATTCTAATGCAGAAGGCATTCATATTCTCACACAACTTTTTAATTCAGAAACGAGATACGATGTGGCGAGTTTTTCAATAAACTATTGTTAAAATGAGTCTTCTGTACGCGCAATATACACTATTTTTTCACGTCGTTGAATTCTTATATAAATTAATGAAATATTGCTGTAAATATCATTTAGAGATTTCTGCTTTAGAAAAAATTGATTGGCACAACTGTTTTCCCCCTTGAATTCAACAGATAATGAATAAATCCGGAGCAGGGGGCCAACATGTAATCAATAAATATTGCCATGAAAACTGTATTAGAATTAATTATTCCAGCATTATTTTGTTCTACGAGATGTGGCTGAATGAACGAAATCGACATAGAATTAGAGAAAAAAAATTTCACACCATTTGAAACAATCACGCAGATCGTTTCCATAAATCAGTTAGCGGTGATTATCGCCGAAATCCACGGATATTTTGTGGGCAAGTGCGGCAATTCATCAACAAGAAGCGGGACTCTCCAGAATGCAATCACCTCGGGATCGAACGCTGTGCCCAGATAAAGATCGATTAGTCCGGTGTAGAATCCAAGTATTCCCGAATGCGTGTATCCGCAAATTCATTCGAGTGATGGGCCTTAATGATAGACAATTGAATAATAGTGTTTGTTCCGTTTCGGCGGGCACTGTTACATCAACTGGACATGAAATATTTCTCAATTGGAAAATTTGTTCCATTCACGGTCGCTTCTTCACTTTGTTCTTGTATTAGAATATCGAATCAGGGCACATGAGTCTGATAATTCACGACGACAATTTGTTATTGCTCTCTCCGCCTTCATTTCTCCAGGAAAACCATTCATAATTATTTACAATTTCGTGAAAGTTTGGGGATTTGCACGGTTTGTCACATGTAGACCAGGGTTGATGATTTTTATAAAAAAAAAAAAAATTGAAATTGGACTCATCGAGAAAAAAAGCGGGAATATAAGAAAAATGAAACTAAAAGTCAATTACTAGCGATTAGAGATCGAGCAGTGGAAGGGTGTGAGCTTCCGAGGGTTAAAGCTGGTTGCGAGTCCCATCTATGAAAAAGAGTTGAATGATAAAGTTGTTGGTACTGGAAAAATCATATTCTGCCTAGTTTTTTTCCTTTAATTTTTGTCTTTTGAGAAAATATGTTTTATGACATTTTGTAAAAACTCACTTTTTTCTACTTTTCACCTTATTTTGACTCTATATGCAAAAATCAGTAAAATTTTCAACCAGCAATTTGCACGTCAGTGTTTTCTTGAAAATGAACCAATGGAATATCTATACTTTCTGGTAGTATGAAAAATTACCTAGTAAATGATCTTAAGAAATGTCAAAAAATTCGCTGCCAAAACTATGATTCAAATTGCGCAAAATTTACTCCAAAACCTCAGATAACTCGTAACATTGGAAAAAATAAAATTCATAAAGCATCAAGATTGCGAAAAATCATGAGGAAATATTATATCGATATATTCAATTTTGTTTACAACATGGTAGGTGAATTTTATTATTCTATGCTTTTCCACATGAGAAGAATGAATGTTCTGATAATTATCAAAATCAATCATATGAAAATTAGATATAATTATTATTATACAAAAGGAAAGAGTTGAGGCACAACCTACTCACACAATGATATTTGACATTAAGAGAGTCTTCCGGGCTTATTGGCCGTGGTCTATTAGGAATTATTTCACCTAACGTTTCGCCCACAACTGCGGTAGGCATCTTCAGAGGATTCTTGGTCTTAGATTGTAACTCGACCGCTGAATTTCCGAAAGTGATGCTGGATTCGATCCGTTGGCTCCACTTATACTCTGATCATTGGCGGGAGAAGGTAGTGGGTTTACGCGCGCGATGTTGATTGGTCCATCGCTTCCACTTCGTATTGGCTTGATTTTAGTCTTTTCCAACACCGGCAACCATGCGCTATGTACCAAAGGAGTTTCTTCCCTTCTGTTCATATTGTTCTTATGTTTATATATCTCAATGGCTTCCATGTTCATCCTAGGATAGAAACTTATGATGTTTGAAATAGCTTCTGCCTTTGAGAAAACAATATTGTGTCCATCTGTCCAAGACGTCTAGAAAGGGTAGAAAAGGATGGTGCTCTACCCTTTCTAGACGTCTTGGTTACTAGAAAGCCTAATGGAAAGCTAGGACACAGGGTTTATAGAAAACCAAACCCACACTGACAGATATCTACACAAGCAGTCCAATCATCATCCTCAACAGAAACGAGGAGTTATAAAAACACTCGTAGATAGAGCCCGACGATTGTGCGAGCCGGAATTTCTGGAGGATGAACTTGAACATCTACAGCATGCATTCGTCGCTGACGGATATAATGCTAAGGAAATTCAGAGGGCAATAAGACCAAGACTTCCCACACGTGATGATAACACATCACAACTCACCCCCAATGGAAGAGCTATCTTACCATATATCCCCAAGGTCACCGATAGAATTGGTAGAATACTAAAGGGCCACAATATAAAGACTGTCTATAAGCCAACTCAAAACAAAGTCGACCCACTCTCTCAACCCGGTATTTACAGGATACCTTGTGGCTGCGGCAAAGTCTACATTGGTACAACGAAGAGAAGTATCAATACGAGAATCAAGGAGCATGAACGATGCTGTCGACTCAATCAGACAGAAAAATCCGCACTAGCGGAACATGCTCTGACAGATGGACACAATATTGTTTTCTCAAAGGCAGAAGCTATTTCAAACATCAAAAGTTTCTATCCTAGGATAGAATTTTGTCTTCCCAACTTCAGTTGATCAAAAATCATAACATATATCTACGAAACCATCAGTCGAATTAAACTGATTAACGAATTTTACCCGCAAATTCAGATCTCAAACGCTTTCTGCCCATTCCGAAACTCCTCTTTCGAAAATCATCATATTTACAAAATAGCAGAACACTTCCTTTCATATACAAACGGGCAACAAAATATCATCGTGTTGGCTGTTAAGCACATCCAAGCCTAGAAAGCTTGACAATCTCATTATAAGTTGCCTGGGGAATTGGAAATCCCTCAAAACATCGTTTTTACAATTATATTCAATTTCTCTGAACCACTTTCATACATTCACAGTGTTTTTTTTTCTTCAAAAGCTATTGACCTCATCGTTATCGGATTTCTGCTAGAACAAACGGTAAGATGGAATGAACCAGTTGAAGTATACGGAGAAAGCAAACACATGCGTGGATAGAATCATTTTTTGACGAATAGCTTTATTTTTTCCGGGCCAGAGGCAAATAACAAGTTGCAGAGTTCGTTGTGAAGAATACGAAAGAAAAGGGGGAAAAAAGAAGGTGAACTGATAGGGATGGAGTATTGTTGACCCCAGATTTATGAGCGCAGGATCGTATTCGACCGAATAGTGCATTCCGGGATTCAGCAAGATGTAACGTTTTGGAGGATCGATGAATTTTATGAATTTCACTTTATGGCTGTCGGTTTGAGAGGGTGACTGTAAATTCTAGCTGAACATAATCATGAAAAATATAATGTTTTTTCGGCGAATAGATACCTCAGTAAGAATCAGACGGTTCATCTTCATTTTGACAAAAGCTTTATTTATAATAATAATATCATTTATTTCAAGAATCCTACATACCTACATGTAATATATACCTATATGCAATCAGCATATAGGAAAATATTCGTCAAGATAGCAAAAACATTTTGATAACCCAAAATAATGTTACAGAGTTGAATCCAAATATTCTTGATTGTATATGGCTCAAGTTCCATTAGAAGCTAATGTATTTCTTTTTGGTAGAGTTGTTGCTTGTTGATTCCTTTTATTCTTGATGGCAGCTTATTGAAAAGTTTCGTACATGAATCCTCAGCTTCTTTTCTGTCAGGATACATAAAGTGACATTCTCAGACATTGTAAGAGTAGGATGCTGAGTTAATTCTGAAATATTCCCTAATTTTCTTCAAAGTAAAGTGTTGATGTAGTTAACACATTCATTTGTTTGAAGTGACCTCTACAAGATAATCTGGAACCTAATATTTTGATTATTCTAATTGCTCTCTGCTCTCTTCTGACTTGAAAAAATTGTTGCTTCTAACTTTGCACTACCATAAAAAACTAGACCTTATCTCACCAACGATTCGAAATTAGAAAAGTAAACATACAGAACTCAACTTAAATATATGACTTTCCCATGATAATACATCATTAACAATCAATCCCGAAAGCTTTGTTTCTGAACTTAAACTAATTTCCAAGTCATTTTACCTCACCTTGTTTATATTTATTGGGTTAATTCTATTGGTATGAAACATAACACAATTGGTTCTGCTCTCATTCAATACTAATGCCTCATTAGTAATCCAATCAGATATTGCATTGAAAGTTCTGTTTGAATAATCTAGTAAAGCTTGCAAATTCTTCTGTGATGAGGAAATTCTCATCATCAGCTTTGTACAGAAAATTAAATGAAAAAGCTGTGAATTTGACCTATCTAACGTGGCAGACGTCTTCATTAGTAGTATTCGAGATTAACTATTTACTGTTAGTTAGTCTGCGGCTTCCTCCTTGGCAGGTTTTTGAAAACACTGGATTATATTCAGTTATACACTGCGCAAAAAAATTAACGCACATTATTCAAATCTCAAATTTATTCTACAATTGAAGGTGTTCACAATGATAATTATTTTTATCAGAATTATGCATGCATATGTTATGCGATTTCAACGTTTTTCTTCGATACAGCAGGAATAAAAAAATATGATATTATCAGATTTTGAATTTATTCGCTTCATTCTGAAATCAGATGTTCTTGATCAATTCTAGTGATGAATAGTTTTCCTTTCGTGTGATTTTCTACAGTCGACCGCTATGCAACGCCAAACACGTAATTTGACCCAAGAGGAATGTGCCCAAGCGGTAGTTTTGCGAGAAGATGAGAATACATACACAAGAATTGCAGAAAGGTTTGGAGTTCCCATACAAGTGTGTCCAGAATGTTGCAGCGATTCAGGGAGACAGGTATGAATGTCCGAAGACCAGGGCAGGGTAGACAACGGTTAACAACTGCCATTCAAGAACGCAAATTAGCACTCAGACAATGAAAAATCGCCTCAGAGAATATGATTTAAGGCCTCAGGTCGCGACAAGAGGTCCAGCTCTTACCCCACCCCATCGAAGGGGGCGTTTGAATTTTACGAGAGAGCATATCCATTGGGAAGAGACCGATTGGGAAAGCGTTTTCTTCACAGATGAGTCTAGATTCTGCCTCTACCATTGTGATCGACGTCCACATCATTAAAGATATGCTCAGTGCAATTTCTTGAATACTACTGGTTTTGGGAGGAACGATTATAATATGGGGTGAAAAATCTTTGACCGCTCGCACAGACTTATTGGTCGTTGATAATGGAACTATGAATGCTGATAAGGATTTAAGGAACATTTTTGAAGAGCATGTAGTGCCATTCGCCCATACATTGGTGAAAATTTCATTTTTTTTGGACGATAATGCCAGACCCCATCGTGCGCGCATCGTTCAGGAGTACCTTGAAGGGGTTGAAGTCTCTCGAATGGAGTGGCCAGCAAGAAGTCCATATCTCAATCAGATTGAGCAGGTTTGGGACAACCTCAGTAGAAGGCTGAGAAGTTCAGAAAATCATCCAGCTACTCTTAATGACTTAGGAATCCAACACGGAGAAATCTAGGAAGGAGTAGATCAGAACATTTTAAGATCACTCATTTTGAGTATGAACCGTCGTTGCCGAGCTGTAATTAACGCAAGGGGTGGAAATACCAAGTATTAAATCACTTATCAGCATTTCAGTATTTTTAAAGTTGTTCTCTTCTCTTCTTTCACATATGATTCGGTGAAATCCTGAATTTTTCTCCCATTTAAGGTGTCTTGTTTCGTTCGAAACATTCCCGAGAGAACATAAAAAATAAGTTATAAGGTCAATGTAGAGTTAACTTTCATTCAAATTGAGATTTTCAGAATGTGAGTTGATTTTTTTGCGCAGCCTATTTGTGCTGGATCCATCATTAAACATTTTTCTTGAAAGGAATACGTTTCACAACCTAATTTGCATTCGAGCATCTTTTCAGAAAATAATCGATAATTAACTAAATAATAAATTACTACTCATTATTTGGTCCTTCTTTCTTAAAATTAGGATTCAAGATATAATTGGGTGATCACTATACTCACAAAAAAAAAGAAAATTTATGATATTGCAAAATTTTTTTATCATATATTTCATGTATCAGGTATACATTTTGTAGCAATTAATGATGGCCTCCTAGGCCTCGATAACCTCCATATCCGCCTCCAAATCCCCCATAGCGTCCACCACCTCCAAAACCTCCACCAAAACCCCTACCTCCATAACCACCTCCAAAACCTCTACCCCCATAACCACCACCGTAGCCACCGCCACCACCGAATCCACCACCTCCATATCCTCCTCCGAATCCCCCGCCACCACCACCATAGCGTGCACAAAGGCCACTACCCAACATGGCGGCTAACAGAATCAAGACCTGTGAATAAAAAAAAAACAATAAAGTTTCAACGTTTATTAAGTTGCAGGAGTATTCATCATTGTCGTTCGTTATTTTCTATTTTGAAAGGCAGAATTATTACTTCTGAAAGTGGAAATTCAGTAGAAAATTCTGAAAAACTCATATTTTCTAGACACAATTTTTTTTTTATACCTAAGTTGATGATCATTAACTTTTGATGTGTGATTCACTCTCGAATTCACTCCACATTCTGTGCAGCAGAAAATTTTAAGGTTTGAGTTGTTCGATAGCTAAAGTAAGTATAATGAAATTTATATTCCAAACATCCACCGATTAACATCCAACATTAAACGATATATTTTCAACGTAAAATATGTTCCAGGAGTATTTGTCTTTGTCGTTCGTTATTTTTTATTTTGAAAGGCAGAAGTTAATATTCTGAAAGTGGAAATTCAGTAGAAAATTCTGGAGAGCTCGTTTTTGATGGACACAAAATTTTTTTTAAAAGATAATTTTTGAAGTTCATGATCATTTTCTTTTGATGTGTGGTTCACTACTCTCGGATTCACTTCACACAGGATGAAGTGGATTACACTTCATTCTTGAAAATTTCAAATTCTGAGCAGCAGAAAATTTTACAGTATGAATTGCTCGATAGCTGGAGTAGGTATAATAAAATCAATATTCCAAACATCAACATGATCGCCTCAATATACTTCGCGCAACAATGAAAGTAAATCTACTAAATTTTGTCATGCTTAAAAAATTATATTTTGCCTGCAACGTTAACGTGGATAAAAAGCAAGAACGAGCCGTGCCGTTTTGCCATTATTTGGAAAAAAATTTGGATTAAAAATATAGCTACACTCTCACTGAAACTATGGACACATCTTAACCTTCATTTTCCTCAGAAAATGTTGCTAGCCCCAATCAACCCACTTTACTCGTTGACCAAAATTTTGAACGACATAATTTTTCCATTTGCTGAGGAGGCACAACGTATTAGAAAACAGTTTTTCCTGAATAGCTCTCTCTACCTATTTGGTAAAAACACCGATAAAAAAAAAGATAAAGATAAATAAGTTTAAATCGATTTAGGAGGAGCCATGAATCTCTGAATTTTTTTTATAACCTAAGCTTTTTTCCTACGTTCCAGAAAATAGAATTCCAAGACTGAAATCTCGTAAACCTATTTGGTCGAATAACTTTCTGAATTCGAACTTCAGCTACAACGAAATCTGGAAATCCGAATGGGATGTATGTTCTTTATCTAATAAAGATCTAATATCTGATCCATCGAATAAAGTTCCTGGTTTTAACCTTCCCAGGAGAATATGGTCCCTTCTTAATCGAATAAGAACAGGTCATGGTCGTACCAACAGCATGCTTTTCAAGTGGAATTCGGTTGATAGTCCTAATTGTGAATGTGGTGAATCAGAGGAAACAGTTGAACACCTAATTAATAATTGTTCGATTCATAAATTCCAAGATGCCATTAGAGCCATACACAATATATCAAACTCATTTTTGCAATGGGTTGAAAATTTCAGATCAATTCGATGAAGTATAAATTGAATTCTCTTGCTGTTCTGGCTTTTTTTTATTTTCAGGTTGGAGTTTGTGTTTGGAAATCCTTCCTCCGAAGAGCCGTCCCACTGATCGTGATGTCCTTCTATATAGAATATTCAGATACAACAATTTTATTTTATTTTTTTAACGGGGAGACAGGTTTTTTCGGCTGAGGTTTTTTCCCCTGGCTCTATAGTATCGTATGATACTGGTGATGAAAGTATCGTATGATACTATAGTATCATACGAAGAATGTTGTGGTACCCCGTTCCTTTTTTTACCTCAGCTTAGGTTCTTTTTGTTTCATCATTTATTGTATTATTTTAGCTCTCTTATTCAAAAGAATATATATATATATATATATATATATATATTGACGAAAACAAAGATATTTGCAGTTGAGTGAAAAAGGATCTTTCTTTTTCAGAATAGGTCATATTCGAGGATTGTAAAAAACAAATTAGAGCTGAATTAACAGGCTCTGCGACATATGCATCGGTCTCTCCAGAAAGAATTTCTCTGAGCGTAGAAAAGAATTAAAAATTTGATGAACCTTGTTTTCCTGATTAATCCGAAGATTGCATGGCCACCGGTAATTGTTGACCAACAAAATAAAAACCTACAGATTCAGAAGAAAGTTTTTTTATTTTATTTATTTATTTATTATCATTGAGTCGAAATTACAAAAAATTTCGAAAATGTTTCTGTTCTTTCAATTGTTGCGAGAAATTTACTTTGAATTCCCGTTTGTGAAGAAACACGATTTTTGATCCATCTCCATAGATGAACTCAAAAATGTTTTGTCTTTCGTCTGAAATTCTTTTACTGACAAATGGTGTAATTTATCGATAGCTATCGACTATTTATGATGTAAAATGCCAATTATAATAAAAGTACATTCATGAATACATTATTTTTTCGTCTGATTGGTTGCAATTCAATGCTATGTTCTGAACATTCCTCAGAAGAAACTTCCAGAGTTGCGAACGTTTAATTTTTTTTTGTCCATGTATTGTGGCGAATAAACACCATCTGTAAAAATAAATATTTCTACCTTGCAAGTCAGATACAGTATTTTCCCAACATAAACGAAATTGATGATATCATAAGGTGTGAAAATTCATGAAATCCACAATATTTATATTCCAATTTTCACAGTGGGATATAATAGGATACCTGAGCACGTTTCTACCTAAACTTTATCGAAGAAACCGAAATATATTCACTTTAATCGCTGCATGAAAGTATTATTCGTCATAATTCATATGTGAATATGATGCCAGTGACGATTCCCTGTAGGTACTAATCTCGGTACTAATTTTCCTAGTTTGAAAATACGAAATATAGATTCAATTATCGGATTAGTATTTCTGAGTCAAATTCATATGTACAACAGGATTATCTGAATAACACTGACAAAAAAGGTGAGATTTTGTGATCGGAATTATGCGGAGTATTTGATACAATATCTTTTGGAAACTCCCTACCGAAGATAAAATTTTTGTTTGTTTGTGCATTAAGCTGATGATTGGTAAACATTATTTATCAATGAAACTACACATTTTTTTTACCTCGAAATATGCAAATCAGAGTTCGAAATAGTCAAAACCGAGAATATACAGGGTTACCTATTTCGACAGCGTTTCTGGAGAATTCGACTTATTCGAAATCAGAAAGTTGGGATTATGATATTGTTCAACATTATCAACCAAGCTGAGTTATCCATTAGATAAAAAAACATTCACAGAATCTTCAATTTCAATTCTGAATTGTTGGAAATACTTTTCGAAATATCGAAAAAAAAAACTGGAGAAGAAAGGAAGAAAACAGAATTTGGTATTGTGTTTACTCCTTCGAATATCTCAAGCAAAAACTGTCTGTGAAAATATTGTATATTCATGGAGTTTTGGAAAACTCGTCACAGGGTGTTTATACTGATGCGTTAAATATTCAGATCAAGATTGGCTAATAACTTTCGTTTTTCGAATTAGAACCTTTTTTATGATTGCGGTAAATTTTGTGAATAAAATTGATGATAGTTTTTGTCAAATTCAACACCTCGTATCTTTTTTTGTGGTACCGCGAATCTGATGAAATTTTCACCAGATATAGTATTGGGTCTTGTAATCTTAACACGTAATTTACTTCACAAAAATATCTCTAGTTCATCCGTTATACAGGGAGAAATAAAACCTTGTTTCATACCCTTCCTTTCTAAACACCCTGTGCTGAATTTGGGGCGGAAAATTTGATATCATTAAGTTTTTGATTTAAGTGTGACCTTTTATTTTCGCCACAATCTGCTTTAAAAAAAAGTTTCACATTTTCAAAGAAATTGTTGCATTTTTTAAATATCAATAACAATTTGAAACATTTCAATACTTTATCAACTAGCAAACATGAACAAACATCTGAAAATTATTTTTGGCGTGTATTTCCAACTCGCTTTCTCATCACCTCTACCATATGAAGTGGCATACTTTCAATGCATTTCCGAATTTCTTGCGGGGAAATATTTTCCCGTTCTTCAAGAAGGGCTGTTCGTGAATCGAGCATGGTGTTGGGCAGCCGATTTCGAACACGTCTACCTATCATATCTCATACATGTTCAATTGGATTTGAATCCAGACTTCTGACTGGCCCCACCAATCTTTGAATATTCGCTTGTTCTAAGTATTCTGTTAAACCCGTGCCACGTGAGGTGTCCTGCATTAACACAAATTGTTGGGGAAATATTCCCCCAGAAGCTATTCGGAACTGCATTGAAAGTATGCCACATCGTATGGTAAAAGTTATTTCTTAAAGCCCATCTCTTTTCATCAATAACAGTTCATAATTGTGTTTAATTTGTGGGCTAAATTTCAATCTGAAATAAGAGTTATGGATCCGCAAAATCAGTGAAATTTTGAAATCTATATGAATTTTTTGTAAGACACACTTTTCTCTATCGGCGATGAGCCAAACTGCTATTGTCATAATATTCATAATCCACTTTAGTAAATTAAAAATTTCCTGGTTGGGAAAATGAATGACCTAGCTTTTTATTTTCATTCCATGATTTCATCCTAGAATATCAGCCAAACTCAAGAATTGTGGTTTGTTTTTCACTCCATGAGGAAACTGATAAAAAGATTTACACCGATGAAAAAATGAGTAAGAAAAAACTTCAGCGGCAGGATTCACTGAATTGATACGGTATTAGAAAATGAATAAATCATCTTCAGTGAACTTAAAAGCAATCAGAGTACGCTTGTTCAAATCTCGGTTCAAATGTACGAGTATATCCAGATACAAGATTTGATGCGGAATAAGCGAATTGCTATTAATTTTAAAAACTTTGAAGCAACATTTAGTAGAGTAATTATTGAATGAAGAAAGCTACGAATGATCGTAATGGGTATCAATATATGATAATTGTAAATTGACCATGTACAGAGAAATTACAGAATAATGTGAGAATATCAAGTTCTCTCAAATAGATTGATATTTTCATAAATTCCAAACACTTTTCTGAAGAAACGCGCACTCATTATATATAATCAGTATAATATGCTTAAATTGTAAAAAAGATATATTACAAAGTTATAGGCTGAAGGACCTTTAGTCGATGGCCATTTGCACAGCAATAGATAACTGTTACTACTACTGCTACTATTTAAAATGCATTTCTTCCAATTATTAAACTTCGCAAAAAAATATAATCACAGGAATGATATTCAAAAACTTTCTCGTGTTACTCTATGAAAACATAGTTTCAAGGAATAGTTTCGTAAGTAGTCTCACGAAATAATTAACAGTGGAAAAAACTCTTCCTGAAGAAAAATCATCTGGAGATTTGTTAGTGGTTCACTGATGATTTAAATTAAGTTTGTTTGATTAAAGAAAAGCCGAGAAAAATCCAATGGAGGGCTTTTTCAATTTCGACTCCGATTGCTCTGAAGGTTTCATTTTATGACATGAATGATGAAATTCAAATTTAAACAAATCAACTTACAAATAACTTAAGCATGTTTTAAAGATGGTCTAACCACCGAACAAATAGGACTGTCTTTGATAGGATAGAATCCTACTTATACTAGAAATGACGAGGCGTGCTAATGAATACTTTTCTCGTCAAATTTATTTTCAAATTGGCAACGGCCTCGACCTTTCAATATAATTTCTGCAAGGTTTTCACACTTTTGATTTCCTCTCAGTTTCCGACAAGCAATTCGCACTCCATTCGATAATCGAACTATCTGCGATTACCTGAGTTAAAATATAGACACCAGTGATAAATTTTTTTCGAGTAATATCGCCACGAAATATCGACATTAAGATCACACATAGGATAGTTTTTAAAACTTCTATAGTTAACACTAAACGGAATTTATATTCAGGAAAATTGCAAATCCTTCAGTTTTTGTTTTTTTTTTCATATCTTTCACAAAAAAAAACTTGGTTAAATATCGAAACAACCTTATTTTCAATCCAGAACTCACAGGTCAATAAAAATGTTTTCCTAGAAGAAGAGTAGGTGTGATTCTTGCCTTTTCAAAACTCTTTCTCATTATTGAATGAAAGAAATACAACAGAGGTAAATATTGAAGTGGTCATTGTTCAATGTAACCTGTTTTTTCGAATATTTCGGCCGTCGTCGTTGATTAGTTGTCGACATATCACCAGTTCGAGGGTCTAACATCTACAGGAGTTATATTTCAGGAAATGCTCCCACTGAACTCAGTGGGAAATGCAAAATGCAAAATTAAAAACTTCGTATGTCCCCTTAGATCTGCCAGTTGGAATTAACACTGCTAATTATCTGAATAGCATAGATTGGAGGATAGAATAAGAAAAACTGACAGAATGAAAAATTTTGCGAATTATTGCAAAAAAAAACAAATACAAATTGACTGTTCATGTGACAAACACCCTCTATATGGAAATGTATGGACTGTGTGAACAGAGTTCACTGCATCCTATACTTTCTGGTTTCGACTCTTAGTTTCATCAAATAATATCCATACTAATATTATAAATGTGAATGTCCGTGTGTTTGTTTGTTTCTTGATGTGTTTGTTTGTCCTCTATTATTGACTCAGGAATCAGAAGACTGATTTCGATGTAACTTTTACTGAATTTGATCATTTTTTTCGGGAGGATTTCATATTGGGTTCATCCCTAAATAACGAAGAAATAAGAAAACTATCGATTTTTCATGAAAAATCACTATACTTTCCGGATTTTACAGGCAACGCTGCGTTATCTATAAGAAACGTGGCCAAGACAATTTTTGTAGTGCTCGAAAAGTTCTATGAAAAAGTTCGCGACGGCATATGTCTAATTCAATCGAAAAAAATGGTCAATTTGACTTTCATGGAATCAATCTATGTGAAAATGAATGTGACTGTTATCTGCGGTATTTATTCCTGATGAAAAATGCTTTTTACAGTATAATTTTCAAATGGATATTTTGAAGTTACAGTAGGTTGAACGAGTGTCAATTTGAGCAAGAAGTTATTGAATTCACGTGACATCGTTTTATTCGTTTTGTCATGTATACACTTGCTGTCTCTTCTTCGATACGAGGTTATGAATGTGAGGCTGCGGACGTATCAGTACCGTTTTGAATTGAAATATAACGCGAGCGGAGCCGCGGGTGTGAGCTTGTTGATAGTAAAACTTTCACGGAAACTTTGCCAATGCAAACCATATGTTTTTCAAATGATTGCTATAATCGATCATCTTATGTTCGAATCATTGATATGTTCTTACGGCTTTTCCAAATTGATATCAGTCCAATGATTCATAAAGCTATTATAGAACTGTCATTCAAAAAAGTGCATCACGCTTGGCCTGCACATCAAAAAAGCCGCAACGCTGACCTAAATACTGCCATTTCTACAAATAAACAGGCAATTACGACATGAAGGCACGATCGATATCACTATAGTGGAAAGAAAGTGCAACAACAATGAGGGATGACAACAAATAAATACACCAGGTATATCTGGATACATAAAATGTATTAGCGCGTTAAGGGTAATCGGTTGAATTTACTAGTTCAGGTAATGTCTTTCAATGGATCGATCGGAAAGTATTTCTAGATTTATGACTAACGCCGAACAAAACAGCAGGTGCCTGACTGCTTTCATTTTCATTGTCGTACTGGCGTCATGACAATGATAATGGGCCGATTTAGTTTGAATCTATTGAACTATTCTTATTGTCATTCAACTTATGAAGAATTTGATTGCCTTTTGAACATGGAACCATATTTCATTGAAAAATTTTCTAGTGTATTGGAAAAAAAACATGTGAAACAAAAATTCTTTCAAAACTCAAACAAAATATTTTGCTAAATTAAAATTTTTCTTGGGTGTTAGGACTTTATCGGATGGCTTCCACCCCACCCCTCTCTCAAAAGAAGCATTCGCTCAAGCACTTTTCATTTCATTTATTTCATTTATTTATTTGTAATCAACAGACCTAAGTCCAATAATAGACTACATTCTAAATATAAATTAGTGAACAATTTCTAACTATTGTGACCACACACAAGAAAGTAAAACATCAGCAATTATTCCCAAGAAAATCAAAACAAAAAGAGTCTTTCAATATGATTTCTGAACTCACCATATGTGCAAAAAAATATATCTACATCATTCAGGTAGAAAATAACAGCATGACAAGCTCTGTACATGGGAGAGTTGAGTCCCAAGTTCGAATGGGGTACGGAGACATGTAGTAGAGTATTATTCCTTCGATTGAATTGGGGCACAGAAAACTGTACGCGAGCCAAGAGTTGGGGGCAATTAATTTGCCCGTTTATTATTTTATGCATGAACAGCAAAGTGGATATGATGCGTCTAGATTCCAGCTTTTTAAATGACAAGTCACTTAAGAGGGTTACGTAGGGTGTATCTAAGTAATAAACGCCATGTTTTCTGTAATATAAATATCGCAAGAATTTTTTTTAACCTTCTCGATATCATTTTTTGCCTCGGAGTAGAACGGTGACCATATAACTGTGGCGTATTCCAAAATGGATCTAACAAAAGTGTGATAAAGTGTTTCTAAGGTCTTTTGCTCTCGAAATCCGTAGGCATTCCTGATGACGAACCCTAGAAACTTGTATGATCTACTCACAATATCCTGGATATGGATATTGAATGATAGTTTTTCGTCAATTATGACGCCCAGATCTTTATCTCGTTTACCTTTTTCACTGGTAGATCGCCAATACGATACACAAAATCAATAACATGTTTTTTCCTCGTGAATGTGATGTTGAAACATTTAGCTAAATTGAAGGTTAGTTTATTATTGATTGACCACAAATAAACCTGGTTCAAATCCGCTTGAAGCAAGTGACAATCATTTATTTCCCTGATTTCTTTGTATATTTTGAAAACATCCGCGAACAATTGAAAATATGAATGTGTTACCACAGTGGATAGATCATTTATTAGGCAAAGGAAGAAGAGAGGACCCAAATTAGAACCCTGTGGCACACCCGAAAATGCTGCTACCAAATGAAGGATTTCTTTTGGTTTTATAAAATAACTAGGCACCGTGACCTCTTATTCTTGTCTACCTTGTTCAACCGAAGGACCATTGGCTTCAAATCGAGCTTCAAATCTTTTTGGGAGTTTTTACAATTTCTTCCAGAAAGGAAATAAAAACGAGAGTTAACTCAACTCAAAATGGCATTAGAATTCAGAATCATGAAAACATAACATCCGATGTGAGAAAGCTAACTGCACTGTTAATGTGAGAATTTTCATTTGATCATTTTGTAATTTGTGTTTTGTTCAAAACAAACAAAGAAATTGTATGCCGTGTACGTTTTCCGCAACTGAATTTAGTGTTTAATTGGAAAAATGTTTCTTTTCTACCTTAGAGCGTTCAATGTGTCACTAAATATGTTTATTCCATAATCTTTCGTTTTGTGTAGTGGGTTGGCACGGTTCTTTTGTAGAATTCGAATTAGACATTTCAAGTGCTTGTGAGAAAGTTACTAGTGGTATCTCCACTCGATGTTTAAGAATAGAGGCATCCGCAGTACGGCATAGAATTTTTTAAGCTATTGCATAGCTTTTATCTCAGGCAGGTAACGAAAAAACATAACAGAGCCGTGTATCGTCGGTTCAGTTCAGCTGACTTCGGCTCGGTGTTTGGGTGCTTGCGACTAGACGGATGCGTGCAGCCACTCCAGAAGTGCAAAATGGAGTTGGCAATCTCGCTGTTCCCATTGAATTACGAACGGCAAATATTTCATTAACATCGGATGAAAAATGTATGCCAAAACGCATTAACTTCAGCTCTTGCTGTACCTTTACATAAGTCGTAAAGTGGAACTTTAGACGAAATAGTATATGAGTATAGTAAATCAAATTCTCAGGAACTCGTCTATGTTACTCTCTCTCTGGTGACTTATATTAAAAAATTGTATATTACGACAAGAAATGATGATTTCTATTTAAATTTTATCATAATCGAAGGCAAGCTGCATCGACTGCATCTTTGTTGGAACAATTCAAAGGACTATCTCCAAATAGTGTTCAGACGATAGTTCAAAGTGTCTTAGATTTCATTAGTATTAGAAATTGCATTTCAATGATGACTTTTAATTGCCAAAGTCTACATAGTCACAAAAACGATTTACAAGATTCAGTTACGAGACAAACCACAAACCAATATGTTACTTCTTAACGAAACATGCATGACGCGTGATAATCCGATTGAAATATATAATTTCAATGGTATTGTTCGAACGAGATACTGTTCCAAAAGGTGGGGTAGCTATTTACAAAAATAGTAATAATGTTACTAATATTATGACTCCGAATATTGAAATAAATATTGAAGACTAACGTCTTCCGCTAACGCGGTGTTAATGTTAAACGCCCATTTTTTGGAGATATTTGTGCATGCTTATGTGGCCTACACCTAGTCATGGTAGCGATTTACATGCAAAATTGGACGGGGTAGAGCATTTTATTCATCGCACTTCACTGGAGAATACTGAAGAAGGATCGAGAATACTTGGTACAAATGGTAATACATTTCTACTTATCTTGGCTGGCGATTTCAACATTAACTTCGCTGATGAAAAATCAGAGCAGTTGACAACATTTCTTTCGGAAAAATTGAATTTAAAAATGAATAATGATTCACCAGAATCCACATTAAAATATGGGAACACTATTTTCCAGAAATTTAGGAGACATGTCTCAAACTTATGTTTCTTATTTCAGTTACCATAAACTTATAGTTTCTGAAAACAAACTGAAATTCATAAGTACTCTTATATTCAGCATTCACGTCTATGAAAAGTACGAAATACGAAAAAAGTTCGTATCAAGCAACTTTGATCAGTTATTTGTGATATTGAATGAATGCATTGGAATCATACGGCGGATATAATATTCATTATTATCTGAATCAAAACTCAACAGGAATCATTCAAAAGTGAATTGTTTCGTCCCATTCTCGGTGTCATTCGTATTTACAGCTTATCGATACATTTATTTCAAGAACGGCTTGCTGTACTTGAAACTTGAAAGCTTCAACGTCGTCAATCCAAAGGATAGGACGGCAACTCAAGGCCTGCGGTCCTCTCGTCTTAGAGCCTGTCCAGATGCGGCGTAAATCGCGCGATTGACTACGCGCGTACCTTGTACGATTTTATTACACGCGCGAGGGCATGTGGACGGGATCTTCTGTACCCTAGTATCTCGACTCGCGCGAGTCGATAAGCGCGTAGTCAATCGCGCGATTTACGCCGCATCTGGACAGGCTCTTAGCGTAGTTGGCCACGTTTTTATACACGAACTGATTTGAGTAGACGATACGATATTGAGATTGGAAGAGCGTATTTTTCTAACTGAATTTTTCGATTTCTATAAAATTGAGAAGTATACAGGGTTGGGATAAAGTATGAAACCAAGTAGATATCTTTTAAACGAAAAGAACGATATTAATTAAAATTTGCAGGTAGGTGCAATGAAACAAAACGCATCTGATGTACATTTTTTTGATAATAATATACTTCTGCGGTTCAACCGGAAATGCCATCAACTTCTTCAATTTAAATGGGACACCCTATAAATTTTTACAGATTTTGAAAGAGCTTGTTATTTTGAATTCATACATACTGAGTTTAGTGTAAAAAAATCTGTAAAAACGAGGAATGTAGCACTTTAACCAACCTCCCTATTTGGATAAACTAATTGATGTTGTTTGTATGCATAGTAATAAATAAACAAGTACTGTTTAGAACGTCTTTTTGTGTTTACGTTAGACGACCAACAAACTTACAGGAATTGAGACAAAGAATTATTGATGAATGTGAACTAATACGTGGAGAAGTCTTGGAAAGAGTGACTCAAGAATTTCTCAATAGGATGGCATATTGTCAGCAAGTAAACGGCGAGCATTTTGAACATTTTAAGTAATTTTGTTTCTCATTATTTTGAAATAATGAAATGTACATCTATTGTACTACTAACAGTGAGTTATTCCTCGTTTTTACAGATTTTTCAACACAAAACTCAGTATGTATGAATTCAAAATATCAAGTTCTTTCAAAATCTGTAAAAATATATAGGGTGTCCCATTTAAATTAAAGAAGTTGATGGCATTTCCGGTTAAACCGGAAGTATATTATTATCAAAAAAATGTACATCAGATGCGTTTTGTTCCATTGCACTTACCTGCAAATTTTCATAGATATCGTTCTTTCCGTTCAAAAGATATTCATTTGGTTCCATACTTTATCCAGACCCTGTATAATGCATACCGTTTCATTTACTTAAGTATTGGTAATTCAATTATCATCATTATGACTCGATTCTCGTGAATTGACAGAAGTAAGATTAACACAAAATTTTTAGTGTCGGCAGTGCCGACTCTGTCATCAGTTACGAGTCATCAATTCAGGTTTCTACTAGAGCTAATTAATAAAACTGGTTTTTCTTCTAGAATACAGATTTTTTCATGGTATCTTTTTAGGCATTGTAAAAATCACTCTAAGGTGGATATTTTGAATTCTCTCATAAAATTGACTTATCTTTTATAATTGATAATGTGAGGAAGACAAATGAATATGTTTTCATTGTGAATCACTTGTGTGAATCCCAAAAACTATTTTCTCCACAGTACGAAAAGAGATTTTCAGCAGAAAAAAATGTCAAATCTCTAATTAAAAAATAAATTGAAAATCAAACGTTCTCAGCAGGTGATGATGAAATCAACTACATTGTTTTAGAAATACCTCCTGAAGAAAACCGTTTTTAAAGGTCTTAGGTTATATCACCTTTTCAGAAATTGAAAGAATTTCACTATCATTCCTTCTTGCCCTGTGGTGTTGGAATTACAAGATTTCGGTTCTTGAGGACCCATATATTTCAAGAGCAGAACAAACATTTTTTAGGATTCCTGTCAGCAATATACCAGAAATTAACATACTAGAAATTCAAAAAATTTGGAGCATCATTAACCAAAATATCCAATCTATAGGAATCAGTATTGATCAATTGAATGATCTTCTTGACGACCATTATTACTGTCTCTGTGTTTGTCTGACTGAACATTGGAAAACCGATGATCAGCTACAGAATTTTGCGGTCGGAGGATATTATACAGCGGCCAGTTTTTGCTGCGAGGGCATCAAAAGTCATGGGGCTAGTGCCATATTTGTTAGGATGTGTTTACCTGTGAAGGAGAGGATTGACGTCAATAACCTATTGAGAGTGTCATCGAGTGTTGTGTATGTAGGTTCGTGGCTGTCTATCGCCCCCAAGAAGGAAATCTTCCAGAATGTTCTGTCAATGACTGTCAGTGAAAGAGTCTACGCATATCACTGCAAACAGCTCTCATTGTCTAGATAATCTTTGGTAAGTTCTCACCTGGAATGCCAGAACAGCATTCTACATCGATGGATCATCTAGCTCAAAAGCTCATTGTCATAACCAAACACTCTACTAAATATCAAGCGAAGAATATTAAGCATCGAAAATAAAAAGCGATTTTTGAGATGCTTGGAGGATTTTGATTAGAGTTGTGTCAGAAATGTTCCTTTAGAAGATACTAATAGACAATGGAACGATTTTCAAAATTTGTTTACATTTTATTTTGAAAATTCTTTTCCGGTGAGAGTTTTTCCTGTCAAATCTAAATGTGAGTACATAATTCTCCCCATGTAACTGAATGTAGAAGGTGACTTGAAATATGATATATCTCATGTCGTTCAAATAACGAATTCATGTATATGTACCGGGTGATTCACTTATCTTGGTAACCCAAATTTTCTCGAGAATGTCTTTTAGAACTTTTTTCGAATACAATTTTTATTCATTTCTAACCGTCAGCGATCTGCAGCTTGTTTCATGTTGATTCTATTCCATTTATCCTGTATTGTGGAAGTATGCCTGTATTTGGATACATAAATATGATTTTGTGCCTTGAAATCAAGAAGGCTAGTTTTCTTATTAATGTGCCTCTTCAAATGAGACGAAATATGTGGCCAAAGCAAGATGGGGCTTCATGTCACAACGCAGCCATTGTGTAGAGAAATTTAGGTCAAGAATTCGAAAATAAATGGATGGGAACCAATGGACCAATCAGCTATTGCCAGACATGAAGCTCATGGATTTTTTCTGAGGGATATCCTCAAAAATATGGTATATTAAACTGATTCTAATAACTTGGACTATTTGAATAAAGATAAGAAACGCATGTGCCCAAGAAAAACCCTTATATTCTGATCAAAGTGACTCATAATGAAATAAGTGAATGATATAACTTATGTAAGGATCATAATGGCCGGTTTATAAAATTCATGATTCAAAATGTTTCTTTTGTTACTGAAAAAAATGTTTTTAAAAGATATATCATTTGATGAATATAATAAAAGAGAAAAAGTTTGTATTAGAACCTCCGTCATTTCACGAAACAAAATCATATCTAGGTCATCTAGCCATTATAATCAATAAATGAGTTATATTATTTCCCTTTATCATTTTAAGTTACTCTGGTCGAAATATCAGAGTCCATTTATTTCAGAATTCTTGATCTCAATATCTCTTCATAATGCCAGCGTTGTGACATGGAGCCCCGTCTTGCTGTATCCACATATTTATCCTCATTTAAGGAGGCAGATTGTTTTGAGAACTAGCCTTCTTGATTTCACAAAATCATATCTATGTCTCCGAATAAAGGCATACTACCACAATACGATACCATAAATGGAATATAATTCATATGAAACACGCTGCAGATCAGTGACGGTTAGAAATGGATAAATATTGTAAAAGTTCAGAATGAAATTATCATTCGAATGACATGATAAAAAAAGTATGTCCCTAGAGAAAAAATTTTTAATAGAGTGTCTTCATTTATTCCGCAGATTTTTATGCGCATCGCAAGTCGAAATTGATTTGTTCAAAATGCCATTCAAATAATGAAAAAATATTCAAACGTTTTCGAGAACATTAGGGTTACCAAGATAAGTGAATCACCCTGTACAAACTCACAAGAGTATAATACAGTAGACTACCTCAAGAACAGAAATATAATTCAATAGCTTATTCAGACAACAAAGCTAAGACAACTTGGAGAATAGTGAATGAAATCAGAGGTCGTCATTACAGAAATAAAAACTTCCAATTACACAACATTCTGAAATAAATGCTCTACAGTTGAGTTTTGATATCATTCCATGTAATAAATCAATGTTCATCTCTCCTGTAAATTAGCAGTGACTTGATTCTGTAGCCGAAATGAAAAATGGCCAAAGCAGTGCTGAAGGCAATTTTGCAAATTCTATTGTGAAATATTGTGCCCCATCCATCAAACCACTTTCATTCATCATTAATAATTCAATGTGCTATATCATTTCTCCGGATAAATTGAAGGTTGCTTTGGTTTCACTCATTCATAAAAAGGGTGATACGAATAATTTTCACACTAATTATCGGCGTCCTGTTCGAAAATCTTTGAGAGGATTGTGTGTAACAGACTAATAGCATGACTTAAATATAATAATACCTTCAACAGATACCAACATGGATCACTGAAAAGTAAATTCGCCCAGACTGCCATATTCAACTTTCTGTCGATGGTGGTAGATGCTCTTGAAAAGCATGAAATTTATCTAGGCGTATTTCTCGATTTGTCAAAGGCTTTTGATAGTCTTGACCATAACATACTCTTCATTATAGCTGAGTGATATGGCATCAGAGGACCTGCCCTGAAATGACTCCATTCATTTCTCTACAACAAAAGGCAAGGCGTGTTAGTAACTAAAGATCTCACAGATTACCGATATGATTTACGGACATTCAACGTAGGGGTACCACAGAGAAGTGTTGCTGGACCACTATTATTCATCTTCTTCTTCTTCTCCTTCAGCCCTCGCACGTCCACTGCTGAATGTAGGCCTCTTCCATCAGTCTCCACTCGTGTCTGTCCTGGGCAACTCTCATCCAACCCGTCCCCACTGACTTTACGATGTCGTCTTTCCATCGTAGAGGCGGACGTCCTCTTTCTCTATTACACGTCCAAGGTCTCCACTGTTGAGTTCTTTTCATCCACCTGTCGTCCTCACTCCTGGCCATGTGTCCTGTCCACCTCCATTTCAGTCTTGCTGTCCTTTCGATAACACAGCAGACTTTTGTTCTGGCTCTGATGGTAGAGTTGCGGATGCGATCTCATAAGCTGACCCCCAGCATGGCATTCATACTCTACAGAAATGATAGAGTCTTGAATATCAACTCAGATGTTTTCAATCCCATTTTGTATGTGGATGATACAATATTTTTTTGGTTGGAGGAAAACTAATGCCTGACGTGGTGAACATTATCAATTCATTTTTATAGCTTTCAACTAACTGGTTTTATATGAATGAACTCAAACTCGATGAGGACAAAACCCGACTAATGTATTTCATGACAAATAGATCTCGAGTCCGAAGAACCATGTTACTAAATGACGATTTTTCAATTCAATTATCCGATAATGTGGAGTTTCAAGGTCTTCACCTAGACAACGCCTTGACGTGGGATCAACATATAAGTCATATACTCAGTAAACTCAACCAAGCATGCTACTGCCTTAGAAACTTCTCACGTTACCTGAATTCTGGTACTTTGAAGGCTGTTTTTCTTTCTACCATTGAGTCTGTGATGCGATATGGTATAATTTTTTATGGAAGGGGAAGGAATTCCAATGCAGTGTTCAGGGTACAAAAGCGGGCATTGAGAATTTTACTAAGATTGAGTACACGGAAGTCCTGTAGAGGAAAATTTACCGCCAATAAAATTCTCACTTCCCATGCAATACACATACAATAATGTTTGTTGTATTTCTTCAAGAAGCCACAATCAAACTATTCTACTAGAAATATGTGTTATAACTATCCTCAGCATGGACTAGCATCCACGGAAAAGAGTAAACTTTTCAACAAACTAACACGAAATATAAAATCAATCAGTTCTTTCAATTCATTTAAAAAAGATGTATTCAGTCTCTTCTTGAAATTTTTTTTTTTAGATAGATAGATAGATAATTTTCTTTATTTCAAATATTACATAATATACATAATAAATGAAATGACGTCAACACAAAAGAAATCTAACTTGAATTTCCTATACTAAAATATTCTCCTAAGCTATAAGGTTCTAGCTCAATTAACATATCTTTCACTTCTTTTTTAAATCTAGAAAGACTTTTACAACATTTTATATGATGAGGTAATTTATTAAAAACTTTGATGCACATATAATATGGACCTTTTTCGGTCAAAGTAAATCTATGATATGGATATAAAAGATCTTCAGTTCTAGTATTATAACCATGTCTTTCTCCATTATCAAACTTATCTCTATTTTTAAATACAAATATTAAACATTCATAAATATATAGTGCATATACAGTCATTATGTACAAATTCTTAAATTTACTCCTGCAAGAGTCTCTGAAGCCTATTTTACAAAAAGTTCTTATGATTCTTTTTTGTGCTACAGAAACTGACTGAATTTTAGAATTGCCCCCCCAAAAAATAATTCCAAATCTTATAACTGATTCACAATTTGCGTGGTATAGTATTTTTATAGTATCTGTATTCATATATTGTGCAACTATCTTTATTCCAAAACCAACACTTGATAGTTTTAGACAAACTTTATTTATGTGTGTATCCCATTTTAAGAACTCATCAATCTGTAAACCTAGAAACTTTGTACATGATACAGGTTCAACTGTGTTATTTTCAAGAGTAATTGAGTTGATAGAGGGTTCTTGTGTCTGTTGAGTACGAAACAACATTACATTAGTTTATGATTGGTTAATAAACAATTTGTTCATCAAAAACCAATCCCTAGCTTCCACGAAACATTGTCGTGTTTTATCTACTATGTCTGATACGTTATAACCTGGAATTAATATGTTGGTATCATCAACATAGTTTGTGATACAGAAATTATTTAATGTTAACGGTAGATCATTTATATTTATTATGAACGAGATCGGTCCTGCGATGCTGCCCTGTGCAATTCCAGTTTTTACAAATTGTATATTGGATTTGGTTTCATTCACAACAACTTGTTGCTGCCTATCAGATAGGTAAGAACGAATCCATTCGTTGGCTTTTCCTCTAATACCTTAGCTATTCAATTTCGTTAGTAAAACCTCATGATTCACGCAGTCATAAGCTTTGGTGAGATCAATGAAAAGACCCAGAGCTAAATTTTTATTTTCCAAATATTCCAATATTGTTGATATAAACTGAAAAATTGCAGAATTGGTAGATCTACCCTTCAAATACCCATGTTGGAATTGAGAGAAAAGCTTTTGTTGATTCATAAACTGAAGCAATCTCGAAGTCATAACTAATTCGAAAATTTTCGAAAATGCAGGTAATAAGCTTATGGGTCTATAGTTTCCAAGATTTTCTGGATCACCTTATTTAAAAATGGGTTTGATTATTGCATGCTTTAGCTGATTTGGGAATACTGCATACTTCATTGAATTATTTATAATATAGCAGAGAATAGTTGGCATTCCTCTGATTGCAGATTTCATAATGCCAACAGGTATCTCATCATAACCCCTGCAATGTTTATTTTTCAATTGATCAGTTAATTGTAGTAATTCGGTAGCATTTATTGGTCTCATAAACATTGACCTATCATTCTCTGGAATTCTACTTACAAACGACATATAACCTTGACTATTCTGAATATTGTTAACCGCCTCTATAAGATACTGATTGAAATCATTAGATAGTTTCAATGCATCATCGCAATCGAATTGTTCTTGTCTCAAATTCTTTCCCGTTACTTCATGACATATCGCCCACATAGATTTCATTTTACAGTCAGATTGTTCTATTCTTTTTTGAAATAATTTACTTTTTTCTTGAACCACTTATTCAATGAGTTTTTTCTGTAGACAGCTTTTTTTGCCTTTTTGACGATTATCTCAGTTAAGGATACTTATGTGATTTGATAGCTATTGTATTTGTGATATTCTCTGAAATGAAATTTATTTATTATTATTATTATTATTATTATTACAGTTCTCCCTCACAAATGTGGTAGCTGTGCTAATATTCGAAGTTTCCAATAGGTGTTCATCGATTCAACATACAACTTAGGGGTCCATTAAACTCGATTTCGATCACCCCTCACGAGCGGAGCCACTGATAACTCTATTAAATATCAACAAGGCTCATGCTGTTAACGTTACCATCACGTTATCTTCGGAATGACGTCTTTCATTAGTTGCGTTATCTCCGTGGTTATAACGTTCGCCTAGATGTGTCGAAATTCTTGCATGAAAACGGGAGTTAACAGAATGTCAGGTGGGGTCTGGCAATGTTGTTCCGACTTTAATATTGCGCCATAACCGTTGAACGGGGTTGAAGATAATAGTTTAGGAGGAAATATCCCAGAATTTGAAGCATCGCTTCGAACGGAATCGATTTCACCAGCCGGTAATATACGAAAATATCGTTGTGATACTAGAATTGAAGAGCCTAACAGTTATTTATCCTATAAAAGATGAAAGTAACATTCATCAGTTGTGGAACGGTTTGCTTCCGAGCGATAGCGGTTGCCGGTAAAAAAATCGAGACCGGTTAATGTTATTCCATTTTCTCAGTATACTGTGAAAATTTCATATATAAAATTGTTCCACTCCTATATAAAGCAAAACACAACGCTATGCGACCCTAGCGGCGTTAGCTGTAACTAAGCCCTGAACGAGTATTCGATCCGGCAGTTTGTACATGAAAGCCTCGATGAAAGCTAAGTTTATTTACTTTGTTTTGAATTTTTGGATGCATTTCCCACAAATCTAGGAATCCTGAAGCCCATTTTCATCATTTTCGTGGTAAAAATCAAAAATTTTACGGAACCAACAAACTAGACATAGTTAAGGAAATTAATAGAAATTAATAGCTTCAATGCTACGGATTTAGGGACAAACAACTAGATCTGTTTCGTAGTTATCTCACAGGAAGAACCCAGTATGCATCCATCACCGTCAAGGATTCAGAATATTTATCTACTATGACTCATTTAGTTAGAGGAGTTCCGCAGGGAAGCATACTGGGACCATTACTTTTCGTAACATATGTGAATGATATGCCATCAATTCTTCCGCATCACACCTTAATAAATTATGCCGATGACACTAATATCATTTTAAAATCCAAGAACCCAGAAAACCTGCAACAATTTCTCTTTTCTGCTTTAACATCGATAAACCAGTGGTGTCAATGTCACGATGTTAAAGTAAATTCCACAAAGACGGAATAAATTTTTTTCTCTCACAAATGTTGATCACAATTAAAACCACAACTTGTTTCACCACTACAGACACTTATACCTCTTTGTGAGAATACTAGGTTTCTCGGTATCACGGTTGATGAATTTTTAGATTGGTTTCCGCACACGCAGTCACTTATAAAAAAATCAAACAGCATTATATATATACACCCTGCGTGTACTAAGAATGACCTTCCTGTCCCATTTTTGAAATCAGTTTACTTCTCTAATTTTCAATCGTTGTTATCATACGGCATAATTTTCTGGTGTAACTGCACTTTTTCGAATTCTGTGTTCAAGACTCAAGGCTAAAATATGTCTTTTCAACCTTAAGTTTCGACAATCAGGTCGTGCTATATTCAGGGCCAATAACATCTTAACCCTACCAGCGCTGTACATATATCCGTGTTTATTGTTTGTGTTCAAGAATCCTGAATTATTTTCGAAATTTAAGAAAACTAGAGCTTATCCCACAAGACATGATATGTTTATATATTCCCATCACGATCTCAGCTTTAGTGAAAAAAACTGCATATATATGTGCTTAAAACTATTTAATGCTCTTCCTGGGTATATACAAGATATAAAAAATCTCAACGCTTTTCGTAGGGAGATCTACCGGCTTTTGTTGCAGCAGGAACCTTATGATGTTAAGGATTTTCTGTTTACTTAGGTAATTTTTTTTCCGTTGTAATTGACGTATTTGTATTTCAGTGTTCATAGTTTGCAATGATTTTTCAAATAAAGGTTATTATTATTATTATTATTATTAAATCCTGCTAGCATGTTTGTAACGTACCCCTGAAGAAACCGCGTCACAAGAGGGTCATACGTTGGGAGAATTGACTGGTTATTTCAGTTATTTAAGAATGGGTTAGACGTTCATAAACGAAAAGTCAGGAAAAGATAATAGGATCTGCTTAGGCGATGTGGCAATAAGGATCTAGGCTTCTTCAAGTTTTTTCATGTTTGAGGATGATATTGGAATAATGATTGATAAAAATTTAAATTTTTTCAATAGCGCGCCAGCTAGTCATACATATTATCATGATCTTACAATAAATTTCACCTTCACAATCGGAAAATTGACAAGATATTTTGTAGTAACTACAACTTTGTTGAGAACAGTAGAAGATTCAAAATATGCTTGCAAATTCCAGACATTCTTGCTTTGTTTGTGTATTATAGTCTTGTCAACCTTTGCATCATCATTCGTAAGATATTGTTCCCTAATTTGATATGGTTGTCCTTGTAGAATTTCAATTTTTGAAAAAAATTTTTTTCCACATAGAATCAAAATATTGCATTGCAACACTTTCTCATCCTTTTTATATCATCTATGAGGTGTTGCATGTGAATATTGAAAAACATTTTGATTATCTGAAAAACATTCAGAATTGAATTGATAATAGTCTAAAGTACACTGTGAACTGATGGTCTATTTTTCGCCCAGGCAAAGCTTTACAGCTCGCCTTCCAGACCCAGAGATCTTATGAAATCCAATATCTCGGAAGGCTTCAGTGAGGCTAATTCCTCACTCCTACAGGTTTCTCGGCCAAAGCATTGTTTCCTTTGGCTTACAATGCCAAAGCATTCTGTGACTAGATGAATAGGAATTTCTTCTTCCTCCCCACAGAATGTACACTCCGATAGCATACTTTGAGAATGTGTTTATCATCTCCTCTCAGCATAAAATTTGTTAAAATGAGGTTTCATCCATATTTTGAATTAATATAAATCAATTGTTACATAGTGAATATTTTTGGTGAACGTTATTTTATGTTATTTTATAACATATTTATATATTTAAATAAACATCACATTCAGTCATTTTTCTCATTCATCACTATATTCAGGTGGATTTGGGTATTTTTTTGTCAATAATTCATTCTCTCTGTGCTCGTCTGAAGCATCTGATACGAGAGATGCCAATTTCACAGCAGAGAACATCAGATTAGTGTGAAACTCCGGGAATGAAACATAAACACACCAATCTGTAATGAAATGCGTTCTTAGTCTGCAAAATGTCGCTATGAATACATTCACGTCTGTACCGAAATTCGTATTTATTCCAAAATTGGAAAAAAATTTTCGATTTTTATTTCCCTAGGGTCCGTAGGGACGTAAGTTGAGGGCAACCAATAGGTTCCTTGTTGAGTAACTTTCACTTACGTTTGTCAAAGCCGAGGTCAAAGCAGTGTAAAAATAGGATGATTAAAATACAGCTAGAAAAAATTTATTTTGGTTATCGATCGTATTCGATCGAAAATATAATGAAATATCGGTGAAATTCCAAAGGTTTTTAGTTGATAGTAATCTCCCAGAGAGAATTCAAAAGGAACAACCATAACCCCTCTCATCCCTATTCCAAATCAATTTTCCATATTTTGACTTCAAATCCAGAAAATCGAGGTCTTGAGTTCTGTTTGGACAACACTGTATGAATTTTGTGTTGTGACAATTTATTCTATAGCGAGAAATGCAGTGAAATTCAGTCGAAATGCTTACGAAACCAGGTGTCGCCGTATTATTATTACATAATCTCATAATCTACTGACGGAACTTTTACAATTTGTGATGAAATTCGATATTAAAGGAGAACTGTAGAAGTCGTGGAGAAAATTCATTTGAATGTGGAGAAAAACCGCTACATAACGTTTCTGCTCTGTACCTTTATACTGCTGAATCCGAGGCTGAATCCAGAAGCGAAATTCTAGCATATTAACAATGCGCCAGTCATTTGTTACATTTTCCGCCAACGAAATTCGCTGGGGATATACAATTAAATATTCTGGAATATAATTCTCTTTCGTTCCATGTTCCATCTCTATTTGATGGCAACAAACTTGTGAGCATAATGAACAGTGAATTCTGTATCATATCGGGATTTTTATGAAAATTTAATTTCATTAATCCGATCTTTAGATTGGATTCACAATCTTGAATCAGTTCTGAAAGAAGACTTTGAATAATTTTTTATTTTTTCTTGATAATTCAATAAATTTTGTGAGGAAATTTCAATGAGTTAATTTTTTTTCCTGGTGTTGAGTTTTAGAATTGAATACAATAGAATCTATGTAATTTCTACAGGGTATCTCGAAAAGACCACGTCGAACGAATTGTAGATCAGAATGTGCTTCAGCTGATGTAATAAAATCGTTCATATCGAAGTCTCTCTGTTTCCTAGATATCTTATGAAAATGTTGAAATTTTTCACTTTAATTATGTTCTTTCATGCCGAATGTACGATTTGAAACTATTCGAGTCAGTTTTTCAGCATCAATATTGTCGAATGATTGCTTTAAATTATGCAATGTAAAATAACACTGAATTGCGTACAGGGATTCTTAAAAGAATTTACATTTTGGAAAAAGTGTTTGTTTGTACTGAATTTATTAAAAAATCATCTACTCTGTGGGGATTTTGAAAAAGTAAAATACAATTGAAGACCTGTTTGAGAAAAAAAAATATTCGGATGTTCTTCGAAGTTGAACTATTTCTGTGGAAAACTGATTTTGTTATCTTTTCTACAAACTCTTTCATTTTGAGTACGCCGTCCTAATGAAAAAATAAACCCTTCATTTTGTCTATTGGTTTTCACCATGATGAAATTAATATTTACAGTTGGCACATTGAGTAGGTACCCACCCAAAAAGGGCAAGATATATTCAAATGTCGATTTAAAGTGAATATATCAACTAGAATGGGATCTGAAAAATGTAATTTATTTCACCACCATTCAGAAATTCTATAATCAGATACTTTAAAAACTTCATTTCTCACTAAATACCTGGCATCTATCCGCGAAAGGAGTTGTCATTTGACACATTTGCTGGTTGATAATATTTTTCACCACATTCTTCATTGTTTCTCTTTACATTAAATGAATTCACAATAGGCTTGTCGACATTGAATTTCCTGTGCCAATATCATGGCATTTGATGAGTATTTCGAGAACTCAACCGGAAATCTTGATTGGATTCATTCAATAAGCTATAGCAGAAAGTGCAAAATGAAGGGTTTCTTGGAAAAAAGGTGACATAATCAATTTGTCAAAATATTTGTCTAAATATTAATATTATATTATTGTTATGTAAATTAAATTTATATAGATGTTTATATTATATTTTTGAAGAGGGATATCACCTATATCTTTTTGAACTTCTCACAGAGTGAGCAACTTTTCAACGTAGTTTTCAGAAGAGGTCCAGCGCTCTTCTTCTACACCTCTCCAGATTGAATCTGGTACGAAAAATACTTTTTACAAAACGTTAATATCGAACTTTTTTTTCAGATTCCTTGCATGCGATTTTGTGCCTTTCTTGACTGCATTAATAAAGGCAATCATTCAACTTTTTCACCAAAAAAAAGTTATTTCAAAATCATTTAGTGATGGACGAGAGGAAGTGTTTGAAATCAAAAATTCAACATTTTCATGAAACATCGAATATTTCGAGAACTGTGAAATAATTCAGTATTGCTAACAACATAGGTATAAGTATTCTGAATTTGCCTTGAAGATGTTTTTGAACGAAAAATTTCAAATGTTAGTTCCTTCGAATAATAAAAAATCCTAGAATCATCAGAAATTCCCATCAAGTGGTTCCTATCGAGAAGCTAAGAAAATCAAACTGAAATTGAAATTATATTTTGAAGTCTCAACATGAAATATCAATGACAATTTGTTCTCATTCTTGATCTCTTATTATTTCTAATTGTTTATATTTTGTTACTAAAATACTATGATATAATTTGCTGAGGTGTTCAGTTTCCAATCTGAAATTTATACTTTTGTTCAAACTCACTTGAATATATTCTAATATATTTATCTTCTTGCAATTATCTATTTTTTGTATCTTTTCATTTTAATTTTGTTCACTTCCAGTTTCAAATATTGTTTCGTCTATCCAACATACATTTTGGGGCAATCACTACAAGCAATGCTATATAGTAAGTTTGAATCAGGTCCTTTACTTTTACTGTCTTACGAGTTACTGCAAAGGATATTTACTGTTTCCAAATCATACCGGGTGTTCATAACTATTCTGACATAGGCTAAGAGCAGATTGTTTGGACCAATCTATGGCGATAGGACCAAATATACTTGAATAAAATATTGCTGTGAACTGTTTGATTGTGCTTTTCTTGAATAGGAATGAAAAAAATATACAGTGAAACTATTACCAAAAAACAAAAGCAAAAGACAACTATAACTCTCTCTTTTTTTTTCACAGCAATATTTTATTCAGGTATATTTGGTCACATCGCCATGTTTTGGTCCAATAGCTCTGCTCTCAGCCTATGTCTCAATAGTTATGAATCATCCTGTAGAACACTAGCTCAGTGTTCCCACTATGTATTTCTTTTTAATTTTTTGAGAAAGGCCAGAGATGTGAGGTACCTATTAATTTTCTTTATTCCTCCTCGCTCACACTCATCTCATCTTCTATTACTGTGCTTTCCAGAAATCATATGATGTATAATATTTCGGTTGATTTGATTGTCTAGATTGGAATTCTTTGTTTGAATGATTGTAGTTTTTCATGCATTCAGGATAATAATACTTTATAGGGGTATATGATATATATTCTTCTGAAAAAGAGAGCTGAAATAATACAATAAATGTTGAAACAAAAAGTACCTAAGCTGAGGTAAAAAAAGAACTATAGACTCATACGATACTATAATCACTAGTATTATACGATACTATACAGCCAGGGGAAAAAACCTCAGCCGAAAAAACCTGCCTCCCCGTAAACAAAATAACATAAAATATCAAATATCAGGAAAATCTTGAAAGACAGCAGTGTGATCATCTTCATGTTATCCGTCGATGGGCTCGGATAAAAAGATTCTTCCCAAAACGACTCGCAATTCTTAATCTGAAATGAAAAGGAGACAAAAGCAGAAAAGAAACCGATTATTCAGAATGAATCAAATGCATTTGGTACTTTAAAAAAAATCAACATTCAGATTTCTTGGCCAAATAATGTTCGGAGGTTTATAAATATTTATGACAGAAATGTCACAAATTTTGAAAGGAATGAATAGGCTCCATCAATTTCCCCTTTCCGAATCTGTTTAAATTCACGAACTGATAATTTTTCAACATAACAAGCTAAACTTATAAAAAATCAATTAATACATAACCGTTCAACTGTCCCCTCTCACGAGGATTTTTTTTCTGTTTCCGTGTGGGTTTCTTGCAGAAGAATCACTTCGATATCATGTTCATCAGCTAATTTGGAATCGTAATCACACTTGTCTTTCGAAATTCCTTCGAAATCCAAATTCAAAATCCACAAATTCTCGCTCTCTGGTCGTGAGGGTTTTTCAAACCGGATACGACCTTCCAGATGATGATTTAACGACACTTCAGATGTTTGAAGACCGCTACGGGACCCCGATGAAAGGCAATCATCTCCCATAGATAAACCAAACATGTTATAACATAAGAAAACAGAATATATTATAGGGGTAAATGAAAGAAGAAGAACAAGAAAGAACGTTTGTTTTTTGTCTAGTGTTTTGTGTTGAAAAAAATATATATTTTTTTTGGTCAGAAAAAAGAGCTGAAATAACGTTGCGAAACATCGCTGATGAATTTTATACATATCCAGCTCTCTGTGTTGTCCTAAATCCCACAACATACCCATACTGAATTTGTTGTTGAAAACCAAAAAAGCAGAACAATCAGATATTCCCATTCAATCAATATTAAATTTTTCTGTTACTATTTGACGCAAACACTTCATCTAAACATTTCAAATAGTTTTTTCATCAATTTGGCAAATACAAAAAATCAAATAGAAACTTCTTTGAAGTGTACCTTGAGAATTTTGAATAAAATCATCAGAATTAAAAACAATTTCTCAGCTTGTTTTGATCAAAATCAGCTCACAAATCTGAAATATTCTTGAATTCTGAAGCCAGAATCATCTGTGAATTTTTGCCGAGTAGTTAATGGACACCCCCGTATAATTTTCCGCTTCAATATTCCCATTTCACAAAGACTTGAGTAATTATTCTCACACCTGCCCCCAGTTGGTCAATATCAATTCATTTCCTCCTCGAATTCGATAACACAGGAATTCGATGTTCGAATACAATTCAAAATGTAGGTCACCGGTTGGTCGTTCATGCACAATGGTAATTAGTCTTTTTATTGGGAATCGATGAAGATATTCACTTTGAGGAAAAGAATACAGCAAATCCTGAATTGAATTACTGAACATGCTTTTTTTTAATATTCTTCTGGAACAAAGTTGAAAGTTCTATCCGATTTAAGGTACGAGTTGGTTCGATTGTGTAGAATTGGTTGCTAAATGATGAATGCGCTGGTGTGAAAATTGTGTTCAGGTTGTTTTTTTATTGAATAGAGAATTTAATATTGTTAGGTATCGATTTAAATCTTTTTTTTGTGTTCATAATGGTATTTTCTTCTCAATATCTTGAGATTTATCATTGATTCCTGCTGTAGGATTTCGATGATTAAGTAGTTCATGTTTAACTACATTTAATCGAGAGAGATAAAGGAAAACTGATATACAGCAAATATATTGCTGAATATCACAAGTCGCTACGGTGTCTAGTTTTCATGCTACAAAGTGATTTTGAAAGTTGTCCAATTTATAGAATGCGATATAACTTCTTCGGTATTATGATAATACTATCGGAATAAAAATATTTTTTAGGAAGTTTCTCCAATACTTTTTACTGGTGTCATCAAACTTTCAGTGCCGTCCATTATGAGGAATGTATGTTTTTTCAAATGATATTTTCCTGAAGACTTTTCTCAGACAATTCTAAAAATATAGATCGTGATATTCTTTCGAGTTTATACAGGGTGGCCATTTGAAAACGAAACAGACGAGATTATAGACGAAATAAAATGTTTCGATAGGAAAACTCGGACAGGTCGATTTCTGTTTCAAGGAGGACAACTTAAGATTTAGGTTACATACGCATAGCGCTTCAACCCTTGCTACTACAACACTCACCCCCAATTTTTGAATAGGAAAGATGGGGTGAGTGATACCCTCGGTGATACCTCATTTGAAAGGTATTTTTGTACTGATTTCAGCACAGTAATTGTTTTTTCATTTTATTCATTAGTTCTCGAAATACAGGGTGACCTTTTGAAAACGAAACAGACGAGATTACAGACGAAATAAATTTTCTCGATAGAAATGCTCGGACAGGTCGATTTCTGTTTCGAGGGGGACAACTTAAGATGTAGGTTACGGACGCATAGCGCTTCAACCCTTGCTACTACAACCCTCACCCCCAATTTTCGAGTAGGGAAGATGGGGTGAGTGATACCTCATTTGAAAGGTTTTTCACAAAAAAACACTTCAAGTGCCATGAAAACACCACTTCATTTTCAAATGCTTCGTCAAGAATATTTCGAGAACTAATGCATAAAATGGAAAGACAATTACTGTGCTGAAATCAGTATAAAAATACCTTTCAAATGAGGTATCACTCACCCCATCTTCCTTATTCAAAAATTGGGGGTGAGGGTTGTAGTAGCAAGGGTTGAAGCGCTATGCGTCCGTAACCTACATCTTAAGTTGTCACCCTTGAAACAGAAATCGACCTGTCCGAGCATTTCTATCGAAAAAATTTATTTCGTCTGTAATCTCGTCTGTTTCGTTTTCAAATGGCTACCCTGTATATCGAATAGACCAACAGAACATTTCTTCATCAACAAAATTAAAGGAGGTTTTTATTTCGATTAAAACCTTTAATCATAGAATATGACATCAATATTCAACAATTGTAAGCTGTCAAATTCATTTTAGAAACATTAGTCATGTTTGTACTCTTCCAGACTTTTCAAATATCTCTTTGAACTTATAGTTTTTACTGTGGAGGATGGGTTAGGATTCCAGGAAAAGTCGTAGAACGTTTTAATAATTTATTTAACAAAAACAAATTTTGAAGTCGGTTAAAACTTATTAGTCTGAAAAGACTGATTTATAAATCGCTGCGGCAGAAAGTAATGGTTTTGTAGGACGTCGACGACGGTTGATAGGTTTAAAACTTTTTAGTCTGAAAAGACTGATTTTTGTAGAATATATGGATTCCACACAGCGAAGGCGAGTCGATAATTAGTAATGGATATGAAGGTCCCAAAAGATGGAATTTGTCAGGCTGGTTCGTCGTTGGTTTTTAGCGGCCGTGAATGTTGGTTGTTCGAGAAATATTCGAGTCGCAGGTAGCAGTTGAAGAGAAGTCGGGTCAAAGCGGTGAAACAGATGTTTCTGCGTTGATAGCGGAAGTGTCGAATATCTCGTCGAAGTTGCTGGGTTCGAAGTCTCGATGGAAAAGGATCTGTTTCTGATTTCTTGCTGTATTTATGCCTGTTTGTCTTCACCTATTAGGGATGCGAATTTTTCGTGACTTCATCGGATCTGCTCAAGTCGGATTTTAACGAATTATTGTTTTCGTTCCAGCTGGACTTGAAGAATTTTCGGTGATTTCGTCGACTTCGTTTTAACGGACTTAGAGAAATTCGCCACATTACTATGAATTTTCCCACGGAGACCAATAAGAGCCTGCTCGAGTTATGTTGAAGTTTTTTTTTTATATTATGTGAATGAAAGACGCCATGAGCGTGTTTGATATCAACCAAAATAGAAAGAAGACACACTCATTGAAATGATCATATCCTGTGACGATCGATTTTGGCACTAGGCGATCATCAGGTCAGCTGAAATTTTGACAAACTCATGGCAAAAATACGTAAAAGTTAGAAAATTATTTTACATATAAAATTTTAGAACAATAATAAAAGTGAACAAGCGTGACAGGCTTAGTTATTATTAACCCACCGACGCAGGAATATGTACTTTCAGTTTTCATGTATTTTAGTTTTCCCTTTAGGGGGTGGTCAGTCGTCCTAGAAATATTGATGTATGTACAAGGGTCATCAAAAAGTTAAAATTATGTTGTTAGAGGACGAAACAACTTCAGAATTGCAAGTTGTTTTCAAAATTTGCAATAAAATTCTCACGAACTCAATTGCAAAAACTGTGAAGCATCTTGAACAACGTGCTCAAATATGTTTTGAAATGGAGGGATCCCATTCTGAAAAATTCGTGAATACAAAATTTTTTCAAATTTTCAATTAATTTGCTGTCTCTTGTTGTATCCATTATTCAGTTTGTTTATTGAATGTTTCCTCCCATAAACTCGCTCCATTTATGAACACTCTGTCATAATTTGATTTCTTAATCTGAACTCTCAACTTGAACTTCATGACATTTATGTCCAAGTGAATTAAACGAGAATTCTCTTCTTCGGTAGACTGGTAGTCAGAGTGGGTTGTGTTTCGGAGGTTACATTTCTGACAGCTCGCGTGTGAATCCCCACATCACAATTGGTACAAGTTTGGCAAAAACCGGTAATTCTCAGGACCAACAACACCCTGATGACGGCAGGCGAATGCTTGCCGAAACGTCGGTAAATACCAACAATATAGATAATGTAAATAGCCCAAATCATGTCCCAACAAATATTCCATCATGAAGAATATCTCGTTCACAATCTGTCCGGGTTTTTCCAATTTGAGAAAATTTCAAGGAAAAAAGTCGTAGAGAGAGAGAGAAAACTATAAAATTAGAAATAATGTCAGCCATGAGTTCAAGGTTTATGAAAGAGAATGTATATTGATCACTCAGTAAGACCAAGCAGAGATAAAGAATTTTCATTATGAGTTATTTATTGCTGGAAAAGACCCGGAACTGGAAGAACCTATAGAGGGTGATCCAATATTCATGAAAATGAAAAAAAAATTAACTTTCTGGAGTCCGCATCTGATTCATCCGATTTCAGAAATAAGGATGAAGGGCGATAGTGAAGGGTGGCAAAACTCAAAAATTTGAAATCATTCGACCGATTACTACAGAAGTTATCGAACTGTTAAATTTCAGTCAGAACATGAACATCACGGCCTTCTAAATCCCCTGGCCCGGGCATTGTCAAGAGCAGCAACGCTGCACTGAGGGGTAGCCACTCGACATAATATCGCGGAGGTAGAGAAACAAGAAACGTCAGGTCCCGCGTTTTTGTTGTAGCCTCCGTTCAGTTTAGAGTTCATTCTGGTCATCTATGCGAAAAAATAAATGAATTTTAGATACCTATTGCGACTATTCGAGTGGCGTGGCAGTAAACGTGTTTGGTATGTTGATGTAAGTGAATTTTCCTTTGGAACAATTATTGATCTATCCATCTATCTAATATTTAATCTATAAATTCAACTTTGATTTGAATAATAGTCCAAACGTATCGTACTCCATCGTGTAGAAGTGAATATCCGTCTACTTAAAGTGAAGGATATTCCAGTTGCTTTAGTTTTCTAAAAGATGAACAGCGTAAGCTCTAATGGATAGTCTACTTAAAGTGAAGGATATTCCAGTTGCTTTAGTTTTCTAAAAGATGAACAGCGCAAGCTCTAATGGATAAGGGCCATACCGCGTAAATTCATTCCAACGAGTAAAACTTTTTTTTGCGGGAAAAATTTTGATTCCGACAATATAATTGGAATCGATGACTTTTTGCCAACAGGTGGGACCATTAAATTACTTTCTTAAAGATTTTCAAAATTGAAAGAAAGTGCTTTCCCAGAAGTTTTACTAAATATACCCTCATACCTCACGCAATAAAATCCAATCTTTACTAGGAATAATAATGAAGCAGTTCCGATTTAATCATATATTACAAAAACCCCATTTAAAATTATTTGCCTTAAATTGATATATCTAGGTGGGATTAAAATATTTCATAGAGGAATACTTTCCTCCTGATTTGATTCTCAGCAGATATTATCAAGTTACTTATTTGCTTCCTCGTTAGAAAAATGTATCTAATGAGAATAAGAGTAAATCTACATCAGATTCATTGAGAGATTTCTCGACTTCTTTTGAAGCATTTTCATCACATAAGAATAATGATTATTTGACCAATTCAGACAACTGAAAATTATTATTGAATATTATAGAATATTTCATGTTAGGTTATTTTTTAAGAATTTGAATTCAGTTCGTTATCTATATTGAGAATGTTGTCGGGGTTGATATTATTTTAGAGTTATATTTGAGTTATTTTTTGGTGAGAGATGGCCCTACACTTCCCCGTGGTTTTTGTTGGACAATAAATTGAATAAAACATCAATCAATTTGCTTCAATTTCAATTTTGTTTTACATTAATATTCAATTTATTGACTGAGTATGGCATACTTCTACCCTTTCTCCAGATTTTCATCGGAAACACATTCGTCAACATCAGGATATGAAATGTTACGTTCAAAATATCTCTCACGCTAAGCATGGCAAACAGTATACCTCCCAAACTTCATGGATACCTTAAGCAGAAGGCACTCAATCGCATTCCTCCCGAGACACCCTAAATGAATATTTTGTAAAAATCAAAATAAATTTGATAAGCAACTTGTAATAGCCTAAACAACTTGAGAAAATCTGTGGAATAGCGTTTATTCAGAAAGAATTTTGATATTTCTCAAAGTATGCTATGCATACTTTCAGACGCTGCTGAAATGCTTGCTCCAAGTTTCAAGAATCCATCCTTCCCGAAAAAGAATTCAATAACCATAGCAAAGAATCTGAAATCTCGCTCTAACTCTAATTGATGATATCTCTAGTTTATCTACCAGGCGATATAATAATCCAAGAAAAAGAATCTCTGAAAGATTTCCTCAGTAGTTTCTCAATTCGACCAATCCAAAAAAAAATTACCTGACATAAAATTGATTCTCATCTTTAAAACGTCAAAACAATAAGCAGATCTATTTTACCGATTTAGCATGGAATAACAATCGATACATCAGAAGAAATAACTACCCTAAGGTTACCGCCAAAATTAGAAAACAAAACAGTTCTTTTCTCTCCACCAATGGTTTAACTTGTATGATTGAATACATGGGTTGCGTTCATAAACTTACTCAGAGTAAGCTCCCTTACTCTGAAGCGTTCACAACTTGCTTTGTCTTCCTCTTAGTATACTCTGTGAGCGTTCATAAACTTCCTCTGAGTAAGTTCTGCATACTCTGCTATTTGGGAGAGTAAACACATAATGATATTTTGCCATAACAGATAATACAATGAAAAAAAATCAAAATTAACATATATCTCATGATCAATTTGCAAAATAAAGTGACAAGAGGAAATTCCCAATTGGAAATTGCCTGTATTTTTCTGAATATTCAAAAATGAAAAGTGAGCGTTAGAGTGTAATCGAGTAAATTTTTCAAAAAAAAAAAAAATGTAAAAGTAATCCTAATTTAGTGTCCAAAAATCGGGTTGTTTTGTCGGAATCGGGTATTTGCGTCAGAAATTCCGGTGCAGTGTCAGCTTCGTGCCATCGTAGATCCGACCCAGCAGGTGCTAAAACGATATAGTTAGGTAGGTATAATATGCTGGGAATAGAAATCTAGTTTAATTTAATATTAACTCTGACAGTTGTGATGTACGATTTTCATTTTGCTCCCGCAGACTTTTTGAAACTTGAATATTATTCGAATAAGTATTTATTACTGGTTTTGTTTCATTTCGATAACGAAATACGAAACAATTAATTTTTCGTATTTCGATAACGAAATACGAAACAATTAATTTTTCAAGTGAAACAACTATTCTGTGAAATAAAGAAATATTGGAAAGAATCACTTTAATGATTAATAAATTTAATGAAATTGCTAGCAGTGAATTAACGAAGCACAAAGTGAACTTTACCAAGAGATAATGGTAAAGAAAAAAAGAGTTTTTCCCTGTATTGCAGAACCTAGAGTGGTTCGTTCAAGTTCAAATAAATCGAGATATGAAAAGTCCCACAATAACTGTTTTTTGTACCTGATTTAGAATCTACGTTGATATTTTGTTATATTCGAGAGTTTAGATCTGTCAAGATTCATTCATATTTTGCTTTATCTTTCATACAATATTTTTTTAATTTCTTTTTGTTAGCTTCCTCGAATGAAACTATTTCTTGTTACGAAGTATTTAATTTTTTTCTGCCGTAGAGTCAATAAAACAACAAAACATGTAATTAAATTTTTAATTTTCTGCTTGCAAGAGAAGCTTATAGACAATAATATCCTTTTTCATTCTTTCTGTCTCATTAAAAATAATTTAAAGTCCTGAGATAATTCATCAGTTTCCTCACAATCATAAAAAAACACGGTTGTGCTCTGCTTTTCGAATAAAAGAAAAATTGACTATACTGCGAAGACACAACTGAAAATGGACGACTAGAGAGAATTTTTTTCTCAAACTTCTATTATTCATTCATGATAGCAACAATTCAATATAAAAATGATATATACAAAATGTATATGATGCAAAAGTATTATTCATAACGTATACACATGTTTGAATTTTGAATGACATTTGTCAGGGTGAGTTTGTGAACGACGAGTGTGGAGTAAAGACCGAAGTATATATCTGATCATATGGCCATACTCTTACTCTACTCTCTGAGTAAGTTTGTGAACGCTGCCATGATGAATTCACTTCGAACAATATTTTGAAATGCTGTGGACTACGAGAATATGCTCACATGACATGACGTGCACCAGGAACGAAATGATGAAGGACATTCTATCATTATTTGTTCCAGAACCTCTGCTACAAATATCCTCCCATGTCACCATAATGTCAAATGTAGCTGGAATGAACGATATCAGTTGGAATTATTCGACTTGTACGGGATCGAAAAATGCCTCTCCTAGGGAATTGATTCGATATATCCTGAAAGGAATATCCAGGCTTCGAACACCTCCTCACAGGGATTTACCTCTGACATAACTCAACGTCTTCAATGATGAAACCGTGGAATTCGGGATATACAGGAGATTGGAAGGATACCGTATGATTTGTGGCGTTGGGAATTAACTTCACAGGGCGGTTTTTATGTATGGGTTCGAATCGAAGCATGCACTCAGAAATCCCCTCGACAAATAGCAAGATAAATTCGATAATTATTTCTGGAAAAAGGATATGAGATACAAAAACTGAAATTAAATTTCTTCAATGAAACTCGTTGTTTGATAATAATCCGTGTTGAATAGAAGGTCTGATCAATGCCCGCCATGATTCTCATCATTCGTTAATATCTGATTCAAAATTCTCAGAAACAAAAATATAGTTCAACTTACACAAAATAGATTCATAATGAGCTATTTTAATGTTTGATTTCACTCATTTTAATATATCAGAGTCATATGCAACCGAACATGTAATATTCAAAATCATTACGAGTAATGTTACATAGAGATGAAACTCATTTTTCTATGAATTTAGAATTCGATAATATGGCGAATGAAAATTTATTTCAATTATTTATACTCAATTAATGATGGGGTAAACGAAATAATCTTGTAATAAAATCGTTTATTCATCTGGCGATTGATTTCATCGAATTATTAACCTGCTTTTTTTCTCTCGCGTTGAAATATCTCAACCATTAATCGCGGGCAATTATTTCTCGATCAATTCTAGTGATCAATAGTTTTTCTTCCATTTGATTTACTACACTCGATCGTTATGCAATGCGAAACACTCAATTTGACCCCAGAGGAATGTTCTCAAGCGCTACTTTTGCGAGAAGAAGGGTGCACATACACAAGAATTGCAGAAAGGTTTGGAGTTTCTCATACAAGTGTGTCCAGAATGTTGCAGCGATTCAGGGAGACAGGTAAGAATGTCCGAAGACCAGGACAGGGTAGACCACGAGTAACAACTGCCATTCAAGAACGTTACTTGAGAGTTTCTTCGTTGAGACAACGGTTTGCAACCGCTCGTCTCCTTCAAAACCAGCTTTAGCAAACACATGGGGTGCAAATTAGCACTCAAACAATAAGAAATCGCCTCAGAGAATATAGAATAGAAAGCTGAGAGGTTCAGAAAATCATCCAGCTACTCTTAAGGCTTAGGAATCCAACTCGGAGAAATCTGGGAAGGATTAGCTCCGAACATTTTGAGAATACTCATTTTGAGTATAAACCGTCGTTGCCGAGCTGTAATAAACGCAAAGCGGCGAAATACCAAGTATAAAATCACTTATCAGCATTTCAGTATTTTGAAAATTGTTCATTTCTATTCTTTCACATTAGATTCGGTGAAATCCTGAATTTTTCTTCCATTTAATGTGTCTTGTTTAATTCAAAACTTTCCCAAAAGAACATAAAAAATCAAGTTGTGAGGTCAATGTAGAGTTAACTTTCCTTAAAATTCGGATTTTCAGAATATGCGTTAATTTTTTTGTGCAGTGTATTATTTCACTCCTGTATACTGGCCTAGGATTCGTTATTAACAGTCTGCTTTCCAAAAAATCCTCATTTTCGTTGAGATCGATGAGTTCCGTTTTAGTATGATATATGAAAATAAATGAAAGAATATCTATACCATTCATTCCCATTTTGCCAATTCCGGAACATCTGAAAAAGGTGTACTGATTTTTTTTTGCAGAATATAATATTGAGAGAAAATTGATTACTTTCAGACGCTGCTGAAATACTTGCTCCAAGTTTCAAAAATCCATCCTTCCCGAAAAAGAATTCAATAACTATAACAAAGAATCTGAAATCTCGCTCTAACTCTAATTGATTATATCTCTAGTTAATCCACCAGGCGATATAATACTCCAAGAAAAAGAATCTCTGAGAGATTTCCACAGTAGTTTCTCAATTCGACCAATCCAAAAAAAAATTACCTGACATGAAATTGATTCTCATCTTTAAACGTCAAAAAAAAAACAGAACAATCGATACATCCGAAGAAATAACCAGACTAAGGTTATCGACAAAAAAAGGTCGCCGAAATTAGAAAAAAATAACAGTTACTTTCTCTCCACCAATGCTTTAACTTCTATGGTTGAATACATGCTGAATTTACTTCGAACAATATCTTGAAATGCTGTGGACTACGAGAATATGCTCAAATGATATGGAGTGCACTAGGAACGAAATGCTGAAGGACTTTCTATCATTATTTGTTCCAGAACCTCGGCTACAAATATCCTCCCATGTCAACATAATGTCGAATGTACTGATACTTTTTTGCAGAATATAATATAAATATTGAGAGAAAATTGATTACTTGGAGAGGTGAACTCACTTCTTTTTGAAAATAAATACGAGGTAATAAAAAAATATTGACTTTGTGGAAGCCAATTTTCTATCAGAATATTCATGAGATCAAGAAGCGCGAAAATATTATTTGAAGCGATGGAGACTAGTCTCAACATGTGCACATATGTATTGAACACATCTGGAAAACATATGGCCATATACGATCGGTTGTTGAATAGAGGGAGGGAAAAAAGTGTCCAATATTGGAATACTGGGAACGAAGCAACCATGTCTACTATCGGAAAACCACGTGAAAATTTGAGAAAAAATATGTGTAAACAAATTTCTCTATTTCAGTATCGTAATGAGTTCATTACAGTACAAAAAGTAGTGCTGTAATGAAACTCATTACAGCATTGTTTTCAGTTATATTTTTCGTTTTGTGGTTGTCAGTACTGACCTCTGATCCACTCAATTTTCGAATCAAATGAATTCAAATTCCGCAATCTGTCAAATTTCTTTAGTGACACCAACTGCCAAGATACAATACAAAAGTCACTAATCTGAATTTTTATTTGAATTTCGAAAGTTTTCCACAAAACTTTACTGAAACAGAGAAAATATCGTCTAATACTCGTTGCAGAAGGCAATTCCAACACTCATGCTTTCGAAAACTCGCTCCTTCGTCGTTCGTTTTCGAATTTCGCATTCGTGTTGGAATAGGAGCTCATTCTGCAACTTGTTTTAGAATATACTATTACATAGATACGTCAAGGCATCAAATCGTTATAGCTGAATGAACAGAATGGAGGTGAGAGATAGTCCTGGGTTCTAGGAATACCTCGGATAATCAGGTCTTAATATTTATACTTAAATCCACTCAATTAATCCGGAGCTCGGATAATCGAGGCTCAGTAAATCCGGGATCTACGGTAATTCCAAGGCTTCCACATAAGAAACTCGGATTTATTATGCATAATGCGATACATTTTATATTAGCCCTTAAATGCACGATTTTTTATTTTTGAGTTCCGAATAGCTCATTCTCCTCGTAAATCAGTGGGAAATAACAGAAAAATAATAAAAAAAATCCAACTATAAAATTTCATTTACTATGTAAAAAAGTTCGGTTTGTTGCTGGATGGCTACATTGCACAAATTTGGTTCGAATAAAACATGTAAATGAAAACATAGGGATCAGTGGTTATGGAAATTTTCGAAACAATTATTGTTTTCACTCAAGCAAAGAGCAACACCACATTTTTCGCACTTTCAAATAATTCACGAACCACTCAAACTTCAACGCATGCGTAAATGTCTTTACAGTTTTCGCGATTTTCAAGTCGCAGAACACTAGAGAGAAGCCGCGGCTATAATTACAGGCCAGCACTGTGTTGCCATACGACAACATAACGAAAAAACGAATAAATAGTTTTCTGTATTGAAGGTACAAGCTGAAAATTGGTATGTTGCCAAATGGCAACATAGTGCATTTAAGGGTTAAGAATTCAACTAATTGAGATATTCATAACATACTCATCGACATTAACTTGATTGATCTCTCCAACAAAACTGAGAGGTTCACACTTTTAGCGTAACGTAACGACAAATTATATAGTCGTGTTTGCCCTAGCAGAACCCGATAATGTTAAACTTTAGGACTTGTTTTCACAACGAAGTGCTCGACCGCGATCCCGAGTGGTTTTATTTTGCCACGTGGCCAACTTCAATCATCATACGATTGTCTGATTCCAGAATGATTCTCATGAATTTTTCATATGACTTCCATATCAACTCTAAAATTGTTGGATGTAACATGACAATATTTTTTGTATGTAATCTGCACTATCGTATCATTTGACCACAAAATGTTTCTGGTTCGGAAGAATAAACGTGTATTCAAATATAGTTTCAGCAAATAACAAGAATTGTTGTATTGAGAACATTGCGTGGAAAATTCTGAGACATCCAATTTTGATCTAGTTTGACCCAGTATGATTAAAGTAAGATTAAATAGGTAAATTACGTTAAGTTATAGCCCCCTTTAGGGGTGTCAATTGTGCATGGTTAAATATGAATGGTGTAAGGTGATTATTTAACACTAAATGCCCCAGCTAGTCAGAACATGAAACCACCTTACATTTATATAAGGTAAATGAGATAATATGCTTCTTCTCTGGTTAATGATAATCAAAACTTGAACAGCCAGAATAATTCCTCTCTGATGACAATATCTATTTACAATATCTTCTATTACAAATTGAAACATTAAAACATGAGGACAATAACATGTTCAATTCTGAACAATTCATTAGATACTTCATTCATGGCGTTCTTCGTTCTTAGTTAACTTATCTTATAAGAAAAATGCCAGGTAAGATAAGTGATTATGAAAAGAGTCTGATGACGTTCATAATCCACCGAAGAAAATATCCAATAATATGGACTAGTGAAAATCTAGATCATGAAGTAAACTGCAGGAAACGTGCTGCCATCGAGTCAACGTAGCAATAGACTAGTTTCTGGGTTGTTACCCGTCATCAGTACTGCTTAACGTCTTCGTCGATGACAACCAAAATGAGCCGCAGACCTAAATTCAATGCTGTTAGGCACTTTCCAGATATGAAAAAGAAAAGTGCCATCTAGCAGAGAAACGTCTGCACCTCACTCCTACGGAAACTCTTCACGAAATAGATTCCCACGTGCATTCCGTATTTCCCATCAGTAACTAGTAGTACTCCAATTCGGAGTCTCGTACAGAACTTCGGGAAGTGGAAAACGCCCTCTAACGCGCTGAGCGCGAACCGTCGTAATGAAAAGAGTCTAATGACGTTCATAATCCGCCGGGCGTTTCCACTTCCCGAAGTTCTGTACGAGACTCCGAATTGGAGTACTACTAGTTACTGATGGGAAATACGGAATGCACGTGGGAATCTATTTCGTGAAGAGTTTCTGTAGGAGTGAGGTGCAGACGTTTCTCCGCTAGATGGCACTTTTCTTTTTCATATCTGGAAAGTGCCTAACAGCATTGAATTTAGGTCTGCGGCTCATTTTGGTTGTCATCGACGAAGACGTTACGCAGTACTGATGACGGGTAACAACCCAGAAACTAGTCTATTGCTACGTTGACTCGATGGCAGCACGTTTCCTGCAGTTTACTTCATGATCTAGATTTTCACTAGTCCATATTATTGGATAAGTGATTATCCCTCGACTTCTTCCAGAGTTGAGATGTAGTAGACTTTCAGTTCTTTTTCAACTAGAATGATGAATCTTCGACTTCTCACAGCTCTTCCCAAGACAGAATTCTCGAATCTCCAGAGAGGCGTTGTAATTTTTCCAGAAGGAACGGTGTTGCAGGAGATGAAAGTTCAATTACCTCCAAAGAGAGGCGTTGAAGGTCTAATTCCCTTCATGGAAAGGTGCTGAGAGTTCGACTCCTTCCAAGAAGTATTGAAGGTTCAACTTCAACACAAAAAAGTACTAGAGTCGAAGTTCCCTCCAAAAAGGTGCCGAAAGCTTAGCTCCCTCCAAAAAGGTGCCGAAGGTTCAGCTTCCTCCAAAAAGATTGCCGGAGGTTTGGCTACCTCCAAAAATTTGCTGGAGGTTTAGCTCCCTTCAAAGAGGCTAGTAAAAAAATACTTGCATCAGTTTTTTGTATCGGCAAGCTTCCACAATTCCCCGAGATCTCTGATAATTTTAGTTCACATAAAGAAAATTCCAGAAAGAAAAAATGTCCACGGGTTCACTGAACAATGGCACAGATAAATCGAGAAATTGAAAATCAGAGGGTCGAGGAATTGCTTAATGTTCAAATTCAATAAATCAATCAATGATAACATAGATAAACTGATCTAGAAGGGAAGTTGATTCATCAGATGCTTGGAGAAATCAGATGGAAAGTCACACCTCAAAATGGTGAAACTCAAGCGTACTTCACTTCAAATGAAACATACGAACTATTAGCAAAGATGAATATATGGTTGTCTGATCAACTTTGTTCTCACCGATATTTATTAATCGCCATAGCTGAATTAGTTTACTCGAGAATGAGAGAACAAAAGCACAGCCTCTTCAGATGGAGTCCAAGAACAACGATATCAGAAAATGTCTTCGTCAATCGTTCATTAAGGTACTTGCGTGACTGGTATAGTCTCAACCAGTTTAATTAAGAAATGGTTCCATCCCTCAATTTTAAGGGCAAGGAGACGCCTAAGGTTATAACCTTGTAACCAATGTTGTTATTTTAAAATTCGAAACATCTTTCGACTAGTAAACTCAGGACTCCTAAAATTTCGAAATTTGTATTTCAAATTTTCAAACGAATTATATTGCCTGATTCAACCGTACCTCACCTACCCACTAATTAAACACTCGTCCTATCCAACTATTCGAAGAGATCGTAGCAATTGCTGGCTGAATAGTTGGGTTGTGTTGTAGTTTGGCAAAATTCTTGATTTTGGCTAGTACTTCGAAGACTGATCTCTGAGTGGTCAATATAGCAATGTTCTGCTTGATCGAACCAAGTGAAAGTTTTTCATGAATCGTAAATGAAAATGGATTAACGACGTTCATAAGCCGTCAAAGAAAATGACTAATAACAAGGGCTAGTGAAAATATGAATCATGATGTACGTTGCAGGAACGTGCTGTCATCGAAAGAACGTTGCAGTAGACTAGTTTCTGAGTTATTACTCGTCATCAGTACTGCTTTACGTCTTCGTCGATGACAACCAAAATGAGCCGCAGACCTATGTTCAATGCTGTTAGGCACTTCCCAGTCATGAGCAATGAGAAGTGCCATCTAGAGGAGAAACGTCTGCATCTCACTTCTACCGAAACTCTTCATGAAAGAGATCCTCACATACATGCCGTTTTTCCCATCAGTGAATTGTAGCATTTATGTACTTATTTATGTTTGTCTTATTTGCTGTCATTTGTTCATTGATGTGATGCCCTTATTCTCGAGCATTTGTGATGGTTTTCAACACAATAAAAAAATCTCACACTGAAGTACTTATCGATTGATTGATTCATCATTCTCTGGTGTGCACAACCATTCTTGTTAGTATTTCAGGAGTTGTTTCCGCTGAATTGAGCTGGTAGATTATAATCAGAATTTTCTTTCCAGAGTCTGTCTTCATTACGTAAATTCAAACTGAAATGTGTAGTGGTTGTTGCATTATGTATAGAGACTGGTCTGGAGTTTTGCATTCTGGCAAATATTTGCTCGATGTTTCGGTCATCTATTTCGGGAATCCATTGTATTCTTCAGTTCATCTCGACAGCATCGCATGAATTTGTAATGCAACGATACTAGATATTCTCAGTTTTAGTATATGTTGCGGCGAATGTGATAAAATATTTATTTGAGAGAAATCTATTTACAGTTGACTCCCGACAATTCAAAGGTCAAGGGACCAGTCTTTAACTTCATGATATCAATGAGAAGGATGAAATTTATTGAAAGCATGAAAAAGTGCATTTGAAAATGAAAAGGTATTCAAAAAGCGATACTTAATAGATTGTAGATTGATATACGAAAAGAAAACTGTAGAGAATTCCTGCAGTCTACAGCACAGAGTGTTACGGTATTCTAATCAAAAATGAAAATTTCAACATAACCCATCGTTGGTGAACAATGGGATTTGGACTAGCTGAAACTCCCAAAAACATATACAATAGAAGAACTATAGTTCTTTTTTTTGTTATTTTGAAGATTTGTTTTGCTTCGAATTACTGGATGTACCTAATTGCATTGTAATATTTCAATGCAGCAATGTTTCTCAAAGGACCCGACAGTAACTTCGAATTTTTGAAAGTTTCGAATTATCGAAAATTTTGACTAATCGAATGTTTGAATTATTGAGAGTATATGAATGATCTGTCTATGAGGCTGTGATGATATAGTTAGAATATGAAGGATGTTTTCTAATTGAATGCAAATATTTATTGAGGTGATTCGTGAACCTATTTAAAGAAAAAACATAGGTCCTGAGCGTCTTTCCTTCTGAGATAGAGGATGGTGCAGTTTTCAGAAAAAAAATCTTTCATCATTAATATCTCTACAATACAACTACAGCTATAAGAATGAAATTTCATATATATGTATTATGAATCAAGAGGCATTTTTTAATGTATAACTTTTTTTCTCAATTTCCACCAGTGACGTTCCTACGTAATTTGACTTGCCTATTTTGACATTCATGTAATAGACAACACCTATATATGATCTTTGTCCATTTCATAATAAAAAGTGAATTGTTCATGCGAGAAGCGCGAAAACGTTTTGATTAATTTTCGTTCATCGGTTTTTTTCCAAATTCAAATAGATCATTCATTTTCATATAAATAACATATTTTTGTATAACATTATTCAGAAACCTTATATTCAAATAATCTAAAATTGATTCAGAACTATTGAGGCCATAACCTAAAAAAAAGGTTTAGATAGACATCATTGTATATAGATTTTGTGTAGCATAGTGAAGTAGAATAGAATCAAGAGAGTAAGAATTCAGGAAGAAGCTTGGTAACCGGGGTAACAAGAGAAAAAAAAATGGAAAAAAGGAGAGGAATTGGAAAAATAATCTGAGCAGCATAAAAAGTGAAAGCGATAATAGGAAATTGAAAAACTCATCAAGAAATTTAGTGTGGAATTATGAGCTGCTGAGAATCACTTACAATATTATTGTTTAAGATTTTGATGATTCAGAGTACCAGATTTGGTAGTTTGGAAGAAAGAAAAAAGAATTGGAATTGTTTTTTTAGCAGACATTGGCTTTCTTTTCATTAATAATATTAATTGTGAAGTTGAACTGATTTGAACAGGAACATAATCTAAATTGAGCGTTGGGAGTGATAAATACTGGACCATAGACCGAGATAAATATAGACGTGAGTTGTTTTCCTTCATTAGATATAAGAAAATTTAATTGTTTTGAGAAATTTGTTTGTATATTGAATAATTTCCAGATACAGATAATTGAGTTTAGTCGATCCCTCCATACAGATAAGAGTATATATTTCCGTGTATTTTCAAAATTCAATGTTAAGATTAGGTTGATTCCGAAATCCAAGTTAATCTAATAAAGCATATACATCTGGAATCATAACAATACCTACCTATATGACAATATAACCATGCAAAGAAAGACGTAGATTTTTTATTCTCAGATGAAAAGTATTAAGAAATCACATTGTAGATATTGATGAAAAATCATTCATTCCTGAAAACTTTACCAATCTGTATCTCGAAAGGTAAAAAGTCTAGGACATATAGGAAGTTTTTTTTTTAAATGGCCCAACAAACACTTAAATATTGACATTAAATCAGGAAACACTCTGTATATAAAAGTAAAATTAAAATGATTGCCGAATCTGATCTCCTGAATATCTTAACCCACAGGAGCCGTGAGATTTGATATAAGATTTCGGAATATTCGAAGGAGAACGATAATGAATTTCGGTTTTTTTATTTTTGTGAAATTTGATTTTTGTAGAAGGTTAGCATGAAAATAATAAAATTTTTCGAGAGAGCATGACTTTACCGTTAAGAGGATGTTTCACTGGCCCAAACTTGTTTCACGAAAAATAAGGGGTTGTACGACGTGTTTTTCGAAGGGAGTTGTGAGGGAGTATCGTATTTTAACTTAGGAGAATGACCCCTTAACTTTCAAGGATAAGTCATGAATATTTACAGATTTACAGTAATCGGGATAATGAATTTGTTCCATTTGGTTTTTCCACACAGTATATCACGCCTCCAACTGCTGGCAACCTAACAAAGAGTATCAGCACGCGGGGCGATAGGGTGATTGTTCCCCGCCTTTTGTAGCATTTCGAGGTACTCATTAGCGAAAGTTCAACCCAGAAACGCAAAATCGGACGGTCGAAAGTTTCGCATAACCTGAGCAAGGAACACGGGAAGATATAATGGGAAAGAAAGTTGTGTATAGTTAATTGGCTGCATTGCAGGTTAGAATAGACGGCATTGCGTGTTGATTCGACAGACGAGATTACGTTTTGCGTCACACGCTTTCGCTGCTCATTTTTTCACATGGGGAAGGTCGGATTTTATGTTGGGGGTTATATCGAATCATTTTGATACGAAGAATGGAAGATACGACCGTCAGTTTTCAATTTGTTGGAACGGTTTGCCTATGATGCAAAATAAATACAAGGTGTACCAATATATATATATATATATATACAGGGTGATTCATTTATCTTGGTAACCCCAATTCTCTCGAAAACGCCCGAATATTTTTTCATTCTGTGAATGGCGTTTTGAATAAGTCAATGTCGACTTGAGATGCGCATAAAAATCTGCGGAATAAATGCGCCGCGACGCCAGGCGTCGCGGCGCTATCAAAAATTTTTTCTCCAGGGACATACCATTTTTATCATGTCATTCGAAAGATAATTTCATTTTGAACTATTTTTTCGAATACAATTTTTGTTCATTTCTTACCGTCAGCGATCTGCAGCGTGTTTTATATTGATTCTATTCCATTAATTTTTTTCTGTATTGTGATAGTATGGCTTGATATGGAGACATATATATGATTTCATGCCTTGAATTCAAGGAGTGTCAAGTTTTCTAAACAATCTGCCTCTTTGAATAAGAACAAATATGTGGATACAGCAAGATAGGGCTCCATGTCACAACGCTGCCATTGTGAAGAGATATTGAGATTAAGAATTCGAAAATGAATGGAACCTTATATTTTGTCCAAAGTGACTTATGATGAAATAGGGAGATGATTTAACTTGTTTATGGATCATAATGGCAATATGACCTAAATTTGATTTTGTTCCGTAAAATGACGGAGGCTCTGTAACTATTTTTCTATTATTTTATTCATTGAATATTATATCTTATATTAATAAACATTTTTTTTAATAACAAACGGAAAATTTCGAATCATATGTTCTATATACCGGCCATTATGATCCATACATAAGTTATTTCATCACTTTGGTCAAAATATAAGGGTCCACTTGGGCACATGCGTTTCTCATCTTCAATTTCAAATAGTCCAAGTTATTAGAATCAGTTTGGTATACCATATATTCAAGGGGGTCCCTCAGAAAGTAATCCTGGCGATATCTGATGGGTCCATTGGTTTCAATCCATTTTTTTCCGAATTCTTGATCTAAATATCTCTTGAGAATGGCAGTGTGGTGGCACGAAGCCCCATCTTGCTGTAGCCACATATTTCATCTTATTTGAAGGAGCACATTGACCAGAAAACTAGCCGTCTTGTATTCAAATCACAAAATCACATCTATGTCTCTAAATAAAGGCATATCACAATACAAAAAAAAAAAAATAAATGGAATAGAATCAACATAAAACACGCTACAGATCGCTAACGGTTGGAAATCGATAAAAATTGTATTCGAAAAAAATTTGGAATGAAATTATCTTTCGAATGACATGATAAAAAAGGTATGTCCCTGGAGAAAAAATTTTTGATAGCGCCGCGACGCCTGGCGTCTTTATTTATTCCGCAGATTTTTATGCGCATCTCAAGTCGACATTGACATGTTCAAAACGCCATTCACAGAATGAAAAAATATTTGGACGTTTTCGAGAAAATTGGGGTTACCAAGATAAATGAATCACCCTGTACAGGGTGAGTCGGGAGGAACGGACAAGTGTGTATTCTATAGCTCGAAATAATATAAAAAAACTCATATGTTGGTATCCGATTTTCATTTATTCTCAAACTAAAGTGTCATTATAAAAAACAACATTTTTTATATTAAAATGGTGATATTTATAGCATTTTTTTAATAAATTCACGAAAATCCCGCCATTAATCTCGAAACACATTCGTCTGCGAAGGGCTCTCGATACTTTTCTGATTGATTCGTGCTTTTCTTCAATAAGCAATGCCATATTTCTAATGCGTCGAATTAGAGCATCCTGAGTGTCAACTTCAACTTTGTACACCTCGTTCTTGAACCAGCCCCACAAACAATAGTTCAATGGTGTGAGGTTTGGAGATCTTGGAGGCCAACTAATACGACCACAGCGACCAATCCATAGTCCGAGAAACTTTTGATCTGAATATTGGTTGTCCTTATATAAATATATACTATAGAGTTCGAAAACAAATGAGAATCGGATAACAACATATGAGTTTTTTGAAATTATTCCGACCTACAGAATACACACCTGAAGTTTGGTCCGTTTCTCCCGACTCACCCTGTATATTCTAATAAAAATAGAGAGCTGAAATAATACAATAAATGTTGAAACAAAAAGTACCTAAGCTGAGGTAAAAAAAAGAGCGGGGTATCATAATATTCTTCGTATGATACTATAGAATCATACGATACTATCATCACTAGTATCATACGATACTATCGAGCCAGGGTAAAAAAAACCTCAGCCGAAAAAACCTGCCTCCCCGTAAAAAAGTAACATAAAATATTAAATATCAGGAAAAATCTTGAAAGACATCAGTGATTATCTTCATGTTATCCGTCAATGGGCTCAGATAAACAGATTCTTCCCAAAAGGGCTCGCAATTCTTAATCTGAAATGGAAAAAGACAAAAGCAGAAAAGAAACCGATTATTCAGAATAAATCGAATGTGTTTCACAAATGCATTTGCTACTTCGAAAAACATCAGATTTCTTGGCCAAATAATGTTCGGAGGTTTATAAATATTTATGACAGAAATGTAACAAAATTTGAAAAAAATGAAAAAAAAAACTCTTTCAATTTCCCCTTTCCGAATCTATTGCAAATAACGAACTGATAATTGTTTAACAAAACAAGCAAAAAAATCAATAACTTTCAACTGTCCTCCGTCACGAGGATTTTTTTCTGTTGCCGTGTGGGTTTCTTGCAGAAGAATCACTTCGATACCATGTTCATCAATCAATTTGGAGACGTAATCACAATTGTTCTTCGAAATTCCTTCGATATTCAAATTTAAAATCCACAAATTCTCGCTCTCTGGTCGTGAGGGTTTTTCAAACCGGATACAACCTTCCAGGTGATGATTTTTCGGCACTAAAGATGCTTGAAGACCGCTACAGGACCCCAATGAAAGGCAATCATCTCCGATAGAGAAACCAAACATATTATAACACAAGAAAACAGAATATTTTTCAGGACCAAAAACTACATAAGACATATTCCGAGAATTGTCATTCAAAAAAAAAAAAAATTGAAAGTGGACACCCACGATATCTAGTATAATATTTTATGGGAGGTCTCTGCATTTTTCTGAAAATTTTTCATGGTTTTCTCCCGAAGTTTCTGAAACAGAAATAAATTCAGAAAATTTCGAAATTAAAGAAAGGAGTCCAATTCCTTTCGAAAACTTGTTGCTTAGCAATGAAAAAAGAACTGTGACCAGTTATTAATATTAATAACTCTGATGGTGACATTGATGGACTATTTTCCGAAATTTCCGGAAATTTGCTCTTTCCCTAACGAATCAATCCAAATACGATCCACTTTCACCGAGACTTTCACTTATATTTGGCCAGATTATTAGTTTTATCCAACAAAATACAAGGTGACTTCTCAATTCATCATTCGATTGCCGTATTTGAAAACACATGATCCAATAATATTTCCATTTTCTATTTTTTTTCAATGTTAACTATTGTTGGTATAGATATTGAATCATTTTGTGTTTTGAAAAAACGATTCTTCTGTAGAATTTAAATTCTCGTATACCTCTTGACGTCAGAGCTGCTTGGTCAAACCCGAAAAGATGCAAAAGTGCGCACAAAAGGTCATGGTTCATGGCGTCAAACGCACGTGAACAATCAAGCCATCAAAATTTTCAATTGGCTGCTTTAAGTTTTTATCATTGAAATCTAATCTTCATAAAATTGTGTTAGAATGGGGAATATTAAATTTTTGTCAGGAATTTGTTTTTTAACATGAATAAAAACAACAAATCTGAAAGAAGCGTTCTGCAGGATTATATTAAACGAATGATACGCCGAATAAAAATCTCTTTGGTTTCTGATAATTTTGTGATGACTTCTGGAATAAAAGCTGGATCTAGTCATCAATCAGTAGTCAGTAATCAGACCTTTCAACAAGAAGGGTGTGGTGAGAACAGCTTTTTCAGGTAGCCCAAAAAACCATGAGACTGCAGAGGACTAAAACTGAGTTGTAAACCTTTTTAAACTAAACAAGTAATTCCAGTATGATATGGATGGAGCAATCTGTTTCATAGAATTTTAATATGTCTTGCAGTGGTTACAGACAGCCACTATTGTTCATTGAAAATTTTATTGCAACATATGAAACCGATTCATTCGTTCCCTATTATGCTGCTGCATTTGTAGAGAGTGATCAGCTCAGCTTCATATTCTTCAGATTCTGAGGCTTTATACTCAGCAATGCATTTCCATAGGTGCTGCAATCAAACTTCTTTAACTTTTTCTGTTTCTGTGGCTCAATATTCATTTATGTTGAGTTGACTTATAGTTTTTTTCCCAATCACTTGATCACTTGAGAGTTTTCTGTCTTTTATTTCCTTTGTTGTTTCGTTTTCTATTCTCCTTCTAGAGAGTTAGGAACCATGAGGCTCGCATGAATGCTTTCAATGAGTGAAAAGTATCATTTTGTTATTGTGGAGCAAATTGGCGGATGAGCTGGTCTCCCAAACAATTCTGTTTTCCTATTATGAGGATCCAGAATGGCATATTGGTAAAACTTTTGATCAAATTGTATTCTCATGGGCTCTTGAAAAGTGTGCCGATTATCAAATTTGAAACTTTTGAAAGTTGGCGAAAACTACATACATATATTCAGGTTGAGATGAAAAATAAATAATATGAATGAAAAAAGTGTGTTGAACATTAAGTTTCCAGCATTCGGCTTCAAAACCGTTATCACTTTTGTTTCTTATTCCATTCATATGTTGCATATTTTAATTTGAAGTGGGATGATGATGATTGAATCTGTTGGCATGACTTATTCTTTCCACAGCCTCGTTGTGAGCGTAGCACTGGGGTCGCAAATTTTTTCCAGTTGAGGGTTAAAATCGACCAATTTGAAAATATTAAAAGGACGTTCAGGTAACTGATATTCAGTGAAAGATGAGATACATTTTATTAAAAAATTATAATTTCAATACGCTTCTAAATTTCGAGAAGTGACGTCAATTTAGTCCAGCGCATCGTCAGTCGTTCTAAAACTTTCTCAAGCATCCGAATTTTCGGTAGTTAACCTGCTTCTGTTGCTGCTCCATATATATTTTATTCATGAACACATTCCCTTACATTCATTAGTTCAAAGTTATGCTGATAAAATGCTAAATCCTAATTTTTTCGGAATGAGGAAGTGATGCCGAACACGTCGATATCACGATGTAATTTTTTTCTTAATTTTCCATCATTCCTCGAATTTATCCATTCATAACGTTGAAACTTAACGAGAAATCATTTCCAATCCGGCATATTGGATTTCCGGTGAAGAAATAGATTTTTTGGTCACCTTTGTGCAAAAAATGACTTACATCTTTGAGTTTATCTAGATGTTTATCGGTCAACAGAAAAGCGGCCTTTTGTCCAACCAATGAACAAGTTCAACTGTTTATGTTCGGAGATAGTGTGGGTATATCCTATTGCACAAAGAATGGAGCTTAGTGAAATTTTTCTTGTAGAGAGTTTAGTTTTTGGGAAGAACAGAACCATCCGAATAACTTACATGAAAATCTTTTTTTCAAAAACAACAAAAAGAAACATAATTATATATCCAATTGTTTATACCTCTTCATATCAGACAAACTAATGAAATTCATTCACATGAACCTATTCACTTGATTAACTAACTGCCTAAAATACAAAATGAAATAAAACTAACACAGTGAAATTTGAGGTGATGAGAGATTTAAAGACATTTGGACTGCAACTTTCCGCAATCAATAAAAGAGAAAAGTTCCTACCTTCTGGATTCTCTCGTAGAAATATTCCAAATTTTCTGAAATAACACACCCGAAAAATTTCATCCCTCTTCCGTAACAAATATCGTAATTTCAGATCGCGCTTTCTGAATCGAAAATTCTGATCAATAACAAGAAATTCCCTTTCCCAGAAAAAAATCCTTACAACTTCAGTTTTTCCACTTCTGGAAACTATCTAATATTTCTTCAACTACAAGAATAAGACTTTATCTTCTTTTCTTGAACGGACCCAAACCCAAACTTCAAAGTACTTTTTTCCGAGCAATCTGGAGACCTTCCCATACCGTTCCCTCAGATCTACTGACTGCATCCTTAGGAATCCAATAAACTATTCACCTTCTGTGGGTGGTCCTCCATATATCAAGTTTTGTTTTCACCAATCAGATTTGTTGAAATTTATTTTTCTCCTGCCCTATTAGGCGTGTAGAACCAAATATATACTGAAATTCATCAAAAATTATCCTATTACGTCTCAGAATCTCATTTCTGGGACTGTTTCTACGAACTCGTTTGTGGTTTGGAAGTTATTTCATTCCGCAGACGCCGAAAAAAAAAATATTCGCTTATCTCCACTTACTCTGTGATCGGTTCGGATGTTAGTATTTCATTTCACAACCATGTAAATTGAAAGAACGGTTTTTGGGTATCGAAAATGCTCCAAATTCCAAGAATTTTCTTATATTTGTTCGGTCTTCATTATAAACATCAACACTCCGACATGTCTCTCAAAGCTTTGAAATTGACTTTCATATTCTCTTTCAAATAAAATAATTAAAAGATTGCTTCTACTGATATTTAATTTCAATTTTTCTTCTTTCAACAATGCAAAATGAATTTAGTAGTTGTTGTCAGTTTCAAATAATATAGGTTTCGATTCTCAAGAACTGCAAAAGTTTTTTAGTTGTTTTCTTGAAGACATGCCTCGAAATCATTATAATGATTCATTTTGTCTATTGGAACCAAAACTCTTAAAAACCATTGTTTTTCATTATTTTCAGATTCATGAAGAAATTTTCATATATCATCGAAACACTGTATGAACTTTGCTTGAAATTTCAGAATGTGAAAGCAAATCTCCATAATGCCATAAAATTTTTCCCGAAAAAAATTTTTGATGGAGGTATTCACGAAGAATCTGTTTCAATTTTTATATTTCCAAAATAAACCTTTCATATTTATTTGATAATTTACTTTTGCATGTTATATTTTTTTTGGAGTTTGAGTAGGTTTTTGAATTGAAATAAGTAGAACAAGTGATCTACTTATTTTATCATTATTTTTTTCAACAAGAATATCATAATTCATTTTCACAAGAACTATCAACCACTTTCACTTTATTTTGACTCTTGAATGGAGCAAGGTGAAACAAGAATGTCATAATGAAGTACAGTTAGCATAAATATTGAATTCCCACTTCTAAAGCCATTAGACGCGAATTCTGAAAATTGCTCCATCTGCAAAATGATTCTTCGCATTTCACCAATATCAAGAACGTATTTCAACCTTTTCAGACAAGATGAAGTATGCTTTCAACGGTCAGGAGTATGCAAATGGGGTGGAAAGGTCATTTGCAAAGGACTCGGTTCTTGGAAGTTCCACCCAGGCTTGAGAATTACTAGTTGGGTATCAGAAATCGAGGACATGCAACTTCCTGTATCATGGGTGGTGACGCAGGAAAAGCTAATTGCGAATAATTTCTACCTGAGTAAATTTGTCTACTCACTTTCATGGGAGGAAATTTATGGAAAGTCATGGGAATATTATTAATTTCAAACGCGCACGCACAGCCAAAATTAATATTTGATTTCGGGAACATCTCCGGAAGTTTTTCATCGAATCAATTTCAGTTGAGTGAATAATACTGATGAAGAAGAGGGATATAACGTCATCTTCTCAGTTCACTGTTCCTACTTCCCTTTCAAAAATGTCGTTATTCTGAAGACCTTCCACTGAATGTCGAACCACATCCAACAGGTGGCAACACTTGACGAGTGTTGATATTAAATTTTGAAAAAAGGATGTTGATCGATTTATAACACTATATTTTCATGCGAAAACCAATAAAACAAAGAATTTAGAGTAGAAAATCAAAATCACTGCATTATTGAAAAAATTTAATCATATATTATTTTCCATCAAATGAAAAAGAATCATGGATTTCTCATCCTGAAAAACTCTTCTAATTGAATATTGGTTTTAAACCTGATATGAATGGGCACACTTTCTAAATCGAAATAACTCAGCTCGCGCTGAAACCGTGTAGACCCCAATTGAAGGTGGAATTATACGGGATGTTCCACAAAAATCGTAGTTAAATAATTTTTGGCAACGAAATGTAATTCAAGTTGACTAGGAAGATGACCTGTAGAATTTTCAAGGTTCGTGCGACTTCCGGTTTCAATGGAAGTGATACCGACTTCTGTTTTTCAAATTAGAAACCTCATATTTCATAATAAAAAATATATTTTTCATGAAAATCTGACTTGTCTTCAGAAATTTTTTTCAACGTGAAACTACTAATAAACATTGAAAAAATGGATATCTTGAAGGTTTATATTTTTTCTCAGGGAATGAGATCCTTGAAATACTTGGGGATGAGAGTAATTTACATCGTCCATAATTTTCATTCTAGAAAGAATAAAATTCGAGAAATTATCGACTCGTTTTTACAACCTTTGGGAACACATACAGACTCTGAATGTGAGTGGATTATTTCAATATCTCTATTCACTGAAAAAATTATGGACTTCCATGAAATCACGGGATTGTTTTTTCAACCTTCAACTCTAGAATATCTCAGACTATTATTCGGAATACAAATATACTCCGTAATTGCGCAAGTGCATCAAAATAAGCGATAATTTTGCATGACAGAGTGTTGTCTAAAAACTTCATATTTTCATTTTCGGAGAAAGAGCCCGACACTGAACGTGGAGGGTTCTTTCTCCAAAAACGAAAATGATCGAATGCAGTTTTTCAAAGACAATACGCTGGAATGCAGAGTTATCAGGTCATTTTGATGCACGAGTGTATTTCGGGGGAATATTTCCCGAAATTGCTATGGATACGAGCAGTGCAATTATCGCAGGGATTTTTCGCTCTCTACAATGCAATTATCGGAAGTAATTACACAAGTGCATCAAAATTACCGATAATTGCAAGACAGCGTGTTGTCTAAAAACTGTCTAAAAACTTTCTCCAAAAATGAAAATGACCGAATGCAGTTTTTCAAAGACAACACGCTGGAATGCAGAATTATCAGGTCATTTTGATGCACGAGTGTATCTCGGGGGAATATTTCCCGAAATTACTATGGATACGAGCAGTGCAATCATCGCAGGGATTTTTCGCTCTCTACAATGCAATTATCGGAAGTTATTACACAAGTGCATCAAAATTACCGATAATTGCAAGACAGCGTGTTGTCTAAAAACTCTCCAAAAACTGACCTCCACCTTCGGTGTCGGGCTCTTTCTCCAAAAATGAAAATGACCGAATGCAGTTTTTCAAAGACAACACGCTGGAATGCAGAATTATCAGGTCATTTTGATGCACGAGTGTAATTCGGGTGAATATTTCCCATATTATTGCAGGGATGTTTCGCTTTCTACAATGCAATTATCGCTTCAATTTTCGATAATTGCATTCTATTTACATGAAGTTTCTGACTGGAGGGAAATATCCGCTGTAATTTTCGATATTGCATTGTATTTACATGAAATTTTTGACAGGTGGAAAATATTCGTGAAAATTTTACATTTAAACTGAATACCACGAACTACTCAATAAAAGCCGAGATAAAAGCTATAAGAAATCAAGTTGATTTGAGCACATTAAACACCATCTATTTTGCTAACTTCCTATCTCTTCTTTCATACGGTAATAGTTTTTGGGGCCCCAGTTCATATGCTAATCACATTTTCGTGATTCAGAAGCAAGCTATAAGAACCATGTCAAATATGAAGTTCAGATCATCCTGTAGAGGTGCGGCTTTCAAATCATAAATAAATAATGTTCAAATCTAATAGCACCTTAACCATGCCAGGCCTATGTATTTATGAAATTTCACGTTCTGTACGTTAACATCCGAATTAGTTTGCAGATTTTAAAATTAATAACTCAACTAGGAGAACGTATGAATTTTTTTTCGATACATAAATGTTCGAATGCCGAGCAGAGAACTCTATATATGGGAACAAAACTGTATAATCTTTCTTCAACTAATATAAGACAGATTAGTTTATATAACGCATTTCGTAAGTCTGTATTAGGTATCATTTGTATTGAATTGTGAGCCATTTACCTTCAACGAATCCATAGATTTCTGTAAAGACAAGAGTGGAGGATATTTTTATTGTTATTGATATGCAGTGAAAACATTCACATTCACATTTCCAATGTGAACTTCAGTTGAAAAATGAACATCTTGATCCTTCGAGAAGTCTATTATTTTCTCAGTGCATACCGATATCAATATAATCATCCACATGCTGAGTCTGTATGTTTTCCGGAAACTACTTTTGGAGATAAAAAATTTTGAAAGTCAAGGGTTGTAAAATCAACCTCTTGATCCCAAGACAAGTTCATGAAAATATCAGTGAATATTTATATTAATATAATCAACGCACATGAAAAGTCTGAATTTGTTAAGAAAAATAGTTCCCGAGACTTTTCGGAAGGTTGAGAAACAAAGCCTGTGATCCCACGTGAAGTTGATAATTTTTTCGGTCATCATGTCGGTCATAATAAACCCACATGCGAAGTTTGTATTTCTTCTGTAGAATAAATTCCGAGAAAAAGAATTCTCAATGATAAGATTCGAAAATTTATTTTATTTATTTATTTACAAAGGGTATAGAGTTGAGGCAAGCCTATAAAACTCAAAAATAATCAAAATATACCCATTTTCATTCCAATTCCTCCCATTCTCAACTCTTTCCCGTTTTTAGATCAATATCTAAAATAGCATTTGCAAAGTGCATTTATATTATTGATGACTTTTTGAAAAACGTTGAAAAAATAAACGAATGTGACAAGATCTTTCAGAAAAATCTCGGAAATTATCTGGTGATGTACGACCACGGGTGTGATTATTCGAAATAAAAATAAAAACATTAAAAAATTATGGATTTGAGTTTTTGATGAAACTAAGCTTGAGAATATAATAATTAATTTTATTTCCATGATATCGGCACTAGCAGAAGCGCGATTCTATTTGGCCAATTCCTAATACTTCTCAACTTCCTTCGCAGTCATATCTATTGAGAAAACTATTTGACAAATCTTCGATATTTATAGAAAACGATGAAAATTGCCGACAAATTTGAAAGACAGTTCAATCAAATATGCTATTCCAAATAAGAAGTTGCCACCTCAAATTTCGGAAATTGAAATTGAATTACTAGAACAAGAAAGCGGTGCATGAATTTGTTTTCGCGTTATGGAACTGCTACAATAAAATAACTTTCTACAAAAGCACCTTCGCGAGGAAGGATGATTTCAGATTTTATCATTTGCACGGAAGATAACCCACAACGAATAAGCAGAAATCACTTATTCTTGGCAACGGTTGAAATTCTTAAATGAACTTCCGAAACTCCAAACTCGAATACTCATTACTCATAGTTAACAGCATTAATTGGGGGATAACTGGTTATGGGAGAAGTCGTATCGAACTCTGGCAATGCATCAATTAATAACTATACAGATTGGTCGTCAAATGCAGATTGAGTACCTGAAGTTAGGCCGTATAATCCAGCATTTCCGATACTCCATAAATCAGAAGAGCATGTAGGTTCATGCTTCTGGCAGATGGTGCTCGTCCACTCTGGAAAAAGTAGTTCACGAGTATACTTCAAGTTCATATAACTCACATCCGTAGGTGGAGAATGTAGCATTAAAGTTGAATTTCGATGAAATATCGCGATATTCTGCGATAATTTGGAATTCATCTTTCATAGAAAAATTTCAATTAACATCAGAATGATTTTTCAGTTACCACACTATTAAAATGTGTTCACTGATGAGAATCTGGAACTATTCACGTATATATATATATATTCTTATGAAAAAGAGAGCTAAAATAATACATTAAATGTTGAAACAAAAAGTACCTAAGCTGAGGTACAAAAAGAACGGGGTATCATAACATTCTTTGTATGATACTATAGAATCCTACGATACTATCAACACAAGTATCATACGATACTATACAGCCAGGGGAAAAAACCTCAGCCGAAAAAACCTGCCTCCCCGTAAACAAAATAACATAAAATATCAAATATCAGGAAAATCTTGAAAGACATCAGTGTGATCATCTTCATGTTATCCGTCGATGGGCTCTCTGAAATGAAAAAAGACAAAAGCAGAAAAGGAACCGATTATTCAGAATAAATTGAATGCATTTTGGAAATGCATTTGCTACTTTAAAAAACATCAACATTAAGATTTCTTGGCCAAATAATGTTCGGAGGTTTATAAATATTTATGACAGAAATGTCAGAAAATTTGAAAGAAATGAAAAAAATGAAAAAAAAACTCCATCAATTTCCCCTTTCCGAATCTGTTGAATGTTACGAAACTGATAATTTTTCAACATAACATGCTAAACTTGTAAAAAATCAATTAATACATAACCTTTCAACTGTCCTCTTTCACGAGGATTTTTTTTCTGTTGCCGTGTGGGTTTCTTGCAGAAGAATCTCTTTGATACCATGTTCATCAGCTAATTTGGAGACGTAATCACACTTTCCTTTCGAAATTCCTTCGATATTCAAATTCAAAATCCACAAATTGTTGCTCTCTGGTCGTGAGGGTTTTTTCAAACCAGATACGACCTTCCAGGTGATGATTTTTCGGCACTTCAGATGTTTGAAGACCGCTACGGGACCCCAATGAAAGGCAATCATCTCCCATAGATGAACCAAACATGTTATAACACAAGAAAACAGAATATTTTTCAGGAGCGAAAACTATTCACGTAGTGTGGTTTAATAGTTTTAACATTTCGCATGCTGCAGACGACAAAATGTTGTACAGGGTCCAGCAGAAGTCCTGGCACGAAAATAAAGTTCAATAAAAACATGAGAACATACTCGAAGTGAATGTTTTTTTATATTTAATACATTTCATAAATTTGCATAAGACAAATGACAACCTTTGTTAGCATAGCTCGGTTATTTCCTCACAGCCTCAACATTTTAGCAGTTTTGACTGTAAGGGGACTGCCACTTCTCTTTTTGTCTTCAGTAGATCTACCCCCCCCCCCCCCCTTAGAACATCTCCACCTTTTGAAATGAAATGAAACGAACAAATAATCGTAAAATACTCATTTATATCGAATAAAATTAACAAGAAATTAAAAAAAACAGGAAAATGAATTAAATCTTCTCAACAAGTGACTTTTGGTCAGATATCTCGAAATAGAAGTGTTAAAAATTGAAATTTTACACACAAGCTTATATCAAGAACCTTATGGTTTGAGTGTATTTTTTCATATCAAGAATAAACATTTGATTTTAGAAGGAGGCAAAGGATATTTTTAGTGGCAATTCTTTAACATTTCTTTATTAAACAAGTTATACATCAACCTGACTCGACGTCATTGAAATATACAGAGTCTCCTCATACAGGAGACCCATTAGAAGTGTATGGAAGAAATTAGAATTTTGATCACTTTCAAATTTTGTATAAAGATATAAGATAGAAGCCTAAAAGACCTCCATTTATGATATATATTCTTAATATCAACAACTTCTGCTTTTACATTATACTTATATTTGTATTGTACTATGTATTATGACTTTTTTCGAAACATGCATCTTCGAATGCCATTCATTATTTTATAGTTCCCTATGGCCATCTGGAGCTGTTTTCGAGTTATTCATTATATATAGTCAATGGAAGCGAATTCTCAGATCGGATTTCTGAAATGGCTAACCAAGAAGATATTCAACAGCATTCTGTAAAGAGAGTAACGTTTTGGAAGGAAAGTCACAAAGTTAGAATCCAAAATAACCCAAAACTCGATTTTGTCTGATGAAAACTGAATTTTTTTTACTTCAACATCAATTTCTGAAGAAAACATGAGTGAAATCTTTGAGGATTCTCCTTATCCCTTTATTTACTTTTTGAAAGAAATCAGAGAGAAAAATCAAACATCGAATATATTCAATACTCCCATTTGATATTCTGCTCGTAGCTAACAGTTCTTCCTGAATATCCCGAAAATTGTACATTTGTTTTTTCTATCTCAAAAATTGATATATTAGTGACAAAATAGCATTTCTTTTCGAAAAACCCTCATTTTCAGTTTTTTTTTTAATTCAAAATTTGAGACTCTCATTTAACCTGGAAGTATATCAAAACGTTATGTTCTCTACAAAGTGAGGTCGATATGTTTTCGGTAACCCATTTCGAATAACACATCTGCGATAATGCATTTCGCATTCGTTGAGTCCTCAGTCTTCTACAAGCCTCAATTATTTTTTTTTCAAAAACCAGTGGATAACTCAGAAACGGCTCTAGATTGTCATATGGAATGACACATGAAATTAAAATTAATGTGGCATTCAGATATATCCGAAAAGTCATAATATATAGGGTGGTCCATCACAGGTAAAAAAATTGGTAGGACCAATCTCAGTGAAAGCGGAAGGAATTGATATTTAGAAATAAGCATATCAAGAATAAAGGTCTACTCGGCTTGTATCTTTACACAAAATTTGAAGTAATCGAATTATTATTTTTCCATAAACTCGATAGAAGCGACTGCAATATGGAGAATCGACTCTGGAAAAAAACATAAATTATCGATTTCTTCAAATTTCATACTTTAATAACCTCGATTTATTCTTTGATTAATAGTTTCCCCACTTCATCAGCACCTGAAGTACCTTAATTTCACCCGTTAAACTCCCTTATTCCGCGGAATTGAGTCATCTACAAGTTTCGAGTTCCGTAAGAATTCAATTATCACTTTCCGCTGAAACTCGGAATTACACCGAACCGGTTCGACGCCAGTGAAGTTCATGAAACTTTTCTAAGATCAAACCTTACGTGTTTGTCGAAGATTAATTCTGGCCGATTCCGTCGGATGCCATCAATTCGAGAATTGAAATTATTGATTCGGTCGGCGTTTATACATGTTTCTATTTCGCAGCGATCGGGCATGTTCAGAATGCGAAATTCGAGGTGTGTGATTTGTTTTCTCAGCCCTTTAGGCTCGTTTCACTTCTGCCTTTGTGATCTCGGATTGGATGAACGTTTATTGAACGAGTACCTAGTTCATAGGTATGCAGCAGGTGAACCTACGAATGAATCTGCGAATTCAGAAAGCCGGTAGTATTTCATTAAAATATTCTTATCACATGAATGTGATGGGTCTCTTCTCTGTTCCAATTTGAGCGAGAGCAATACAACAATTTTCGCGCAGCGGTAGGAGGGCCTCTGGATAGTTACTTTCCGTCCAGAGTCGATTCGAGGACATTTCACACAATCGTCCAGTTTTAACTGAATGGAAAGGGCCCAAATCTGGTGTTTCCCGGAATTACTTTGTCAGAATCTTGCAAGATTCCGATCCAAATCTCTAACACTCTGGTGTTTCCTGGAATAACCTTGCCGCAATCTCGAGCATAGTTCCGAGTACGACCCTGGCAATCCTTGAGGGCGGTCGAAGGGAGTGTTGTTATGACTGTTCGACTAATACGAGCTTTATTGTGCGCAAACCAGACGATTCTGTTTGGTTTTATTGCTCTCGCTTAAATTTGAACAGAGTTTAGAACCAAACGCGGAAATCTTCATTTTCAGGAATTTTGAATAACTAAACAACTCTCTATCGGCCAAATTCGAGGCGAAGGGTTATTCAGTGTAATATTTGTGATTTCGCGTTAAAATTGTTCGGCAAAATTTGTAGATAGGGAGGGATATTGTCTAGAAAGTTGAATTGATATATTTTGTTGAGGAAACTGAAAACGGAAACCATAATTGAAAATCGCAATGTAAGAAGTAAACAGATGAAATGTAACATAGGTATAGTGAAAAAATATGTTTTTTCGAAAAGTGTAGAAATTATAGCCATTTTTCAACGTATGATTTCTATAAAACTACTTGTTCAAAATATCATATCGTAATACTTTTTAGACGCAAAATATAATGCTGAACATTTTTGAATATAACAGAGTTGTTCAGATCATAGAATTAAAGAGTTAGAAAAATAGAAAACGCCCTTACATCTGTGGTACTAAAATCTGAGTACGATGTTTGGCTAGTTTCTTACTTTTAAATCCCAGGTGTTGTGTAAACATTCAGTACAGAAATATAATTTCAATAGGCGTGAAATTCGAATTACACTTCTCGTAAATTTCCATTTAATTGAGTATTCTTTTTCGAGCTTTTGAAGAAACATCGTCAGTGACAAAAAAAACTGGTGCATCGAAAATCTGAAAAAAAGGTGAGAAAATGGTCTCATAGAAATTAAAAATACTTACTGCTGAAGACTCTCGTTTCAGAATTTATTGGTTCAGAATTTTTCTGAGTACCTGTTGTCATGCAATCATCGGAGAGAGTTCAAATTCAAATTCGACTTCGAATTCTTTATTCACGCAAAAGACATAGGTGTGCAACATGAACGAAAAGTATCCCATCAAAAATTACATGGGGTGTCAATATTAAACAATGTCGAGCTGGATCGATGCAAATGTCACATAACCTATTTATTCAGCTCTAATTTTTTTTTCATGACTTCTAGATTTGTATTCGAGATATCCTGTTTTGAATGCAAAACATCCTTTTTCACTCAACTGCCGAGATCTCCGGAACTACTGATCGCTTTGCGAACAGAAAAGCGATTTCTTTTTCTACAGAAAATTTCCTATTATAATCTGGAGTTTTTTGATTTACAAGAATTTTTTTTCCGCCAGTCACATAAAAGTGGAAAAAGAGCGAAAAAATGCCATTTTACAATTTTTTGTTGAATGGACTCTTTCTTCATCAATATTAGCGGAAAAGCTTAGTATCCCCTGAATCCGCAGATCGATCAATTCAGCAGTTTTCTGCTAGGTCCAAGAAAACTGCTGAACCGATAGATTCGGATTGACTTTAAGGAACATCAGGCTGCCAATTTTTTTATAACCTAAGCTTTCCCTCAATATTGATACAGTAGATTAACTGAAAAAATGGCAATATGATATTTTTGTGTTTTTTTTCAAGATTTTGTGACAGGTGAAAATATTTTTTTTTATTGATCTAAACAGATTTTCGTAGAAAATGTTCTGTAGCAAAATAGATCGCCTTTCGGCTCGCTAGGGGACTAGTTAACCTAGAGTTATCGGCAGTTGGGTGGAAATGGACCCTTTCGCATTCAAAACTGACTATGTATTTCGAAAGTCGTGAAAAGCAAATCAGAACTGAATGAACAGGTTATGCGACATTTTCATGGGTCTAGAAAATGAAAATTCTCCGTAAGCTAGAGCAAAAATTAAAATTCTAAAACTTTTCAAAACATCATATTTTTCAATTAACTTTTCAAGGAAAACAAACCTGCGAACAGGGGCATTTTCTTTTATTACCAAGAAGCTTTTTAGCATAGACCATTTTCCCATAAAGTATTAGGGCTGAATCACACTATTTTTGTTTTTCCACTATTTGAAGTTGTCGTATTCTCGCTCGTATCTCGAAGCTGATTTTGCAGGTGATAAACTCGATGCTACACTGCTGACTGCCTCAATAATTTCTTTTGGTACATTCATTTTTGCTTTCGCCAAAACAAATGTAAAGAAAAATAAACAGACATGTTCATGGCAACGCTAACGACATAAGCGACAAATTATTTATTTTTTTTTAAATTTATCTTACCCTTTTACAAATGAGAAACGAAGAAAATATTAAACAATACACCGACCAATACACGCAAGGTAACAAGTTTGACTGGCTCAAGGAGGTATCCTCCATTAGACATTAAAAAGCCTCTTATCTTGCTAGTAATGTTATATACTATTTTAATTGAACAAAATAGATTCGTGTAGAAAATTTTCTGTAGAAAAAGAAATCGCATTTCGGCTCGCTGGGCGACCAGTATTTCCGGAGATATCGGCCGTTGAGTAGAAAAAGATCCTTTTGTATTCAAAACTGGATATCTTGAAAGTGGTAAAAAACAAGTAAGAGCTGAATGAATAGGTTATGCGACATTTGCATCGCTCTTACTCTAACTAAAGAAAAATTCTCCGAGAGCGTAAAACAAAAAAGTAAAAATTCCGAAAATTTTTTCTTCGTGCTTTATCCGATGATTGAATGTCCACCAGTACTTTGAAAAATTGGAAACCAATAATTTCAGAAACAGGAGTCTTCAAGCTTCAGAAGTTGGTTTTTTATTTTTCATATCACCATTTTTCACTGGGATACAGCTTGTTGAAAAAATAATTCGCAAAATTTTTCTGTTCCTTTATTTGTTTCGCGAAGTGTATTATAAATGGAAACTTCCTTAATATCTGGTTTCAAGCTTAGAAAACCGGAAGTCTTTAGTTGTTCGTTCTCACAGGTTATTAACCTCCCTCCCACGAAAAAAAGCTATATCCGCCCTTGGCTGTTCATGAAGTAATGTAGCCAAAGATTATATCTCTCGATTTCAGGAACCTTCCGTTCAAAGGAATGAACAAGTCAAAGACCCATCTCGTATAATGCATATCCATAGATATTGCTTCACTACCCAACATCGAAATTTGAATGTTGAAATCAACTACGGTTCCTTTCAAACACGTTCGGGCCATGCAAGACTCTATTGAGGAGAAATCATCACCCTAAAATAAATCCAGAAGCTCAAATTTTCAATATAATGTGAATTTCTCAAACATTAGCATTCATGTCGAGCATTGGTCGGAAAATAATTCGGAAGGAAAAACTCTTTCTTGCACTCAAAGGAAAGTTTTGGGTTCTTCCCACTTCTTATGAACTGTTTTTTTGTACGAAGTTTAGTAGACTTGGAACGCGTTCATTTATTCAGAAGTGTTTCAGTCCAGAATGCCATAATCACAGAAACTGCTGCAAAGCGAACATTCGACCAACTCATTTTTCGAACAACCCTTCTCCATTATTAATTAGACAGTGGATCAGATATTCGAAAATATCGTTGCCGGTGAACCCTTCTTTCGCATGATACTTTTCGTTCGCACGCTACCCTGTAATGATGTACGTTATAGGTATAAAGTCGTTCCATTATATTCCTTCACAAACTAGTAGCCAGGAATTGAAATAACATACACAAACTCCCATAAATTTTTGGATATTATTCGCACAAAAGAAAAAAATTAATATTATAAAATAGTAAACAGATGGTTTCTGAACCTATCAAATACCTAACTTGTGCTGAGATTTAACAGTCAGAAGCCAAGGGCGCACTATTGTTAGCAAAATGTCTCAGTGTAGATATCAAGCGGTAAGATTAGCAATCAGAATATTTATAGTCACGAACGTAGAAAAAAAAACTCATCAGAAGAGATATAACCTTACACTTACAGTCAAGTTACTATGAAAGCATTGAACTCGTATGGCATTGACTCAGAGATGACTTATCGGTACACTAGCAAACTCAATGAGGTAGACGAGAAAAATTTCCTAAGGTCGCATTGGACAGTTTACAGTTCACTTACTATACCACTTCAAACATGATTTAATTTTTTGAATATCTCTCAAACTCTCTTGGTATTTTTGTGGAGAGTACGTCAAATTGAGAGAATTTAATTAATTATTCAACCGCGCAATGATGATCACATCTTGCGTACACGGTGGGAAAAATTGGCGATACTTGAACAAACACTTTTCAAACTAACGAGATATAAGAAAAAAAATGGTATATTACGTTCGTAATTTTTAGAGAAACTGATAATGTCATCAACTACTATCTTCTTTTGTTTTCGAGTTGAAGGCCAAAATTGAAATTTGGGCGATTTCAACTTCGGTCCGATTTTGTTTGTGCTAGAATGTTGAAATGAGAACATTATGAAGATACATTTTCTATAACAATCCAGTAGTGTACTCTGTTTTTTTCAGGAGGTGACCTTGCTGAGCTATAACAAAAGGTTGTGTAAAATTTCATGGAAACAATATTTGATTTTGACTCAATATTTTCTAGTACAAGTTATAGAAAATGTTTAAGGGATTCAATATAATCGTGGTTAGGGGTCTATGATCATACGCTAATCGGAGTACCTAGACCCTTCAAGATTCAAAACTCTAGTGGGTTCGTGTGACACATCATTACGAAGGTTTTACTATTATGTTCATGAATATACTGAACAAATCCTTTTTGATGTCATAAGATCGAAGCATTTTCTGGAGCATACTCTGAGAGTGAAGTGAGGTATTATGTATTTCTGAAACAGAAAACAGAAATAAAATGGAGATTTCTCCTGAGTCATATCAAACTGTTGTTTGCATAAGAAGAACACAACTCCTTGATATAGCTCAGCAACAGACGTTTTTGAAAGAAACATAGCAAGCCAGTGGATTGCTATGAAAAAAATGTCGGTATAATGTTTTTATTTCAATATCCTAGCATAAACAGAAACAGGGACGAAATATGAAATGGCCCAAATTTTAAATTTGGATAAAGCAATGCAATTGGATAAAGAACAGTTTGTGTAATCAGAGAAAACAAAGTGAATAATTATTAGGTTCTACTAATATCAGACTATGATCGCAGCTGAGACCTTCAATTTCGAAGATAGCAATTTCCAGGCATCATGAGTTCAATATTCGATCAGGACGCCTATGAATACATAAGTTCTGCAAATCTTTGGACGATAAGTACCCAACAGTTCTAAAACATTTCAACATTCGTGGAGCGAATGTGGTTGAGAAAAACACACAACGTTTTTTACTATTTTGGGTTAGATTTCTTTCTATTATTTTGGTCGATATGTTATCATTCTGATCATTTCTCAATCAGATGTTTTCATTTTATAATATGAAGTAAAAAAGTTGTTCCGTTTGAATATCAAAATATAATAAAAAATTGAACGGGTGGCTCTAGAGGACTGCCGCTGTGAAGCTATTGCAGAGCATCTATTCATAAATAAGAAGACAATATTGTTGATTTAAAATATTTATTCATCTTACAATACATGTAGGTTATTTAGGAATGTTCATCATTGAAACTATAGGTTTTTGGTAACTGAAATAAGAAACATACTTAAGTTTGTGATTTAATGTCTTCTAAATATCTGGAAAATACCGCGTCCATAGTGGTTCCATAGTTAAAAGTTCCGCGTCCATAGTGGATCATTTATCATTTTTAAATTCCTGTAAAGTGCGATGAATAAAATGCTCTACCTCGTCCAATTCCGGATTCGGAGAAACGTAAGTTGCTACCATGAACTACACATGTGTAGGCCATTTCTAAGTTTGCATAAGCATGCACAAATATCTCCAACAAATGTGCGTCTAGGTACGATTCCACCAAAATCGTGTGCGGCACAATTGTTCACGAACATTTTGTGCAGTACTTCAGTTGTACGCGTACAAGCTGTTAACATATTTAGCGACCGTTTCCACCGACAGAGCTGTGCGTAACTTTTGTACGCGCACAGTGCAGCACACAGTATGCACGAACAGGATCTCACTGTTCTCTCTCAGTGTTTCGCTTTCCTTCAACCTTTGAATATGGAGGATCAAGAAAACGTTGTGCTTTGTGCTGCAGCGTGTAGCGTGTGCAGGGGTATACACTTTGCTTGAAAAAAAAAATAAGAAAGAAACATAGATGTTTCCTTTTTGCAACATCGTAATGAAGAGATGAATCGATTCGTGGAATGATGATGAAAATAGACCCATTGAGTAGACTTTAAAATTTCACTCGAATATCGTGCGAACAGTTTGAGTTCCTGATTAATGCTGCTAGTCCTTTGATTGCTAAACGGGATACAAACTACTTTCTCTCCTATTCTGAGCCAAAATAATCTTCTACTTCCGCAAAATCTCGGTCGAGTCACAATTGAATTCTTTCGTCAACTTCTCAGTTGCGTCGTTTTTTTTATTTCTGTTGTAATCTCCGTGATTACAACCCACAGAACGGTATAAAGTTAAATTTTTTCGATAATTGTCCAGTTATTCCACTCCATGTTAGCGCGAACAAATAGATGTTTTCGCTAGCGTAGCGGAAGCAAGAATGAGTTCGCTGAAACATGTTTGTGTGCGACGTGCGTCGACCCGAGTCCACCGGTAGAAACTGTGCGCGCACAAAAGTATGCAACTGTACTCGCGAACTTTTCAACAGAGTTCGCGCTCTTTTGTTGCTGTTCTCTTGGACGAGTACACCGCAACGAACATTTGTGCGGCACACTGTGCGCAACAGTGCCGCACAGCTACCCCACCTCTTGGAACAGTATCTCGTTTGAATTGAACATCATGCATGTTTCGATAAGAAGTATCACATTGGTTCGTCTCGTAACGGAATCTAGTAAATCGTGTTTGTGACTATGTAAACTTTGGCAATTGAAAGTCATCATTGAAATGTCATTTCTATTACCAATGGAATCTAAGAGACTTTGAGCTATCGTCTGAACACTATTTAAAGACAGTCTTTTGTATTCTTGCAACAAAGATGCAGTCGATGCAGCTTGCCTTCTATTATGATAAAACTTAAATGCAGAATTATCATTTTTTGTCTTAATGTACAATTTTTCAATTTGAGTCACCCGAGAGAGTGCAACATATACGAGCTCCTGAGAATGTGATTTACTACGCTCATATACTTTTTCACCAAAAGTTCCACCTTGTGACTTATGTATAGTTAGATCAAGAGCTGAAGTTAATTGAAAATGATTGCGTTCGGCTTCACATTTTCTATCCGATGTTAATTAAATATTTGCCGTTCGTAATTCAATGGGAACAGAGATTTCCGACTCCATTTTGCACTGCTAGAGTAGCTGATTTTTGCTTTTTTTTCTAATCACTTCATCGCAATCAGAAAATTCTAGCCAAACTTTAATCAATGTGTTTCTTCCATCAAATTCCAGGTGTACCAATTTTTCATTGCATAAACCATCAGTATCGTCGATGGAAACAGTTGAACACCTAATTAATAATTGTTCGATTTATAAATTCCAAGATGGCATTAGAGCCATACACAATATATCAAACTCATTTTTGCAATGGGTTGAAAATTTCAGATCAATTTGATGAAGTATAAATTGAATTCTCTTGCTGTTCTGGCTTTTTTTTATTTTCAGGTTGGAGTTTGTGTTTGGAAATCCTTCCTTCGAAGAGCCGTCCCGCTGATCGTGATGTCCTTCTATATAGAATATTCAGATACAACAATTTTATTTTATTTTTTTAACGGGGAGACAGGTTTTTTCGGCTGAGGTTTTTTCCCCTGGCTCTATAGTATCGTATGATACTGGTGATGAAAGTATCGTATGATACTATAGTATCATACGAAGAATGTTGTGGTACCCCGTTCCTTTTTTTACCTCAGCTTAGGTTCTTTTTGTTTCAACATTTATTGTATTATTTTAGCTCTCTTATTCAAAAGAATATATATATATATATATATATATATATATATATATATATATATATCGTCGATGTTGATTATAATAACATAATGCTTTCCAACAACAGAAGTAATGTGATAAGGCAATCCTCCAGTGTCAATAACCGATTTTTTATGTAATTTAAGTCTAAAATAAGCTTCCTGCTCGGTACTTTCATCGCCAATAATGACGTCTGCGGACGTTGACAGAACTTTGTTTTCATATTGGATATTTAGCAATATCTTCATTATTGAATAATAAACGAACTCCATCAGGACATATTGTAACAACATCCCCCTTTTCGAAAAATCTCGATTCAATAGGTTGAAACTCATGCTCATCTAGTATATCTCCATTACCTATTTTTGTTAAAACTTGTGAAAATGCAACATAAGCTTATCTCTTTACTGTGGTAAGTTGGTACAATTTTAATTTTCTCCATAAAAGCAGTCCAATCATGCTCGTTCTGATTGTCTTGTAAATTGGTGTTGATCTTACTGGTAGTCATTGCTGTAAATCTCCGATCAAAATAATATCTTTACTTCCGAAATCTGTGTTTTTTTCTGTTATTTGTTTTAGACGATTATCAATTTTATGTGTCTGCTCTAACCATGACTCTGACATATCTGAAGAGAGATCTAGGTATATAATTGCAACGTTTCTGATGACAGAGGCAAAAGTTTTGAAAGAGAAATTTTGAGAGCTCTATGAAATGTTGTACCATCAATAGCCACGGCAGCTTTACCAGTTGAAGCGCATGTAATACAGGGTCTATCACGAGGAACCTCACCCATATTTATACGGGAAACTACTGAACGTATTTTCATGAGCACTTATAAGTATTTTACGATGCTGATGAAATCTAAAATATGTTCAAGGCATGAGCATCTCCGGTTTTTCCGGAAATGACGTCAACTTCCGTTTTTCAAATTAGAACACCATTTTTTTATTGCAGAAATAGATTCCTTAGAAAAATTTCAAGTTATTTTGATGTAACATTTTTCATGTTTGGTTGGAGAATTCTTTCTGAGCGGAAAAATTTAAAAAAAATATATAAAATAGAGCTCCGCTGAAACAAGAATAACTTCGAGGTTTTTGGATGGAAAATTTTCATTTTTGGGATTCTTCAAGATGTAAGATTGATGTATTCACTTTAAAAATCGAAATCGCGATTCATGTTACAGGGGGTGAAAAAATCGCTTTCAAAAGTAGGGATGACAAAATCGTGAAAAATCAATTTTTTCAAATTAGAACCCCATTTTTTTATGGCAGATATTGAATCTACGTTAAGAAAGAATGTGAGTGTATGCATCACACCCTTGCCCCAAAATTGATATTTTCTGAGTTATTCACAAAATTGAATTTTCAGCTTTTTCTTTTCCCTTCACGCCAAAAAGATGAAATTTTCAGGAACTGTTACTCAAACCATGTTTCAGATTTTACTACCCTAATATGCAAGAGAGTTACAGGTTGTTCCTAAATAGATGGCGAATTTTGATTCGAATTTGTATCGGAAACCTCTTTATTTCAACTAATCGGCCATCAGTTTTCTCTCCAGTGATAAATGAATAATTCCTCATGAACCATATATGCAGAAACTTACCATGTTTAACATTCTTCTGCAATAAAAAAAATGGTGTTCTGATTTGAAAAACGGAAGTTGACGTCATTTCCGGAAAATCTTGAAAGACATCAGTGTGATCATCTTCATGTTATCCGTCGATGGGCTCGGATACAGAGATTCTTTCCAAAACGACTCGCAATTCTTAATCTGAAATGGAAAAAGACAAAAGGAGAAAAGAAACCGATTATTCAGAATGAATCAAATGCATTTGCTACTTAAAAAAACATTAACATTCAGATTTCTTGGCCAAATAATGTTCGGAGGTTTATAAATATTTATGACAGAAATGTCACAAAATTTGAAAAAAATTACAAAAAAAAAACTCCATCAATTTTCCCTTTCCGAATCTGTTGAAAAATTACGAACTGATAATTTTTTAGCGTAACAAGCTAAACTTGTAAAAAATCAATTAATACATAACTTTCAACTGTCCTCTTTCACGAAGATTTTTTTCTGTTGCCGTGTGGGTTTCTTGCAGAAAAGTCACTTCGATAAAATGTTCATCAGCCAATTTGGAGACGTGATCACACTTGTCCTTCAAAATTCCTTCGACATTCAAATTCAAAAACCACAAATTCTCGCTCTCTGGTCGTGAGGGTTTTTCAAACCGGATACGACCTTCCAGGTGATGATTTTTCGGCACTTCAGACTTTTGAAGACCGCTACGGGACCCCAATGAAAGGCAATCATCTCCCATAAATAAACCAAACATGTTATAACACAAGAAAACAGAATATTTTTCAGGACCGAAAAAATTCGACATATTCCGAGAATTGTCATTCTGACAATAAAAAGATAAAACCTATGCAATAGCTCAAAAATAAAAATATGAAACTAATGAATTAATACAAACAAACTTGTTGCCACTTATTCATAAGAGGTCTTATCAGCCTTGTCCAGAAAACTCCAATATGCTATCGAGTATAGGGTAACCCAGAGGGGTAGCCTCATAAATTTAAACGATTCAGCAGGACGTAATAAATCCGTCTCTGCAGAATACAAAATGTCGGGGTTGATAAAATATAAAAAGGGTTAGGGTCCAGCCTTTCGTGGGAATTCCTTTTAACTTAACATGCATCAACCCGGTTATCTTTCATTTAGCGGTCCATATTTTTCCCACATAATAAGCTTCCGGATGTGGTGGCCGGAACGGTAGAACGATACAGTTATGTAGACTGAACGTGGCTAATGGTCCACCGCTTTGTGTAATCGCCGGTAATCCGCACCATCGGGCGAAGAGTTTTTTTTTCATATTTATCAGGTCATCCTGCGTTCTGCATTGCCATCTTTCATTCATGCTCGATTCGTGTGGCAGCGGTTTTGATTGAAATCTAGTACTTTTCTCGCCTGAAAATATATGTAGTACGCCAGGGACGGGCAAAAGGGAGGGAGGAATATTCCCTCCCAATGTTCCAGAGTATTTTAAGAAAAAAAAAAAGAGTAGTTGGCGAAATTTCAAAGCAGTCAAAAAAAATTCCAAAACTGTTGGAGAAATTTCAAAGCAGTTTGTAAAATTTCAAAGCAGTTGCAAAACATGATTCCTAGAGAGTTATGAAATACGAAGGAATCTGAATTAGAAAAAACAAGTTTGCAATCAGTACTTGACAATATATGTATAGCCAGCAATAAATGGTATTCTACCCAATATTTTTTCCATCAAGTGTTGAAAGAGATGCGGCCACAAGAAGAAGGAACCCAGTTGTTAATTTTTCAGTTACGTCGCATGGACTGTGCCATAAAAAACCATCTGGTATCATAAATTTAAGCTGTTACTTTCAGATAAGCAGAATGGTCATTAGGTACGCTCTTCGTACATTGTGTTTTAGTTTTGCGAATAAACAATAGGTGTAAATAAATTTGAATAATGAACTCAAAAAGATTCAAAGTGAAGTTTCAGTTATGTGGTGCCTTATAAAAATTCAAAAAAAATTATGAACAGAAAATGCACGAGGGAAAACAAGTGTGAGAGAAAATTATGGGTAGTGACCACAGAATATTGTCAGAATGACAATTCTCGTAATATGTCTTAGTGTTTGCTCCTGAAAAATATTCTGTTTTCTTGTGTTATAACATGTTTGGTTTATCTATGGGAGATGATTGCCTTTCATTGGGGTCCCGTAGCGCTCTTCAAACATCTGAAGTGCCGAAAAATCATCACCTGGAAGGTCGTATCTGGTTTGAAAAAACCCTCACGACCAGAGAGCAACAATTTGTGGATTTTGAATTTGAATATCGAAGGAATTTCGAAAGGAAAGTGTGATAACGTCTCCATATTAGCTGATGAACATGGTATCAAAGAGATTCTTCTGCAAGAAACCCACACGGCAACAGAAAAAAAATCCTCGTGAAAGAGGACAGTTGAAACTTATGTATTAATTGATTTTTCACAAGTTTAGCTTGTTATGTTGAAAAATTGTCAGTTTCGTAACTTTCAACAGATTCGGAAAGGGGAAATTGATGGAATTTTTTTGTTATTTCTTTCAAATTTTGTTACATTTCTGTCATAAATATTCATAAACCTCTGAACATTATTTGGCCAAGAAATCTTAATGTTGATGTTTTTTTAAAGTAACAAATGCATTTCCAAAATGCATTCGATTTATTCTGAATAATCGGTTTCTTTTTTGCTTTTGTCTTTTTCCATTTCAGATTAAGAATTACGAGTCGTTTGGGAAGAATCTGTGTATCCGAGCCCATCGACGGATAACATGAAGATGATCACACTGATGTCTTTCAAGATTTTCCTGATATTTTATATTTTATGTTATTTTGTATACGGGGAGGCAGGTTTTTTCGGCTGAGGTTTTTTCCCCTGGCTGTATAGTATCGTATGATACTAGTGTTAATAATATCGTTTGATTCTATAGTATCATACAAAGAATGTTATGATGCCCCGTTCTTTTTTTACCTCAGCTTGGGTACTTTTTGTTTCAACATTTATTTTATTAATTTAGCTCTCTATTTCATGAGAATATAGATATATATATATATATATATATATATATAATATATATATATATATATATATATATATATATATAATATAAATATATATATATATATATATATATATATATATATATATATATATATATATATATATATATTCGAAGCATGATTCTATAATCAATTTTATATTCTATGGCTGCACTACTCCGCTGTTAACCTTGCTTGGAAGGGGGAGTCACGTACAAAAAAATTTAGGAGCATCAATGGAATGGAAGTTTGAAAAATGGCCACTGTACGAATTCTCCTTCTGTACGAATCCTACCATGCTTTTCCCTCTTGCTAATCACTTGACTTTACTTTTTTTAATATTCTGATCTCTGCAATGGAAATAGCATAAATTACAATTCTGAATGAAAAATGTTCTTTCAAACGATGTATCATGAGCCGATACCCATAATTGGGTCTTTCACCTGTCTGCTGAAGAGCTTTGACTATGAGGTTTGCAGTCTAAGTAAGGAAAATGACAATTTGAACATTTTTCGTGACTTTCCATAAACATGTTAACCCCAGTCAAGATAATAAATTTATAATATTTGGCTCTTCCCCATTGTAAAATTCATTGTTCATAAACATTTTTTTTAATTTGAGAATGAAGCTTCAATGAAAATTCATCTCAGTGCCGTGCATGTACAGGGTATTCCAAATTGCTTGATTTTGACTGTTTAAGGTACTACTAGACTAGATAGGTAAAAACTTCGTAAGGTGTGAAAACCGTTTCACGATTTTTTTTTAATTTTGATTTCGAGAATGGGCCATAACTTTTTCATTCAGGAAAATATCTGAAACAATGAAGAAGTTATGGCACATCTTCTGACTCGAAAAAATTTCAAAATATCGTGAAACGATATGCTTTCAACGTTTTTGCCTATCTAGTGTAGAAGTACAAGAAACAGCCAAAATCAAGCAATTTTGGATTCCCTGTACAGATCATCGACATCAATATCAGCTGATCAGAGGAAGAATTAACAATATTCAATGCTCAGGCAGACTCATAAATTCGAAGAATCTGTAAAAAAAATTTAACCAATAGGTAATTCTAATTTTAATTACAATACTACCTTCAGTTTTTCACAAGCATCGTTGGTGACCATCGATTATATAATATATTGAAACAGAAGAACATGCTCCAACTCTCACGAAATTAATTTAAAGTTTTTTCATATGTGAAACTGACAGCGAAGGAAATATTTTTTCGACATGGTCATGTGGAATTTTCCGACATGAGATACGAAACCTCAATTTATCGCCGCATACCGTGGAACGTCTACAAAACGTTTGCAATTTCAAGATAACCTCCGTTTTGCAGAACTCTTTCAATTGATATGGCCCTCGCTCAATACGGCCAGACTATCTCGCCGACAAAATCTCCGTTTTCCTTACCCTTTGTAGTTTTGAGTGATGGATGGCTTCGCTGCCTTTTCTAGTCGCTTTCTCGAAGCCGAAATAAGCCAAGATAAGAGATTGAGGAATGATCCTTTTGTGTGCCTGATATTCGGAAGTCATGACCTAGTCAACTGCAGCGTTTTAATTTGTCCATATCATGTCGGTGGGATCAACAATATTCGTGAGAATTTTTGATATTCTTGCAACTCGTTTTAAAGCTGGATGAAGCTCTTATCGTATGGAAATTTTTCCGTGATGAATAAATATGTTAGAAATGAGTGGGAAAAACTTTTTCTGAAATACAATGCGCACTAAAATCAACGCACATTCTAAAAACCCAAATTTGATGAAAGTTAACTCTACATTGACTTTATAACTTATATTTTATGTTCTCTCGGGAAGGTTTCGAATGAAACAAGACACATTAAATGAAAGAAAAATTCATTATTTAACCGAATCTTATGTGAAAGAAGAGAAATGAACAATTTCTAAGATATTGAGATGCTGATAAGTTATTTCTCTATTTCAGTATCGTAATGATTTTATTACAGTACTAAAAGCAGTGCTGTAATGAAACTCATTACAGCATTGTTTTCAGTTATATTTTTCGTTTTGTGGTTGTTAGTACTGACCTCCGATCCACTCAATTTTCGAATCAAATCAATTCAAATTCCGCAATCTGTCAAATTTCGTTAGTGACACCAACTGCCAAGATGCAATATAAAAGTCACTAATCTGAATTTTTATTTGAATTTCGAGAGTTTTCCACAAAATTTTACTGAAATAGAGAAAATATCGTCTAATACTCGTTGCAGAAGTCAATTCCAACACTCCTTCGTCGCTCGTTTTCGAATTTCGCATTCGTGTTGGAATAGGAGCTCATTTTGCAACTTGTTTTAGAATATATTATTAATACTTCGTATTTCCACCCCTTGCGTTAATTACAGCTCGGCAACGACGGTTCGTACTAAAAATGAGTGATATTAAAATTTTCTTATCTAATCTTTCCCAGATTTTTCCGAGTTGGATTCCTAAGTCATTAAGAATAGCTGAATGATTTTCTGCACTTCTCAGCCTTATATTGAGGTTGTTCCAAACCTGCTCAATCGGATTGAGATCTAGACTTCTTGCTTGCCATTCGATTCGAAAGACTTCAACCTCCTGAACGATGGCATTATCGTCCATGAAAATTAAATTTTCATCGATGTATGGGGCAAATGGTACTACATGCTCTTCAAGAATGTTTCTTATATACTTATCAGCATTCATAGCTCAATTGCCAAGGACCACTAGGTCTGTGCGAGCAGTCAAATATATTCCACGCCATACCACAATCGATCCTCCCGCGGAACCAGAAGTATTCAGGAAATTGCACTGAGCATATCTTTCATGTGGACGTCTGTATACAAGGGAACGTAGATCACAATGGTAGAGGCAGAATCTAGACTCATCTGTGAAGAGAACTCTTTCCCAATCGGCCTCTTCCCAATGGATATGCTCTTTCGCAAAATCCAAACGCGCTCTTCGATGGGCTGGGGTAAGAGCTGGTCCTCTTGCCGTGACACGAGGCCTTGAATCATTTTCTCTGAGGCGATTTCTTATTGTCTGAGTACTAATTTGCACCCCATGAGTTTGCTCTAGCTGATTTTGAAGGAGGCGAGCGGTTGCAAATCGTTGTCTCAACGAAGAAACTCTCAAAAAACGTTCTTGAATGGGAGTTGTTACCTTTGGTCCACCCTGTCCTTGTATTCGGACCTTCGTACTTGTCTCCCTGAATCGCTGTAACATTCTGGACACACTTGTATGGGAAACTTCGAACCTTTCTGCAATTTTTGTGTATGTCCACCCTTCTTCTCATTAATGGAGTTAATACATTCAAAATCTGACAATATCATTCTTTTTTAATGCTGCTGTGAGAAAACACCTGTATTGAAGAAAAACGTTGAAAGTGGATAACATATGCATGCATTATTCTGATGAAAATAATTATCATCGAGAAGACCTTCAGTTGTAGAATAAATTTGAGATTTCCATAATGGGTAAATTTTTTTGCGCAGTGTATATGGCTAAATGTTCAGATTGGACAAGAGATGGTCAATCTTCAACATTCTAAAACTGTCTAAAAAAATCTTTCTTTGAATCAGATAAAGAATTCTGCAGGGTACTACACGGTAAGTGCGGAACTCTTCGGTAGAGGAGAAATTTTTTGTGAAGTTTTATTTATTGTGAATTGAAATAACAAATCTCAGGTTCATATTTGGCCTCACTCTTTTGTAATTACTCTGTAAGCTAGAAGTCTTACGAGGGAGCTAATTATGTATTGTTAAAATTACTCTCCAAGTAATGAAGATAGATAATTTCTTCTCAAGTTATTTCATGTTGGGAACAAAATATTCATATATTGATTAGCATGAGATATTACATCTCTGTTTGATAAGTATTTAGATAAATGCTTCTATGAATGCTTCATGGTAGCATTATAATCTATTGCGAACAGTTAGATTTTATTTCACTCTTATGGCAATTCCTATAATACAATATACAGGGTGTAGAAAAAACATGCGGCACAAATTTAGGGGGTTATTCCTTGGACTATTTTAAGAATATTTGTACCTCAGACGATTTTTCGAAAATCGTCTCATTTCGAAGATACAGGGGTGGATTAAAAAAAACAATATTTATTACTTGCAAGATTTTTAATTACGAATACTGCTGAAAATGACTACCCCCAGCTATGATACATGCATCCAATCTTCTCCTCATTGACTGCCGAACTCTTTCAAAAATACCAGGGGTGTTTCTTATTGAGTTGCACCCTTCTATTATCCGATTTCTCAAATCTCCTACATTTTCTACAGCAGTTGTGTACACTAATGACTTCAAATGGCCCCATAGAAAAAAATCCAAAGGATTTAAGTCTGGCGATCGAGCAGGCCATAAGTGAGGCCCACCTCGGCCAATCCAGCGATCTTCATATGTTGCGTTCAAAAAATCACGAGCAACCAAACTAAAATGTGCTGGTGCACCATCGTGCATAAACCACATCGCAATCCTTGTTACCATTGGTACATCCTCTAAAAACCCAGGTAGTATTTCTTCCAAAAAGTGTCGATATATTTCGCCGGTAAGTCTTCCCGGTAGAAATACCGGTCCAATAAGATAGTTACCCACAATTCCAACCCAAACGTTTAATGAAAATTGATGTTGGAAACGGTCTTCAAGTGTCGCATGCGGATTTTCATCAGCCCATACATGGTTATTGTGAAAGTTCCTAATTGAATTTCTTGAGAAATTTGCTTCATCAGTAAACAGAATCAGCATCAGTAGTTGAGGGATTTGAATCAAAGTTTGCAGAAGCCATTGACAAAATGCAATACGTGGAGGAAAATCAGCAGGAATAAGTTCCTGAACGCGCTGAATGTGGTATGGATACAAGCCCTGCCGCTTTAAAATGTTCCAAATTGTTTTGTTATTAACATTGAAGGTATCTGCCAACTTTCTGGTAGAAGTACCTGGATCTTCATCTACCATGTTCAATACATTTTCTTCTAATTGTACTGTTGTTACTGTGTTTGGCCTACCTGGTCCTCCACTTCGTTTAAATGAGCCTGTTTCATTAAGGCGTTGATGGATAGTTTGGAAGGTTTTTCTATCTGGGACATAACGATTGGGAAAATGTTCACCGTACAACCGCTTAGCCTCCACCGAATTTCCATTAGCAAGTCCATACATAAAATGCATATCAGTCATCTCGGCGTTCGTATAGCGATTCATATTAGAGAACGTTACTAACAAACGTAAAATTATCAGATAAAAATACTAGAGAAAATTGAAAATGACCTTTGACAACTATCAAAAACAGTAAATGATTTATGTCATAATGGAAATGTAACCAACTACGTATGAAATCTGCTGTATCTTTTCGAAAAAAAAATAGATTTTTCTTTGCAAATCTAGCCCTGTATCTTCGAAATGAAACGATTTTCGAAAAATCGTCTAAGGTACAAATATTCTTAAAATAGGCCAAGGAATAACCCCCTAAATTTGTGCCGCATGTTTTTTCTTCACCCTGTATACATAAAAATTGAGTGACCAAGTCAATACAAAAATCGAACAATAATTATGAATTTCATAAAACTACGAATCACATGTGATCTCCACTTCTTATCTCAAACTTATCCATCAAATTTCATCCACCTACACTGACGTTCAGGTTCGATTTGATGGTAGATGTTGGAATCAGATCCTTAACTTTGAAGACGATTGCATATCTTCCAAAAAAGGCGAATGTTGTTATCTCTCCAGAAAAGTATTTGTGGTAATCTCTCCAAAAGAGCTTGTCTCTCTCCAGAAAGGTTTCTGAAGTTTTCCTCTCTCCAAAAATACCTTCAGGTCGGAATGCGCCATCTCAGCTCTGATTTCTCATCTGTCAAACAGAAAATAGTCTTGTTGATTTTCAAATAACTGAAAAATTATTCCGAAATTACTTCAGTGTGGAATGAAGCTCTTTTCGTATATCATAATTGAAAATTGGTAAACTATGTCATTTTCCGGTTGAAATGCTATTTTTCCATATGATTTTCGCTATAGGATGAAATACAGTTAATGTCTATGAATAATATAAGAAATTGGTTCCAGTAGTTTTTTAGTGGATCCGAATAAATACAATTTCGTATTTTCATATTTTGAATTTCATCAGATGAACATTTTAGAGTTAACTGAATTGTGAATTCGAATCATTCTTAAGTACATTTTTTTATCCAAATCGGTTCAGCCGTCTAGAAAAAGTTCATAAACTTCTCCATATTCCTGAAGAAAAATTAGATTTAATATGAGATTGACACTCTCGGTTGCCACGTGAAAATCCCATTTCATTTCCGACTTTTCCGACTCAACTTACATTAGTCATTCGATTCTCTATAAAAAGCTCCAACGTGAAATATATGAAATAATGGAAGTCCCCCTGGTACATTGTGAGTTGCTTCTGAAGTAGAGAGAAAAATAAATTCTTTTCAAGAAGTTGAGTGGCAATGAATTTTTATCGTGGTGTGAAAGGGAAAAGAAAGAACGTTGAAAGCATCCATCGTACTCATGCGTTTTGAATGAATAAACAGCGAAAAATAAATTCTGTAGGAATATGAAATATTAATGTTTGATATTTTCAGTGTTTGCTCCCAGCATGAAACATATGTTTATACGTGTGTTGTTTCCCTACGTGATTTATTAAATTTTTCGTTCATTTGATGAATATGCATATATGCAAGCCGGACCAGTTGAAATTACTATGAGATTTGGAAACGTATAATAAGAGGAACCACTTTTCGTGATGAACAACATTTCGCAAAATTTTTTTGTACAAATGCCATTGAAAGTGACACTTTTGATGACAACGAACAATGCTGAAATTGATTGTTTACCTCATTTTCTTGGAATCGTGTTGAAAATACTGTTAACATTGGTGTGAAAAATATTTTTAATACTGACGTTGAGGAGCTTCGCAACACATTAGAATGCTCAGCACCATCAGTACTTGAAGAAATCGGAAGTACAATATTATATGATGATAATCAAAATTCTGTTGAGGTTGGGAAATTTTTTTCAACAATGACATGTCTATATGCAATGGAATGATCAATATAGTCCTCGGCCACCGTCGTAAACTTCCATCCACCAAGTTTTTTCATAGCCGTAATATTTGCTCCTGATTCTGCTAGCAATGAAGTGGAGAATCTTCGAAAGCAGAGTCCTGTATATTGCTTTGGTTCTGGCAGTTTGAGGAATTTGGCAACAATAGATGGACTATAGTAAGTTGTATAACCAATGATTTCTTTATTATTCCGATGTCTTCCACTGATAAATTACACAATTCTCCACGCTGACAGGCTCCAAATAATCTGAAAAACCTTTACCATCAAGTATTTTTCATTTATTGCCTCCTTTATAAACTTTTCAACTTGTTCACGAGTAGAAATTTTCGATTTTTTGGACGATATCCTTCACTTTTCCTTCTCAAATTTGCAAAAACCGTAAAATATTTAATAACATCCATCTTTTTTAATTTTATCATTGAAAATTTGCTCTACAAAGTTGATGAACAGAATATTGTTGATTTTTCTTCTAAGTATTCCAGGAAAACAATTTCACTGAAGTTTCCTTCTACATTTTTCAATTCACACCAGGCCAGGAAATCGTTATATGCAGTATTGTACTGCTGATCAAATTTTTTGGGCAGGAGTTCCAGATCTGCTCTTCTTGCAGACTCTTCAATATCGAGAAGAATAATCAAATCGTCACTTTTATGGATAATTAGACTCTCGAAAAACATATTAAGTAGTCGAAAACCCAAAACGAAAATTAGACAGGAACGAAATTCAAAATGACAGCGTCTTTTATAATTTGTTAGTAATCATTACGTTGGCAACGTTTGCCAGGCACAACAACCTTTTGATTATTTGAATATAAAAATGCATCTTGAAGTATATTGTCATTGCAAATTCACCCATTTTATCATCAAAATGGGGCAGTTGTACAAAAAAAGATTGTACGGTATTTGTTCGTGAAATTGTTCAAATCGCTGCGCTCATTTCACAAACTTTATTACTCACAAAATGAAACGCCATTTTCAACACTCTTATAATAAACAACTATTGAATATCAAAATTCTCGACAGCATTCATATGACATCAGAAAAAATTAGAAAAGCGCTGAATGCTGAATGATAGGAGTGGCTATTCAAGAACGGGTCGCATTTCTAGAGGGTGTTTCAAAAAAAGGTGACCCCGTTTTGAGGACATATAGAAAATTTAAAAATAATCAGGGTTTGTTTTTTTTTAAAAATTTCATAAACCCAAAAAATTTATTGAACAAAAAATCAAAAGAGAATAATTCAAATAAGAGAAGAAACCATTGAAGAGAATTCAGTAAGATAATTTATTTCGTTTGTTTTCACGAATACATAAGTCTATCCTTTTTTATAATCTACAACACGATTTGGAGTTGGCCATTTCAGTTCATTAAAGAAACGTTGAGTTCTGTCTTTCAATGATTGGAATAAATTTATCTCTCTAAAAACGACTTTTTTAAAATACGACTGTGTAATGAAAGGAATCAAAATAGCATTCATAGCCAATGAATCGTAGCTTCTGTCCCTTGCCAATCCATCAATCTAAAACATGTTTATTCAACCAACTACGACACCTTCTATAGAAATGCAGTAGAACTCCACCTTGCTTACAAAATAATAAGGACAATAATCAATAACTCTATATCAGTATCGGTTATCACTTCATAATTTTCAAAATCAAAATATTCCGAAAACGATACAGAGTATCGAGTTCTTTCGGGAGTACCTCTTTCGTGTAAAATTAAATGATGTTTAATTTTATTAAAAATTGTCCCTAATGAATCCGATTTTGAAAAAGCTATGTTCAATTTAACTTGGTGAGAACCGTGTAACTATGAGAGTAAGACATAAAAACTATTTCTTCGGATGAATCAGCTTCTAAACCTATTCGTATTAAATTTCATTACAATGTTGCCAGTAGTTTCGCAAATTCGCGAAAAATGTGAAATGATTATTTTTTCCTAAATACCCCTCATCTTGAGTACGAATGGCGTTACGAAAATTATTCACTGAACAAACCCCAATTATTGATCAGTTTCATATTTTTCCCAGAGACAGAATAACTTTGTTCTGCAACAGCTTGTATAGGAATAGGGCAATAATTCTCATTTGATACGCAAAAAAGACCAAACATTTCCTTGGCGTGCTGGTTAATTTTCAACTGTAGTGTACGCGGAAGAGATCACTAAAAGGATCTCATCAGTATTGTTTGTCTTGACGAGATTACAAGAGTTCACCACCGTGGAGACATTGCAGGCAGCCTACCACTCAGTATTCCACAGCAGAACATCAAATATACAGGGCGTCTCACCGGGAGTGCGCATTAGAAGTTTATGGAGAAATAATTATTCGATCAATTTCAAATTTTGTGTGAATAAATAAGCCACCTAGACCTTCATTCATGATATATTTTCAAATATCAATGACTTCCGCTTTCACCGGAAATGGTATCAACTTTCTTGATCTAAAATGGCATTCTCATATTGTTTATAATCGAAAAAAGCTCCATTCAGTGATCTACTTATTCATGATTCTGAGAGATCAGCTAGATGTTGATGTACTAAAAACACTTTATTTTGCCAATTTCCAGTCAATATTATCGTATGGTATTATAGTTTGGGGAAGTTCATCTCAGATTTGTGATATCTTTGTGGCCCAGAAATGGGCTTTACGAGTAATTTTTAGATTACCTTTTAGGAAAAGTTGTCGTGGATTATTTAAACAGCACAATATCATGACAATTTACAGTTTATATATATATATACAGGATACTGATATTTATGCATAAGAGAAATCACTATTTTTCGGCTTATAGAAATACTAACTCAAGAAGGGTTTCTCCCTACATTTATCCTAATCACAAGTCAACAGCCAGGAAAAACAGTGATGTTTATGCTGCGATACGATTTTTCCATGAGAATTACAGCAAATAGATAGTTTTCAACTATTTAAGAAAAGTATTGGTAGATTTCTCATAACATGTGAACCTTATAGTATTGAGGAGTTTTTGGAATTTTGTAAAAAGCATTGAATATATTGCTATAAGGTATTTATTATTTTTTAATTAACATGTTCTCACTTTCTGTTTCTTTGTGATGTATGATTGTTGAGGCTAATAAACTACTATTACTATTACTATTTCAAATGACACCCTGCATATTATGAGTTTTTTGAATAGATCTTCGAATGCCACATTCATATTATGTATCATTCCTTATAGCCATCTAAAGCTTTTTTAGAATTATTCACTGTTTTCTGAAAAAAATTACAGATTGAGGCTTGTAGAACACTGAAAATTCAATGAAAGCCCAACGCACTCTGTCAGATCTGTTTTTTGAAATGGGTTACCGAGAGATATTCGACGACACTCTGTAGAGAAAATAACGTTTTGATATACTGAGAGGTAAAATGAAAGTGTCAAAGTTGGAATTCAAAAAGCCAGAAGCTCGTTTTTTCCAAATAGAAACCTAATTTTTTCACTCACATATGAATTTGTGCGGTAAAAATAAGTGGAGTCTATTTACGGTTTCCTTTATATAAAATGTACCATTTTCGAGATATTCAGAAATAACTGCTACTAGCCTAATATTATTATAATATGATCTTTGTTCGCCCTCTCATAAAAATCTTCGACTTTATTCAGAATATTTTTTCATGCTCCTGTTGTTGATATTCCTCAAACTTATTTCATTTTTCGAAGAACCACTAATTTTTTTTACCTCTCATAATTAAAATAACGAGTGTTCTTTCGGAAAATATAACAGACATAGTCCTGAAACCTCCCGAACTTTTATTCAGATATATCAGAATAGAAAATTGAATCATAACACATTCTGAAAATTTCGTCGAACTACTTCCAAACATTTTTCGCACCTTCTCAATATATCTTGGTTGGTGGATTTCCTCATTCATTCTGGAACAGAATTCTGCCAAAACATTGCACGATAAATTCTTCAGTTGGAACAAACCTTGATTATTCTGAATAAATTCATACAGATTCTTCTGAAAGGGTTGTAACGTTTAAGTCGTCCCCTTATATGAGACGCCACTGGCGGCATCTGAAGATCTCTTGCGCGGCCGCGTCAGCGTTGATGATAGAATCGTTCGATTGGGATCGATTGAAATCGGGTGGTCGCGAGGATTTTTCACGATGTAAATCGAGAGGAATGAAAATTCGATGAATTCTGGACTTGTTTTTTCAAGTGAGCAGAGGTAGCGATTTGTCGATTTTCCTGGTTACGATTTTGCCTTATTTTCTCTCAGTGCTTGTGCCTGATTTAGTTAAGTATTTTTTTTTTCTTTATTTGATATTGGAATATAGAATAGTAATTTTTCCACTTTGATTTGGTTTTATATTCTCAAATCATTTTTTCATTGTTTTCAATTTTTTTTGAAACATACCTTTATTCCTTTTTTTTTGGCATTCACCAGGAAGAATCGATCTCCTATTTCTGGTCGGTTGAGACTTTACAATTGACTTGATTTTTCTCCGAATTGATTATTTTTCGGAATTTCTGAGACATTAGTTTTTTTGTAATTTTTTTTCTTGATTATTCTTCTAAATTTCCGAAAGGATTATTTTTTTGTATTTTTTTTGTATTTTTTTTATTGACTATTTTTCCAAATTTCTCACAAATTTTTGTGTAATTTTTTTGATTAATTTTTTTGGACAGAACGATTCGGAATTTGTAATTTTACTTGCCTACGATACTGATCTCGTTTTCTATATAGGAGAGAAGAGTTGACTGTTTTTTTCTATTGTGAGACAGAGATTTCAAGGAAATCCTTCGAATAGAAGCCGTACGACGGTGTCAGCTCAACCAACATCTACGAAGCTGACGTTTATCTCCAGAAAATCAGCAACCATCTTCGCATTTCTCTCATCCGCCATTTTGCCATCACCAGACACTACAGTATTAGAGAATCTGAAGATCGATTCCAGCAGGAGATAAGAGATCAGTAACTATTCAAAAGTTTGTTACCGTTCTGTTATTTGAATTATAGATTTCAGCCTTCCGCAATTTTTTTTTAATTCCAATTTTGTGAAATTTTTCAAATATACCGATTATTAGTTTTTTGTTGTTATTTCTTCTTCAGGCAAGTTTCTGTTTTTCTTATAATTCAGTTATATACCTTGGCTTATTTTTAAGCCTGGCGCCCAACAATAAAGAGAGTAATCAATTTCGTCAGTTCTCTTTTTTTTTCTTTCTTTTCAACTCAGCCCTCACCGATATAACTGAGCAGCCGACAGGCCAAAGTGCTGATTTTTGCCAGGGTAAGATCACACAATTGGCGCCCAACGTGGGGCCCAGTGACTGACGGGGTTGAATCTCTCAATCCTTGCCTGATAGATGATCTAACTGATTTTAGATTTTCGATATTTAGTTAAATTATTTTTTTTCGCTTTTTCATTCTTCTCGATTAGTTTATCGAATCTATTTCATTCATATTAATTGCTTTGCATTTTCGAAAACTCGATTTTTTTCTTCTCATTGAGTTTAGAAAATATTAATACCAATTTCCTTACCAAAATATTTGATTATTGAATACTTATATATCCTATTATCGAATACGTATTACCTGCATTAACTTCAACTTTTCACCTCGTATATAACTTTTAACTGATATTGATCATCTTGTTTCGTTCAATATGAATCCTAACAATCTGAAAGTTAAGGAAGTTACATATGAAATTGCTATTCGTGGTGTTGAACCTTGCGGTGACGTAGATGCGAAAAGGAAAATTTTGAGAGGTCTTTTGAGTCAGGAAAATGCAAACCGTAGTTTTTATGGTACTATTTCCAACCCATACTCCCATTCCCAAGATGTACTAGAAATGAACGAAACCATTGCTGATTTGAGGGCTCTGATATCTGATTTTGGTGGTTCTAAAAACGATCCTGTCTTTGGTAGAATTTCCGATCGATTGGCTCATCTTTCTAATCGTCTTTCTAAATTAAGCGTCGAGGACGAGGCCCAAACTGCTACCAAAAAGAAGATGCATTATGAGATTCTAGAGTTGGAAGCAGACCTGGATTTCAAAGTCAGACCTGCCATAACGTCTACTCCCACCGAGAGTCCCATTAATAGTCCTGTACAGACTGTCCCATCGTTATCTTTCAAATATGTTGCTCCCTACAAGTGGAATATATTTTTTTCAGGTTCAGGTCAGGCGGAATCAGTTAACTCCTTTTTAGAAAAGGTGGAACTTTTGAGAGTAGCCCGAGGGGTATCGAAGTCCGAACTTTTCAGATCTGCCTGTGATTTATTCAAGGGTTCTGCGTGGACTTGGTTTGTCAACAACAATAATAAATTTCAGAGTTGGGATGAGTTGGTGGATCAGTTGAGAAAAGATTTCCTTCCCTATTTTTATGAGGAGGATTTGGAGCAGGAAATAAGTTCCCGAACCCAGGGTAAAAACGAAAGAGTTGCCTTGTTCATATCTTCGATGGAGGGTCTTTTCAGTAGATTGTCGTTGAAACCAGATGAAGAAACTCGTGTTAGGAAGATCCGGAGAAATCTTTTGCCTTTTTTCATTTCAGGCCTGGCCTTGCATAATCCAAAAACTGTCTCAGAACTTTCTGAACTCTGCAAGAAATTGGAGGAATCACGAATGTGGGCTGACAGATATAAAGCACCTGCCAGTACTGACACTGGGTTGTTGGAGCCTGATCTTAGTATGCCTTCATATAATACTCCTCATTCTCGTCCCTCAACCTCTCGACAATTTTTTGATAATAGGTCTAATGTTAATGTGTCTGCAATATCTGATGTTCGGTGTTGGAATTGTCATTCAGCAGGTCATACCTATTCTAACTGCCATCTTCCTCGATCCATTTTTTGTTATGGTTGTGGAATAAAAAATGTTATCAAATCTAAATGTCTCAACTGTAAGCAAAAAAACGAATATCGGGGTGGCGAGCAACTGAACCTTGTCACCAACCAGAATACCGGAAGTTCAGTAAACCCTCGTTCAAAAAATCATTCGATTCAAAAACACACCAAACAGAAAAAGTAGAACCTATCAGCAGGTCTTCCCCCGAATGGCAGAGTTGGCTTAATTTTATTAAATCCTTTTATTCGACCAAAGTAAATACCTGCCCTGTCTTTGTAAAGAAAATTAATGATAACCGCCCATATCTCAATATTAAAATTTTTGGACAAGAAATATTAGCTCTCGCGGATACTGGTAGTAACTCTTCAATATTGGGTTCTGCTGGTTTCGACCTGCTGAAAAACCATAATATACCTATCAAATATGAATCTCCCTTAAATGTAACGACAGCAGACGGTAAACCTCAAGATTTCCTGGGTTATATATTAGTTCCTGTTTCTCTCGATAATGTTACTAAACAAATGAAAATATTAGTTATTCCTTCAGTAAAGCAAGATCTCATCTTGGGTATGGATTTTTTTGATTTATTTCAGATTCAAGCTAACTTCCACAATGCCTCCTATTCCTTAGAACCTTACCTTTGTACTATCAATACAATTGAACCCTTTTCAAAGTTAACACCTTCCCAAAAAGATCAATTACAAGACATTGTACGTTGTTTTGAGAATATAGCTCCGAAAGATAGAATTGGTCGTACTCATCTTATTACTCACCACATTGACACTGGTGATGCCAAACCCATTGTTCAACGCCAATATCCCTTATCTCCTACCATGCAAGGTCACTTGAACAAGGAAATAGATGAAATGCTGAAGCTTAACGTCATTCAACCATCAAAGTCTTCTTGGTGTAGCCCTCTCTGGTTAGTTCCCAAACGTTCTGGTGAATATCGCGTTTGTTTTGACGGAAGAAAGTTGAATGAGGTTACGACTGATGATACTTATCCCATGCCCCTTATTGATTCTATCTTGAATAAATTGAGAGACTCTCGATATCTCAGTTCAATCGATTTAACTAAGGCCTTCTTTCAGATTCCCCTAGATGAGTCTTCACGCGCTAAAACTGCATTTGCTGTTCATGGAAGAGGACTTTTTGAATTTCTCGTCACTCCATTTGGTTTGAAGAATAGTCCAAAGGCAATGGCTCGGCTGATGGATAAAGTAATTGGACCAGACCTGGCACCTTATTGTTTTGTATATCTGGATGATATCATCATAGCAACTCCTACTTTCGAATTACATATTGATGTGCTAAAGCAAGTATTTCACAGGTTGAAAAATGCCAATCTAACTGTTAATTTAGACAAATGTGAATTTTGTAGGTCCTCCCTTGTCTTTCTTGGTTTTGTGGTAGATGAACAGGGTCTGAGAACAGATCCAGAAAAGGTCTCCGCCATAATTAATTATCCCTCTCCTAAGAACACTACCGAGATAAAACGTCTAATAGGCCTTGTCAGTTGGTATAGACGCTTTATCAAAGATTTTTCTTCCATTTGCTCCCCCATATCTGATCTCCTTCACGGTCGTAAAAAGGGTCAATCCATAACCTGGACCCCTGAAGCTGAAGCAGCTTTTTCAGAGATAAAATCTCGTCTTGTTTCCGCCCCTGTATTGGCGAGCCCTGATTTCACCAAACCTTTCATTATTCAATGTGACGCTTCTGATACTGGTGTAGGTGCCATCTTATACCAAGAATGTGATGGTATCGAACATCCTGTTGCTTATGCTAGCAAAACTTTAACTTCATGTCAGCGTAAATATACCGTGACCGAAAAAGAACTTTTGGCGGTCATTTTCGGTATCGAAAAATTCCGAAGCTATATCGAGGGTACCAAATTCACGGTCGAAACTGATCATGCCTCCTTAATTTACCTACGTAATTTGTCTAACCCTTCTGGTCGCTTGACAAGATGGGCTGTAAAGCTTGCGCAATATGACTTTGTCATCAAACATCGCAAAGGTTCTCTTAATGTGGTAGCTGATGCTTTGTCACGATCAGTGGCTGAGATTTCCGTTGTAGATGTTTCCTCTTTTCGGCCAGATTCATGGTATAAATCCATGTTGAAAAAGGTTTTAGATAATCCTGAAGCCTATCCCTCCTTTCGAGTAGACAATGACGTTTTGTATAAGCACATTTTGTCTAGGAATCGGATTGTCTCTAATTTAACTGATTGGAAAATTGTTGTGCCTTCAGCAAATCGTTTAGAAGTCTTGAAATTCTATCATGACAATGAGACTGCTGCGCATTTTGGAGTTTCAAAAACTCTGTCCCGTATATCTGACTTATATTATTGGCCCAAGATCAGGAAGGATGTATATAAATATGTCAGGAAATGTGCTGTCTGTGCTGCCTGTAAAAGCTCCAATCTTCCTCGAGCTGGTCAAATGGGTTCTTACAAGAATATTAATTTTCCATTTCAGTGTATTTCAGCTGATTTATTAGGTCCTTATCCGAGATCCAAGGAAGGGAATCGTTATGTCTTTGTGGTCGTGGATTGGTTCACCAAATTTGTGTTAGTCCAACCTATGCCTAATGCTTCATCGAAGAGAATATTGAAGTTTATTGAAAATAATGTATTTCTTATCTATGGTGTACCTCAAATTTTCATGGTTGATAATGGGAGTCAATTTATTAGCCGAGAATTTAAAAAATTGATGGAAACTTATAGAGTTCAGAAAATTTGGTATAATGCCAAATATCATCCCCAAGTAAATTTCTCTGAAAGAGTTAATAAAGTTATTGTTACCGCTCTTCGTTGTTATATACATGACAATCACAAAACTTGGGACTCTTCCATTTTCAAGGTGGCCCAAGCAATAAGAATTTCGAAACACGATGTGACGGGGTATTCCCCTGCCTTTCTTAATTTCGGAAGAAATGTTCCAGTGACTGGCGATTTCTACGGTAAAATTTCTGAAAATGATATTAATTTTCCCTCTATTTCAGATAAATATGAACGCATTGATGATATTCAGGAACTACCGAATTTATATACCGAAGTTCGAGAACGTCTACGCCAAGCTTATCAGCGGAATGCTTGCCAGTACAATTTGAGAAAGCGCGAAGTTAGGTTTCATGTTGGGGATAAGGTTTGGAAGAGGAATGTAACTTTGTCATCTGCAGTGGGTAACTATTGCGCAAAATTAGCTCCTAAATATTTACCTTGTAAAGTTAAAAAAGTTATTTCTAATTTGGTTTATGAGCTTGAAGACATGGACGGACGAGATTTAGGCCGCTGGCATGTGAAAGATCTTAAATCCGTCTTTGTCAATGATTCGTCTAGTGATGAGGAATATTTTAGTGCAGATTCAGATTCTTCCTAATTAATTTCTCTAGTTGAATTGTGTCTGCATTCAAACGATATCTTCCCTCAATTCATTGAAATTTCATGGAAGATAAATTTAGCATGGAGTTAAATAGTTTCAATTTTCTGAAATCGTTTGTCAGCAGACAATGCCTCAGTGGAATTTTTGGTTTCATGATGAAAATTGAACTTTCTAATATGTATGCTGATTTTAGTTTATTTTCAGTAATACGTTATCTGAAAATCAGTCATACATTATTTCCCCTTATCCTGTGCTATTCCTTTTTCCTCTATTTTCTAATAGGTATTTCAGAGAAACATTTTCCGTATCTGAAAATTGATTAAATATTACCTACTTATCCCTTGCACTTTTTTAAATAAGTTCAATGTATTGAGATTGAATTCACAAAGTTTTCCTTTTATATTGCTTAAAGAAAAAAAAATTTGTAAGCTCCTTGAGTTTACAAATTTTTTCCACCGAGTTGGGGAGGTGTGTAACGTTTAAGTCGTCCCCTTATATGAGACGCCACTGGCGGCATCTGAAGATCTCTTGCGCGGCCGCGTCAGCGTTGATGATGATAGAATCGTTCGATTGGGATCGATTGAAATCGGGTGGTCGCGAGGATTTTTCACGATGTAAATCGAGAGGAATGAAAATTCGATGAATTCTGGACTTGTTTTTTCAAGTGAGCAGAGGTAGCGATTTGTCGATTTTCCTGGTTACGATTTTGCCTTATTTTCTCTCAGTGCTTGTGCCTGATTTAGTTAAGTATTTTTTTTTTCTTTATTTGATATTGGAATATAGAATAGTAATTTTTCCACTTTGATTTGGTTTTATATTCTCAAATCATTTTTTCATTGTTTTCAATTTTTTTTGAAACATACCTTTATTCCTTTTTTTTTGGCATTCACCAGGAAGAATCGATCTCCTATTTCTGGTCGGTTGAGACTTTACAATTGACTTGATTTTTCTCCGAATTGATTATTTTTCGGAATTTCTGAGACATTAGTTTTTTTGTAATTTTTTTTCTTGATTATTCTTCTAAATTTCCGAAAGGATTATTTTTTTGTATTTTTTTTGTATTTTTTTTATTGACTATTTTTCCAAATTTCTCACAAATTTTTGTGTAATTTTTTTGATTAATTTTTTTGGACAGAACGATTCGGAATTTGTAATTTTACTTGCCTACGATACTGATCTCGTTTTCTATATAGGAGAGAAGAGTTGACTGTTTTTTCTATTGTGAGACAGAGATTTCAAGGAAATCCTTCGAATAGAAGCCGTACGACGGTGTCAGCTCAACCAACATCTACGAAGCTGACGTTTATCTCCAGAAAATCAGCAACCATCTTCGCATTTCTCTCATCCGCCATTTTGCCATCACCAGACACTACAGTATTAGAGAATCTGAAGATCGATTCCAGCAGGAGATAAGAGATCAGTAACTATTCAAAAGTTTGTTACCGTTCTGTTATTTGAATTATAGATTTCAGCCTTCCGCAATTTTTTTTTAATTCCAATTTTGTGAAATTTTTCAAATATACCGATTATTAGTTTTTTGTTGTTATTTCTTCTTCAGGCAAGTTTCTGTTTTTCTTATAATTCAGTTATATACCTTGGCTTATTTTTAAGCCTGGCGCCCAACAATAAAGAGAGTAATCAATTTCGTCAGTTCTCTTTTTTTTCTTTCTTTTCAACTCAGCCCTCACCGATATAACTGAGCAGCCGACAGGCCAAAGTGCTGATTTTTGCCAGGGTAAGATCACAGGGTGAACATAGATCATAATTGATACCTCACATATTATAATATGCTCGTTGCTGACAGTTATTTCTGAATATTTCGAAAATGATACATTTTAGATATAGGGAACCCCCAAAGAACTCTACTTATTTTTTCCTCACAAATTCACGGTTTCTTTTTGGAAAAAATCGAATTTCTGTCTTTTTTGGAATTCAATTTTTTGACACTCTAACATTTATCCTGAATAACTCCAAAATGGTACATTTTGGATATAAGAAACCCTCAATACACTCTACCTATTTTTACCCAAAAAATTGATATGTGAGTGGAAGAAATATGGTTTCCATTCGAAAAAATCGAGTTTTTGGCTTTTTTTGAATTTCAACTTTGGCATTCTCATTTTACTCTTCAGTATATGCGACTGGGTTATGTTGAATATCTTGTCAGAAACCCATTTCAAGAAAAAGATTCGAGATTGTGTGCTCGCTTTCATTGAATTCTCAGTGTTATACAAGCCTCAATTCGTGATTTTTTTCGAAAAACAGTGAATAACTCGAAAACGGCTCTAGATGGATATAGGGAGTGATACATAAAATTAATGTGGCATTCGAAGGTCTATCCGAAAAAGTCATAATATACAGAGTGTTTCATTTGAAATAAGAAAGTTGATACCACTTCCGAAGAAAGCGGAAGTCATTGATATTCGAAAATATATCGTAAATGAAGGTCTTTCTGGCTTATTTCTCTATAAACTTCTGATGGGCAGTCCCGTTGGAACACCTTGTATATTCTTAAGCAGAAAAGAACACTGGTATTGCCCATTATCAGTTTTGCAGACAATGTCTCTCGAATAACGGGATTCTTACATACTGTTCACTATATATATTTGCCAGAGTGATGCACATTTATGACAACAAAGTGAAATATCATAATATAAGGAGGGAGAGCATCACGAGTACCTTACTAATCGTAGACCTCTGGAGGTGCCTTTCCAGAGACTGGATGCTGTGAGAAATGGTCCTAACTACTTTGGTGTTAAATTCTTAAATCATCCCGCCGAGCATGTGTAGAACGTAGTAAATTTTAAGGGGAGTCTACTCTCTGGGAATTGCAACAGCACAGAAGAAGTTCACAGTAGAAATAAATTTGAAAAAATCTGTATCTGATCGAATGGATTTCAGAAGCATCTTCATCATCACATAGTTGATGGTTTCGTTATTTATTATGTTTTTCATTGTGATGACAATCACAAATAAAATTAATATTGATTTATTTTAAATACGCAAGTTGTGACAAAAAGCTTTGGATAAATATTCTTAATATAATCATATTTTATCAGGTGGTACGGTCGATTAGAAATTCGTTTTGAATAATGATGTCGGTTTCTGAGGGTAATGGTCCCTATAGGCAGGAAGACCTAGGTCGTTAGCCCTTTGAAACATTGTTTCAATAAAGTTTTTCACTACTACTTTACTACTGGTCCCTATAAAATCCGGCGGCCTGCAGTCCCAGGACTGTCGATTTGAACTGAAAGTCAAGGTCTGTAGTGCACGATACAGTTAAATCGTAGGACTTGATCTGATAATCGAAAACTGACAGTCCGCGGACTGCACTCCATCCTTAATTTGATTATACACGTTCAGCTCAGAGTACGAATGGCGTTACGAAAATTATTTACTGAACAAACTCCAATCATCGATCGTGAAACCTGATCTATAATCGAAAACTGACAGTCCGCGGACTGCACTCCATCCTCAATTTGTTTATACACTCAGATCCTCAGTTTTCCAATTGAGGAATTATTAAGTATGTCTCTTAAACGTTAACAAAAATCGACTGCGGCCATGATTGTGTTATTAATTGAAAATGAAAAATCGAAAATGAGATTATGGAGTAAAGAATGGGTGTTGAGACGTGATAAATTATGGCATATGAATTTTTCAAGAGAACTGAGAATCAATGCAAAAGAGTTTACTGTTGCATTTTTATCAATAGTTTTGTAAAAGTTAACAAGATTTTCACATGACATGCACTATTCTTTGTTCGCCTATTAGAATATTCGCCTATTCGAATTTATTTTACATTTAACAGTCCATTTTGGCTGTTAAAGATCGAAAATGCGGTTAACACCGCAGAATACTTTTGTTGCGGTTGTTGCCAGACTAAACGAAATTCTAGAGTGAATTATTAAATATGCCATATAGTTGAAAGAATTCCCATTTACGATCTATATTTATGAAATGATGCCGAGTGAATAGGGCAAACTTGATTTCATTCAGATTTCGCCTAGAGTTGGAAAAAATGAATTCAATTCGTATTCATGAGTGGTTTAGGCAAGAATTAGCCAACATTTGGAATAGCTTCAGTAGGATAACTTAACAGATATCAAGTCACTTATTCGCAATTCTCAACCAATCACTATCGCAAAGGATCAATTTTTGTGGAAACCCACAGCCATTTAGGTATGCAGGAAATGTTTTTGACGTTCATAATGACAGAATATTGTTTTGACAATCTATCTATTCCATGTTTTGCAAGTACTTAATGAAGACGTTGGTGGAAATCGAAAAATGAATCTTCTCTATTTCAGTATCGTAGTGAGTTCATCAGAGTATTGATAGTATATTCTGAAACAAGTTGCAGAATGGGCTCTTTTTACATCAGGAATGCGATATTCGAAAACTACCGACGATGGAGCCCTAAGAAATATTTCAAAGAGAATCAAGAAGAAGAGGTGAACGTCTTAGGGAAGTTCTGCAAAATCCTGCCGTATTCATCAACCAAATATCAGAAAATACTAATATATCCCGGAGTGGAATCCAAAGACTTCTAAAAAACAATAAATTCAGGCCTTAGAGAATACGCGGACGGTACATCGCTTATATCCTGGAGACTCACATCAGAGGATGCAGTTTTGCAATTTCTGGGAACAAAAATACATAAAGAAAATTTTTTGAATACTATAAAATAAAAAAAAGAATGCTTTCGTGTTTGAAATAACGAAGTTGTTATTTTTTTCTACCCTTAATACAAAATATGAAAAGGAATTGAATACAATGTCTGATTTCTTTTCAAAAAGTGCCTCCAGAAAATCTGTTTTCGTATATTTCCGAAAATGAAGAATGAAGAGTTATGACACATTTTCGAAATCGATGAAATATCATAATTTGGTTATATCTTCGAAACAAATGAAGACACCGGGATACGGTTCTCACTATTGTTGGTTTCACGAAAATCTAGCCTAGGACTCTTTTTATGGTTTTTACCTATCTAATCCAGAAGTACAAGAAACAGCCAAAATCAAGCAATTTGGGATACCCTATATATACCAAACGGTCCCAACATCAAGAGAGACCGACTATACTGAACAATATTCAGATAGTCCATAGTCGATTTGATTAAAACAACCATCTAGATCTACCCGAAGTGTTAATTCCACATGAAATACCTTCAGCATAATTCATTCCAGTGATTCTGGTTCAATTGAGAGAAGATTAATTCTCCTCGGAACTTATGAGAATTTCTCTACTTCACTCCATTTTTCTGTCTAGAAGTGCACCATCCGAAAATTAATACTTTGATGAATTGCTTTTTTTCCACGAAGACCGACTGAAGTTAATTTGTCGACTTCTTCGACAGTGGAAAAATCCTTCGCTTCGATGTTTCAGATTAGGAAGCACTGCCTTGATTTCACAACCGAAAGGTAGTATATACAGGGTGGCCATTTGAAAACGAAACAGACGAGATTACAGACGAAATACATTTTTTTCGATAGAAATGCTCGGACAGGTCGATTTCTGTTTCGAGGGGGGACAACTTAAGATGTAGGTTACGGACGCATAGCGCTTCAACCCTTGCTACTACATCCCTCACCCCCAATTTTTGAATAGGTAAGATGGGGTGAGTGATACCTCATTTGAAAGGTATTTTTATACTGATTTCAGCACAGTGATTGTTTTTTCATTTTATGCATTAGTTCTCGAAATATTCATGCGTTAGTTAATTTTATCACTTGAAATAATTTTTTGCGGATAATTGACATTTCGTGCTTCCGAAACACCAACATTTCCGTGTATTTGAAATTGCAAAACATCTACCACTGGGCAAATGAAGTCATACCGTACGTGTTAATGCTACAATAGGGTCAGATGTTTACTAGCTGTGTGTGGAGGAGCTCCATCCTGCTGAAACACAATCTGATCTTCCACATAATTTCCAGCATTGTTTTCAATAATTTCCGTCAAAATTGGATCAATGTGATTTTCCAATAAGTCCAAATACATATCTAGAGATTACCAGGTAAAAAGAACGGACCGACAATTGCGTCGATATACTGTGCCGTTTAAAAAGAACGAACACTCATCGGAGAAACAAACATTGTACTGATAATTGGGATTTGCAGTTACTCGTTCACTCATTGCATCACAAAATTCAACACGACGGTCAAAATCATCTTCGTTTAGTGCTTGTGAAAGATGGATTTTGTAAGGATGGAATTTATGATGCTTCAAAATATTTGCAATTCGAGTTCGTGTAAAACCAGATTCATGTGCTAGCTGCCTCGTACTCGTCATTGGATTCAGAGAGATTTCCATGTTTCGTTTTTTATTAGTTACGGACCCGGTTTCTTGAAACTCTGACACTAATTCCAAAACATACTTCCTTTCAACATGTTTATCTAAATGTCGTTGATTGAAGAATTCTTCGGTTCTATTCGCAGTATTCGCACATCGATTGTTTGCAAAAAAAAAGTGAAATTATTTCCACCCGCTCTGTAATTGAATGAACCATGTCGAACAATGAATTAGAACACATACAAGTCTCGATTCAAAACTAAGAATAATTCACATGTCAAAGAACCAGTCAGCCAACTTAATGATCTGTTCGTAATAAATAAAAAATTATCGATTCTCATTTTTTTGAAAAAGATATGAATTCAATAATCAACAAAACGAAAACATTATTGAAGCCAACTGAGAAAACACTTCATAATTAAGTCGGAAATCGTTTCACGAAGTGGGACTGGAATATTTCTGTGGCATCATTAATGATTTGATCTTCTTACCTGGTAATCTGATTAGAGATATGTACGTATTTGTACTTTTTGGAGATTTCTATCGATCAAGTGTTAACGCATGTTATTGGAAATACTGCAAATTATATCGAAAATAATTTAGATTGAGTTTCAGCAAGATTGAGCTCCTTCGCAAAACGCTTTGTTTGTTCGACATCTTGATTAAAGATTTCTATGGCAGATTTCTATGAACATTTTCGAAACACAGATTAATTCAAAATTTGTTTTTAGATAATTGAAAGGTTTATACTTCGGTTCACACTCGTTTGTTCAAAAGAAATTTTTATTAAGATTCTGTCTCTGAGAGATATGGGCTGCTGAAAAGGCAAAGTATTGGTGCAACCAGTAAGCATAGTCTATCCATCGCTTCTCTCAGTGACAAAATCTGATTTCATTTCTCCAATCCTCATGATGAAAGATCCGTGAGCTTTTAAATTAAAGATCATAATCTTTTCAATGATTACTATTCTGAATTTATCTATGTCTACTCTGTCAAGAAGAAACATTCAATAAATATCACCTACGCATTCAGTTCACGTTGGAAATGAAAAAAGATAGAAAAATCCTTTTTTTCGAAACACTCATCATTCGAGGTGACATCGAACTGAAAGTAGATAGATACCACAAACCAACATATCCAGGAAGAGTTTTAGATGAAAAAGAGAGCTAAATTAATACAATCAATGTTGAAACAAAAAGTACCTAAGCTGAGGTAAAAAAACAACGGGGTATCATAACATTCTTTGTATGATACTATAGAATCATATGATACTATCAACTCTAGTATCATACGATACTATACAGCCAGAGGAAAAACCTCAGCCAAAGAAACCTGCCTCCCCGTAAACAAAATAACATAAAATATGAAATATCAGGAAAATCTTGAGAGACATCAGTGTGATCATCTTCATCTTATCCGTCGATGGGCTCGGATACACAGATTCTTCCAAAACGACTCGTAATTCTTACATAATCTGAAATGAAAAATACAAAAGCAGAAAAGAAACCGGTTATTCAGAATAAATCGAATGCATTTTGGAAATGCATTTGCTACTTTCAAAAACATTAACATTAAGATTTCTTGGCCAAATAATGTTCGAAGGTTCATGAATATTTATGACAGGAATGTCACGAAATTTGGGAAGAAATGAAAAAAAACTCAAGTACAATAATATAATATAAAAGACATTGATATATATGTACAAGATCATAAATGTAACGAATAGAATAAATCATGAATAATATATACAATATTTACAGGAAATAATCATTTCTGATCGTTTCAAACATCACCAAAGTGATTTTGTCCATGAAATTTTTTTTATTGGTACAATTTAATGTGCACGTGTAGGCCACTTGAAGTTAAACTTATGATGGCTTGGATTATGTGGAATTCTCCATTTGTCAGCAGCTTCGCCCTGTCTGAACAATTTGGCGCTCAAACCATTCCTCATTCGAAATGCTGTCGATTCCAGTATTTGTTTTGTAACCGCAGCTTTAGTTAAAGAGATCTTTAGGTAGCTTCCAGGCATCTGCTTTACATTTCGCACCTCATTCTCTTCATCAAAGCCTAGGTTTTTATTGATAATCCTCAGTTTTGATTCGAGGGAAATATTCTCTTCGTTTTCTTGACGAATATCTTTTTTCTTCTGTGGAGTTGAATATTCTTCACTTTTGGAATTGACGTTGGTATTCTCCGATACTTCTTCACTGAGGTTGTTCAATCCGTTGATAATTTGCTTGATATGAAGTGTTTTTCTCATATTCTTCTTATTACTTTTTCGGTTTTTCAGCTTCTTCATAGTTGTTCTCAAAACAGTCTTCTTCATTATATTGTTCCTACTGGACACTTCCATTGTACAATTCCACAAGAATCTTGAAGACACAAATGCAGCTTCGTTCTTCGACATGAATAACTCACCAGAAAATATCAACTAACATCCTTGGATATATTTAAAGAGGGGCTCATTGGATTTTCAAGGGAAAAAAGCACTTTTTGTCATGCATGAAAGAATGAGGATGTGTTAAAACAAGCAGTAAAGTGTCATCAGGAGCTAAATACATCAAACTTGATTGTTTATGTCCGCGGTCTTTCAGAAGAGAATTAGTTCCAATTTAACCAAAAAGCTGTTATCTAAACATACGATTGGAAAGTATTTCATGACCCCTATTTATTAGTTTGAAAATACTGAACTCAAACAAATTGGTTTTGCAATAATTTTCGAAGACATTGACAAAAAACTCATCAAGAGATGAGATCAATATAATGCAGAAAATTTCAGAATTTGAATGAATTAACATCTCAAATGGCAAATTGAAAAATCTAAGAAATTCTCGGATCAACCAATCTGATCGACATCATACAGATGCCAATTTCTCGATTGATTTTTTACCTAAGAAAACGCTAAAAAATTGGCGATAAATGAATTCTACATCATACCACAATAAAATTCAACAAAGAACATTAACCCTTATTGAAATTGTGATATGTTCATTGCAGAGAACACACGCGTCTGATTGTGCTCTCCGAGATACAGCTAGTTACAAATATTTAATGTCCTTTACCATCATTATAATCTTCTAATATACGTTCAGTTGTGACTGAAGAATACAAGTGAAAAATGACTACCAGACAAAAAAGTGAATTTGAAAAATCTTTGATCGAAGCTTTGAAATCTGACAACGTGATCAAGGAGATATCAGAGGCAATCATAGTTTCCATTAGCAGTAAGTTTGCTGAAAAATTCGATTTTTATGAAACCAAAATTTCGAAGTTGGAATCAGAAATTCAGTTGCTAAAATCCAATTCTGATAAAATCGATCTAGAGGTCAGGGATATTTCCTATAAGAAACTAGAACAAAAAGTGGAAATTCTCGAGCAGAAGACAAAAAATAAAAACATACGTCTTATCGGTTGCAAGGAATCCCATGGAGAAGATGTCACCACTAAGGTCAAGGAACTCTTCATTGACAAATTTAATATAAAAGTTACCGACGAAATTTCCGAGGTTTACAGAACAAGGACATCGAACGGTAAGCAACCTGGACATCTTGTGGTTGTCTTCAGGGATTTGGAATTCAAGAATTTAATATTTAAAAAGAAAAAATCGCTGAAGGGATCGAGTATTGTAATGAAGGAGGATTTAACTCGTGAAAGATTGAAATTGGTCAAGGAATCGTCAGAGAAGTATGGTTTCAAGAATGTGTGGACCTTTAACGGAGCGGTTTACGCCAAATCTGGATCTGATGTGCGGAAACTCATTTCGGGTGTGTAAATGGATGGCTTTTGTTTTCGGTTTATTTAGCGACTGGCTGTATCTTCTTGCACTTATTGCGTGCCGGCGAACTTGGGAATATGTTACGTTTGGGTCATTTGAATGTACAATCGTTAGTACCTAAGTTTAATAATTTTAAAAATGTTTAATGAGCAGAATAAATTTGATATTTTTGCATTGTCTGAAACATGGTTGAATGATTCTATTGGTTCGGAAAATTTGATGATTTCTCATTTTGATCTTTTGAGGCGTGATAGAAATACAGGTGAGAGGGGTGGTGGGGTTGCGTTATATATTAATAATAGATATCGATATGAAATTGTTGATATTTCAAACACTTCGAATATAGAGCAGTTGTTCGTTAGGATACAACATAGTGGAATTTCTGTAATTATTGGTGTGATTTATAAGCCGCCGCAATTGTCTTATAAACTTTTTACTGATGCCTTGGAGTATAGTTTGAATTATGCATTGCTCAATTGTGAAAATGTTATCTGTGTTGGAGATGTTAATATAAATTTTCTTATTGATAATTTGCCTTCGGTAAAATATTTCAGTTCTATGCTATCTTCTATCGGTATGCAACAACTAGTGCGGGAACCAACCCATATTACGGCGAATTCGGAGTCTCTCATCGATGTTATACTGTGTAATACAAACATAATAGTTGGTTCTACTTTCATTTGTCCATCTGATTTCTCTCTACATGAATGTATTGGATGTACGGTGAAAATTGAAAAACCTAAGTTAAAGCCCAGAATTTTTACATTACGGGATTGTAGAGGTTTCGATGAACAGTTGTTGTTTGATGATATTTTAAGTTCACGTTTGCCGGATATATATCGGATGGCTGATGTTGATGATAAGGTTTTCTGAAACGTTAGTTAATCTTTTCGATAAGCATTTTCCACCTAGAACTGTCAGAATTTCTAAAAAACATGCGCCGTGGATGACTGATGAGGTGAGGGAACTGATGAAACGTCGGGACAGGGCTGGGAGGGGATATAGAAGTAGTGGATCAAGAGAGAGGTGGGACGAGTACAGGCGTTTGCGAAACTCGGTTAATCATGCTATAACGAGAGAAAAACGAAGGCATTTTCAGAATATATCGATGAATGCGTCTAGTAAGGAAAAGTGGCGGGAGCTGAAGTCTTTGGGGATTTTGAATGAGTCGCGATCAGATGTTGAGTTGAAGTTTGAAGATCCTGATGAAATCAATGATTATTTCCTAGATATTCCGACTAATAATTCAGATCAATCGATTATTGATTATTACAGGGATAATCCTATAAGTTCTGAACTTTTCAGTTTCCGCCTAGTAGATGCAAATGACATAATCAAAGCGCTGAGAAAAATTAAGAACAGTGCGCCAGGCTCTGATAATATCTGCATATCCTTTGTTAAAATTTGCTGTCCTCATATTCTCCCATTTCTTGTCAACATTTATAACAGCATTTCACTCAGTTCTAGGTTCCCCACTTCTTGGAAATGTGCCCGTGTCACACCTATTCCGAAAAAAGGTATTCCAGTAGAGTTGTCTGATCTAAGACCGATCAGTATACTACCTGGATTATCTAAACTTTTAGAGAAGATAATGGCAGTCCAACTTTCCGAATATATCGAGCTTAATGGGATACTGCCTGCGACTCAGTCTGGTTTTCGTTCGGGTTATAGTGCAACCAGTGCACTTCTCGATGTGACTGATGACATCTTTCAGTCCATTGATAACTCCAGATGTTCTGTTTTGTTTTTGGTAGACTTCACTAGAGCCTTCGATACTGTGCGGCATGATGTTCTTTTGGCTATCTTGAAATCTTGTGGAGTGTCAGGTGAAGCTCTCAACCTTCTGGGCTCCTATCTTGCTGGACGTTCTCAGTTTGTGAGTTTAGGTGACGACACCTCATGCGTTAGATCTGTTCGGAGCGGAGTGCCCCAGGGCTCGGTGCTTGGGCCTCTTCTTTTCATAATTTACACCTGCCAGTTCACCAAGAGTATTCTTCATGGAAAAGTTCACATGTATGCTGACGATTTTCAAATTTTTTTCGATTTCTTCATGGATGATTTTGATGCCGCAACTGTGAGAATGTGTGGGGATCTAGATCGGTTGGCACTCATAGCGGAAAAACATTCCCTGATATTGAATGCGAAGAAATCATTCGCTATAGTTTTTGGATCGAAAAATAATAAAAACTTTGTTGAGAGTAATTTCAGGCCTGTGATTCGCGGTGATACCATTAGCTTCCAGGAGAGCGTAAGAGACTTGGGCCAGATTATGGACGGCTCGTTGAGATTTCGTGAGCATGTTGTGTGTTTGATCCGGAGAGCTTATGGGGCATTGAGGATGCTCTACCAGCATAGGTCTTATTTGCCAATTACAACAAAGAGGGTTTTATGTGAGAGTTTGGTCATGTCGAAATATAATTATAGCTCCACTGTTTACAGCTTTTGTCTTGACCAAGAAACACTAGGTCGAATACAACGTGTTCAGAATAGCTGCATCCGGTTCATATATGGAATTAGGAAATATGAGCATGTCTCGCATATGCTAAGAGCGCTGTATTGGTTACCTATGAACAAAAGTTTTGAGTATTATGCCTTATGCACTTATCATAAAATTAGAATTGAGAAATGTCCGCCATATCTTCACAACAAACTGAGGTATAGAACTGATATTCATAATTTGAATTTAAGGCATAGAAATCTACTCTCTTGTCCCCAGCACAGAACAGCTATCTTCCAGAGGAGTTTCAGGTACAATGTGGTCAAACTTTATAACGCGGTTCCAAATGAATTCAAAACATTATCGCTGGCAAGGTTCAGGAAAGAAATCAGGGCTCATCTCCTTCAGGCTCTTTAAGCATAATTTCTTCATTGTTTCATAAATTGTTTGTTTTGTAAATTCTGCTCATTTGGATTTTATTATTGTTTCAATAATTTTTTTCTTTTTCTTTAGTGCTTATTCCGAATTGTAATTGTTACATAACAAGGGTTAAGTGGTAGAGCACCTACATGGTGAACTTCCCCTTGAGGTTTGAATTGGAAATAAAGACATTTTTATTATTATTATTATTAAAAACACTCAATTGCTTTCATTACAGTGACTGGGATTGAAAGTCCGAAAAGATTCTGAAACGAGAAAAATGTGAGAATTAATAACAAATGTGATAGTGCACCTATATAAATATAATTGAATCATAATTGTTGCAACATAGAGAGATTCGGTGTTTCTCAAATTTTTTGTTTCAAATGCAGAATTTCCACATTGTCAATTTTTTTCGAGTTGAATATCTGATAAAACATAAAACTACCTCAAATAATGGAAATTTTAAGATATTGGAATTTGAATGAATTAACATCTCGAATGGCAAATTGAAAAATCTAAGAAATTCTCGGATCAACCAATTTGATCGACATCATACAGATGCCAATTTCTCGATTGATTTTTGACTCGAGAAAACGCTAAAAAATTGAAGATAAATGGATTCTACATCATATCACAATATAATTGAACAAAGAACATTAACCTCATTAAAAAACTCTCAATTGCTTTCATCACAGTGACTGGGATTGAAAGTCCGAAAAGTTTCAGAAACGACAAAAATGTGAGAATCAAGAACAAATGTAATAATGCACCTATATAAAGTATTATTGAATCATAATTGGTGCAACATAGAGAGCTTCAGTGTTTCTCAAATTTTTTGTTTCAAATGCTGAATTTCCACATTGTCAATTTTTTTCAAGTTGAAATATCTGATAAAACATAAAACTACCTCAAATAATGGAAATTTTAAAATATTGGAAAAAGAATTCTCATAATAGAGATCAACAATAGTCCTATAGCCGACTGGAAATATACAAATCCTGTATTTTGCTCGACAGTGATTGATAATAACTTGATCAATAATTCAATAGTTTATACAGTGCGGAACTGATGTATGGAATGAATTCGATAACGAAGAAATGAGAGCGTGTTGGGAAAAACTCTTGGACACGTCACAAAATTCATAAATGTAAAGAGAATATACTTATGAATAATATATACAATATTCGAAGTAAAAGTAAATTTTCGAATCATTTTATGCTTTGCCAATTCAAGTTGCAGCGGGACACAATGATAGTTCGCTAAAAATACAAAGCTTTAACGCGTTTTGAGATGAATAAATGTAACGAACCAAAAAATACAAATGGAATATGCAATTTTTACAATGAATTATCATTTTCAGATAATTTAGCTTCACTATTTTTGTTAATAAAGAAAAATGAAAGTTAAGTACAATAATATAATATAAAAATAGCATAAATATATGTACAAGATCATAAATGTAATGAACAGAATAAATCATGAATAATATATACAATATTTACAGCAAATAATCATTTCTGATCATTTCAAACATCACCAAAGTGATTTTGTCTGATGAAATTTTTTTTATTGGTACAGTTTAATGTGCACGTGTAGGCCACTTGAAGTTAAACTTATGATGGCTTGGATTATGTGGAATTCTCCATTTGTCAGCAGCTTCGCCCTGTCTGAACAATTTGGCGCTCAAACCATTCCTCATTCGAAATGCTGTCGATTCGAGTATTTGTTTTGTAACCGCAGCTTTAGTTAATGAGATCTTTAGGTAGCTTCCAGGCATCTGCTTTACATTTCGCACCTCATTTTCTTCATCAAAGCCTAGGTTTTTATTTATAATCCTCAGTTCTGATTCGAGGGAAATATTCTCTTCGTTTTCTTGACGAAAATATTTTTTCTTCTGTGGAGTTGAATATTCTTCACTTTTGGAATTGACGTTGGTATTCTCCGATACTTCTTCACTGAGGTTGTTCAATCCGTTGATAATTTGCTTGATATGAAGTGTTTTTCTCATATTCTTCTTATTACTTTTTCGGTTTTTCAGCTTCTTCATAGTTGTTTTCAAAACAGTCTGCTTCATTATATTGTTCCTACTGGACACTTCCATTGTACAATTCCACAAGAATCTTGAAGACACAAATGCAGCTTCGTTCTTCGACATAGCTCAAGTACGATCCCTATCACCCCCTCCTGTCTTTTTGGGTATTATCAGGTATCACGACCATGATCCGTTATCAATGCATTAGAGTTATCTGTCAACGGAACTTTGTATCTGACTGTAAGAGAAAGTTACCATGAACTGATAAAAAAAATACTTTCTCCTTGAATTTTAACGTCGTTCAATTTTATCGTCATGAAAATCACACACACATACAAGATGAATAACTCACCAGAAAATATCAACTAACATCCTTGGATATATTTAAAGAGGGGCTCATTGGATTTTCAAGGGAAAAAAGCACTTTTTGTCATGCATGAAAGAATGAGGATGATGTGTTAAAACAAGCAGTAAAGTGTCATCAGGAGCTAAATACATCAAACTTGATTGTTTATGTCCGCGGTCTTTCAGAGGAGAATTAGTTCCAATTTAACCAGAAAGCTGTTATCTAAACATACGATTGGAAAGTATTTCATGACCCCTATTTATTAGTTTGAAAATACTGAACTCAAACAAATTGGTTTTGCAATAATTCCTGTCATTTTCGAAGACATGGACAAGAAACTCATCAAGAGATGAGATCAATATAATGCAGAAAATTTCAGAATTTGAATGAATTAACATCTCAAATGGCAAATTGAAAAATCCAAGAAATTCTCGGATCAACCAATCTGATCGACATCATACAGATGCCAATTTCTCGATTGATTTTTCACCTAAGAAAACGCCAAAAAATTGGCGATAAATGGATTCTACATCATACCACAATAAAATTCAACAAAGAACATTAACCCTTATTGAAAACACTCAATTGCTTTCATTACAGTGACTGGGATTGAAAGTCCGAAAAGTTTCTGAAACGAGAAAAATGTGAGAATTAAGAACAAATGTGATAGTGCACCTACATAAGATATAATTGAATCATAATTGTTGCAACATAGAGAGATTCGGTGTTTCTCAAATTTTTTGTTTCAAAAGCAGAATTTCCACATTGTCAATTTTTTTCGAGTTGAATATCTGATAAAACATAAAACTACCTCAAATAATGGAAATTTTGGGATATTGGAATTTGAATGAATTAACATCTCGAATGGCAAATTGAAAAATCTAAGAAATTCTCGGATCAACCAATTTGATCGACATCATACAGATGCCTATTTCTCGATTGATTTTTGACTCAAAAAAACGCTAAAAAATTGGAGATAAATGGATTCTACATCATACCACAATATAATTCAACAAAAACATTAACCCTCATTAAAAAACACTCAATTGCTTTCATCACAGTGACTGGGATTGAAAGTCCGAAAAGTTTCAGAAACGACAAAAATGTGAGAATCAAGAACAAATGTAATAGTGCACCTACATAAGGCATTATTGAATCATAATTGTTGCAACATAGAGAGCTTCAGTGTATCTCAAATTTTTCGTTTCAAATGCTGAATTTCCACATTGTCAATTTTTTTCAAGTTGAAATATCTGATGAAACATAATACTACCTCAAATAATGGAAATTTTAAATATTGGAAAAAGAATTCTCATAATAGAGATCAACAATAGTCCTATAGCCGACTGGAAATATACAAATCCTGTATTTTGCTCGACAGTGATTGATAATAACTTGATCAATAATTCAATAGTTTATACAGTGCGGAACTGATGTATGGAATGAATTCGATAACGAAGAAATGAGAGCGTGTTGGGAAAAAACTCTTGGACACGTCACAAAATTCATAAATGTAACGAGAATATACTTATTTATTTATGTATTTATTAAATAAACGGTACAAAACCTTTTTACAATAAAAAAAAAAAGTAAAATAAATCATCAACCACAGATCGCTCATCATAGATAAGCAAATCAAATATATAAATGCTAAATATAAAGATACAAAAATATTAAAGCTTAATAAGACGCCTCAAATCGACTCTCAATCGAGAAATGGACTGATAAAATATATCGACACCCAAAGAATTAACGACGTTGGTATTACGCATCATTCGTGAGACCGGAGAATGAAAAGAATAGTTTGTTCTTGAAAAGGCAGGCCTGAACAGATCGAAATTTCGAACAGATCGTGGGGGAACACATAAGTTGAACTGAGATAACAGTTCAGGACAAAACAAAAGCCCCTGAAAGAGTCTAGAGATAAAGATGACATCAGCATGGAACCTTCTCGTTCGCAACGAAGACAGTCCAAGCCGGTTCCGCATAAGACTCGCAGAGAAAGACTCATAAGAGAATATGCCTATTCGAATGGCTATATATTTGAGGAATCTGTTTTGCACCCTCTCAATAAGGAGACTTTCCACAGATGTGTAAGGGGACCAAACGACGGAGGAGAACTCCAAGATTGGTCTAACGAGAGAAGTATAAAGGAACTGTAGTGTCTCGCCGCGGAAGTCCCTAGTGTTTCTCAGCACAAAACCCAAAGTCTTCAGAGCAGATGTGGAAATGGCCTGGATACGTGGTCTGAAAGATAATCTGTCGTCATATGACACACCCAAGTCCCTTACAACCGATGCTCTCCCAATCAGTTTACCCCCAATAGAATAGTGAGCTGTCATAGGTAATTCTGATCGGGAAATAGTCATGAACTGACATTTATTGACATTAATGGTTATACCAATACGAGTACACCACTTCTCCACCGCACGCAAATCCGACTCCAATCTCTCAAAGTCAGTCAACGACCTCACGAAAGTGAAAAGCTTCAGATCATCAGCAAATAGTAAAAATTTGACATAACGGATAACGAGTTTTATATCATTGATGAAAATTAAATAATAATGGCCCAAGGTGACTTCCCTGGGGAACTCCCGAAGTTACAGAAACAGGAAATGAGAGTGTACTACCTAACCTTACAAATTGGAGTCTTCCCGAGAGATAAGAAATCAACCATCGGTAAAATACTCCGTGAAAACCAAACGCCTCGAGTTTTCTTCCCAGAATCGTATGCGAAACAGTATCGAATGCCTTAGCAAAATCGGTAAATAACCTCGACCTGATTATGATTCTCCAAGGCCCTGAGAACATATTGAACAAAAACAAGTAGGTTAGTGTCAACACTTCTACCCTGAAAAAATCCATGTTGTTCTGGAATGATTTTGTCATATACTCGAGACTTTATTTGCTCATGAATAAGTGATTCGAACAACTTAGGAATGACACTAAGTATAGTAATTGGCCTATAATTTGAAATATCTTCCCTAGATCCAGCTTTGTGAATAGGCTTGATGAAACCAGATTTCCAAAAACTTGGGAAAATCCCTTGTTCCAAGGATTTGTTGAACAAAATTTGAAGCGGCAGAGCAATAAATTCCTTACATTCCTTTAAAAACAACACGGGAATATTATCGGGTCCGGGACCTTTATTTACATCGAGAGATTCAATACGTTGCAACACCTGTTCAACATGAATCGCCGGTACAGAAATCATGTTCTCCATATCAGGAATCGGACTGTCAGTGGCGTCGTCAGGAATATTCATATCACACGATCTATAAACTGACTGAAAGAATGAACCAAAAGCATCAGCTATATCCTTTTCACCACGAAAATAATCACCATCAAAAAACATTACATCAGGCATATCAGTATCAGACCTTCTAGCATTCATGTAATTCCAGAACTTCTTAGGATTGCTACGAATAGATTCTTCGCTTTCCCTTAGATAATTATTATAACATTCTTCAGTTAATTTCTTACAATGAGATCTGAGGCTACAGAATTTCAGGTAATCATCCCACGTATTTGAAATTTTATATTTCTTGTGTGCTAATTTCTTACGGAAAATAACGTCTTTCAATTCACTAGAAAACCATTTCGGAAAATTAGACAATTTTATTTTAATTTTGAGGACAAATTGTTCTATAGCCTCATTTATTAGGGTATAAAAGACTTCAACCTGAGAGTCGACACTCGTCTCTTTAGCTCCAAGCCTTGAAGTCCAATTAATGGATGATAAATAATCATTAAGACCGTCATAATTGGCTGACTTGAAATTAAAGGCTAAGAAATCTTCATTTTTTCTGAAGGATTGCCGAATGGGAATACTGAAAGAAAGTGCTGGATGATGAACATCCAACTTTGACAGGACATCATCTGCAGCCTCGACTCTCAGGAATTCAGAACTAGAAAAAAACTAAATCTAACATTTTACAATTTACATTTACTACAGAATTGTTCTGATAGAGATTGAGGAAACTAAAAGATTCAAGTAGAATCTGAGAGCGCTGACAAAAACCCGAATCAATATTGAGACACATCTGGTTATTAGACCAAACTGTACTAGGAAGGTTATAGTCACCCACAATGAATATCCTATCAGGTTCAAACTGATCAACAGCAGCTTCAATGTTCTCACTATGGTATTCGTAGATATAGGCTGGCGCCTGAGGTGGTATATACTCTGTTGCAAACAGAAACTTTTGGCACCCGATGGTGACAATAACCGAAACATCCTCGACCGACACTCGAACACGGGGGTACACACCGAACGGGGAAAATCTTCCTCACAGCTAAGAAACATCCACCTCCCCTCGTCTTCTCACTGGTCAACGAAGACCGATCAGTCCTATATAAATTGAAGTCCCTCATCTGCAGCTCCAGGTCACCAATTGAATCATCCAACCATGTTTCTGTGATCAAGATTACATCATATAACGAAATAGATACATTCTGCATGAAATCAGCAAACTTAGTACGCAGACCTCTCACATTTTGATAATAAACATTTAGGTGACCTGACCTCACAGACGAGTCCGACCCTGCCGACTGTATGTCGGCGGCTAGCGATTTTTTGATGTTCTTACAATTTTCGGGTTTCCGCGAACATAACGAATTGTTATGTCCTTTTCACCTCTTGATTTTCTTCTTTCCAGCTCCTGTCGCAACTGTGAAAGATACTCCCTCTGCTTCAATGTGAGGTCTGCTCTCACTGTGACGGTCTGAACCTTTCCCTGCTCCTGAGGATCTTAAGAGCATCTTCTGAATTCTTCAGAGATACCTTGATGGATAAGAGGCCATCATCTTTTCTCCCGCCTACACGAGTTACTTGAACAATATTGACCTCCGGAAGTACCCAGATATCAGGTTCTGAATTCTTTCCTTATCCTCACGCGCAGGACCCAGTCACCGAGACACCGTAAAACATCACGTTTCTTGCTCGCAGCCTGCGTTCTTCCACTCGGGAATAAAATTCCTCGGCAGAATCAACCCCCACGGAATCTTTCAGATGGCGACTGCAAGATTCAGTGCTGCAAACAGATTGTCGCAAAGATTGAAATTTCCTTTCCTGGGCAGAGAGTCGGACAGACATCACATTAATCTCCTTCTTGAGTTCCACCATCTGACTCTTAAAGTACTTTTCCTCAATTCCCTCTTGAAACCATCAACTGGTCCTGAAATAGCCGCTGCAGACGCGCAAACAAATGATCAGCTTCTGAACTCGGCTGCGGTGGTCCACAACATAGTATTACCCCATCGGGTCCTACAGCTCCGGCTTTAGTGGAACAGTTAGGGTGAAAATGGGTACCACATTCCACACAGCTAACCAAATCCACAACCCCTTCTCCTACCAATGGACCACACTCTCGCCGCCTATGGACAGTGTTCAGATAACCGCGACAAAAGCAACACGATTCAGTGGTAATCTACGAAACTACCCCGATTTGCAAATCGAAAAGGATTCGAACAGGGCAAAAAATAACTTGAACCAACTTTATCAATGTGATGTAGAAAGACTGGGAGAAAACGGAAGATAATCGTCAGAAAATAAAACAATTAAACGGGACGTACCGATCGGCGTGTGTATCAACGTGCGTGATCAATGACACGCACATATCGCCCGATTATGTCGGGCAAGGATTCACCCCCCCACGACTCCCCAATATAAATTCAAAAAAACTTTGCTGAGTGCAGAAAAATTCAAATATTGTGAAATTTTTTTTGGAAACGTATCCTTCTAGAGGTTCTCTTCAAGATATACATACTTCCATATTGTGTCGGGCGATAATTCACCCCCACCGCACCCTCAATTATTGGGGGGTGTGGTGGGGGGGTGAATTATTGCCCGACAAAATCAGGCGATATGTGGATCTTGAAGAAGGACCTTCGGGAGAACCTATTTATAGAAAAAAAGTAAAAAATTTGAATTTTTCTGTACTAAAGATAATTCCTTACGTAATATTTGGGGGGGTGCGGTTGGGGGTGAATTCTTGCCCGACAAAATCAGGCAATATGTGGATCTTGAAGAGGACCATTCAGAGAACACATTCATAGAAAAAAAGTTCGAATTTTCAAATTTTTCTGCACTTAGGATATTCCTTAAGTAATAATTGGGGGGGCGTTGGGGGGTGAATTCTTGCCCGACAAAATCGGGCGATATGTGGATCTTGAAGAGGACCATTCAGAGAACACATTCATAGAAAATAAAAAGTTCGAATTTTCGAATTTTTCTGCACTTAGGATAATTCCTTACGTAATATTGGGGGGGCGTTGGGGGTGAATTCTTGCCCGACAAAATGGGCGATATGTGAATCTTGAAGAGGACATTCAGAGAACACATTCATAAAGAAAAAAGGTCGATTTTCAATATTTCTGCAATTAGGATAATTTCTTACGTAATATTGGGGGGGCGTTGGGGGGTGAATTCTTGCCCGACAAAATCGGGCGATATGTGGATCTTGAAGAGGACCATTCAGTGAACACATTCATAAAAAAAAGTTCGAATTTTCAAATTTTTCTGCACTTAGGATAATTCCTTAAGTAATAATTGGGGGGAGCGTTGGGGGGTGAATTCTCGCCCGGACAAATCGGGCGATATGTGGATCTGAAGAGGACCATTCAGAAAACACATTCATAGAAAAAAAAGTTCGAATTTTCAATTTTTGCACTTAGGATAATTCCTTACGTAATATTGGGGGGGGCGTTGGGGGGTGAATTCTTGCCCGACAAATCGGGCGATATGTGGATCTTGTAAGAGGACCATTCAGGGAACACATTCATAGAAAAAAAATTTTAATATTCAAATTTTCCTGCATTCAGCATAATTTTTATTCAAATATGACAAGAGTTCATTTCCTGAAAAATTTAAATTTCATTGATCTACTCCTCATTTGATCCCACATAATGATAAGACCGGCTGCAGAAGGTAAGTATTCATTTCCGTGCACAAGAAAAATCGTTCTTGTATTATAAATTATATCTTCTCTACGCAAACATCCTATCGACGACGCATCCCGTAACCCCGTCCCAGTCTAGATTACGGTCCCTGGCGCGCGCGCCTACTCGTGGCTGGAACTCGTGGCTGCTTTCACACCGGTGCATGGCTCTACATGAGATCTGATAACTTTTTGACAATGTTAGAATACGGCCTCCTCTTGGCAATATTTTACATTAAAATGTTTTTGGTTGGATTTCAATTCTTTTTGTACGTTGCTTATGACATAATCCTTTCATTTTGTTCATTTTTTCCCCAATAATAATCAAATTATATATAATTATTGCGAGATCTATTTCAAGTCAAACTAATTCACAATTCATGTTCAAAATCATCAATGTACGAAGTATAGAAATTTACCTACCTAGGTTCAAGCTGCGATGCCGATGTAATTGAGAGCTGCCATCACAACAATTGTGAAGAATATCATTATATAATTATCACAACGGGAAATTGCACAATGGAAACTGTGGTTGACGTTATTACAGGGGAAATTGTATTTGGTGTAAATACACATGAGGCGTTTTACGAGCGCTTCATTTTGTCCTCTTATTCAAATTGTGGGGGGGGGGGGTGAATTTTCCCTTAGAATTCTCGAATATTTTTCAAAAATTCATAACAAGCAGTCCTCCATATATATCAATTTTCAGACAACTAGCATCAAATTTGGCGGAAGTATCATACAAACTTTTACATCCTCTGGTTCTAAGGGTTGGGGGGGTGAAAGTTTCAAGTTTATGAATTTTTCCGTTGTTTGTGTACTGAAACTACCTCACATGCCAAATTTCAACTTGATAGGACATCGGGAAGTACCCTAACAGTTTTTTATGATAATCAGTGAATAAGTGACGAAATCAGGGGTTTTTAGATATCTATAAAGTGTACGAGCTATGCACTTGAAACTTTGCACGTTTGATAAGTTGCATTACATTACTGGCATTACATCCTGAGAATTTTGTTCATCTACTATATTCCAAACTCAAGTTATGAGGGTTCAAAAATACGACGAAACACTTCGAGACATTATATGTAGGTAGTGCTCCGGCGCGGGGCTTCGCTTGGCTCGTCTTGGCGGGGGCACTGCCGTGCCCCCAGATCTCTATCTACTGTCAAAGCCTTTCTGGATAACTCATCCACAGCCTCCTTCTATTCCCGCTTGTGATTCGCCAACAAAAATTTCAACTATACCCGGCGAACAAAGTCTCCAAAATATTATATTTTTGTGCCTAATTATGCCGGAAAAGTTCAATATTTGAAAGACAGGACAAATAGCTGCTCCTGTCAATTGAAATGAGAATTCTCCTAGAAGTCAGTTTATGCAATTTTTTGGGTGAGATGTCGCGATATAAGGTGTACTCGGTAGGAAACCCATATCGATTCTAAGGGCCTTGCATTGTAAGATGTTCAACCTGTCTATAATCATCTTACTTGCGCCTTTACAAAAAATTGAACTAATCGAACATCCAACGAAATGAATATTCATAAATCATTCATCTTGTTGATTGATCGGCCCCCTATTTAAAGTGGCAGATGAAACGAAACAGTTGAATGACTTTTGCCGCTTTGTCAAGAAAAATAGACTACATGATCAATCCTCTACAAATCTTGAGTTAAGTCAAGGAAACGCGCTGAACTGTTGTGAGGAACAGATATATTTCTAATTTATACTAAACTTGAAAAATTGAGCTTTTTCTTGCCAAATGTTCTGCTATGGAGCAGACGAGAAATAATTGCTCCTTGAGTTAGCCCTTTGAACTGGTAACTCTCGGTTCTATCAATTCATCTTTTGTGCTAATGAAGACTTTTCTGTTCCTAGTTCTCAAAGAAGTAAACCTCATACGAATCTCAAACTCATACGAATCATTCCTTTCTCCAACACGTTCAACAAACATTGTCAAATATCCCCACACTATCCACAAACATGATTTTCTCTATTTCAGTATCGTAATGAGTTCATTACAATACTAAAAGTAGTGCTGTAATGAAACTCACTACAGCATTGTTTTCAGTTATATTTTTCGTTTTATGGTTGTCAGTACTGACCTCTGATCGAATCAAGTTTCGAATCAAATCAATTCAAATTCCGTGATCTGTCAAATTTCGTATGTCACACCATAGATGAAGACTATATACTTATATAGATAGGAAACTGGCCTAGTAATGGCCGGAACCGTATTTTGGCGCCATCTTTTAACCTGGAAACAATTAATATCGGTATTTGACAATAGTTAATAGATGACACTAGAGAAAAATAGCACAAATCTGTTTTTTCCAACCAAGCACATTTGAAGGACAAGATCAAAACTCCATTACCATATGATATATATGCTAAAAATATGAAAGTGTGTTTACAGCGACATCTATCGGACTGGAAGGAAGTACGAATCATTTCCAATCGCAATGAATCGCAAGAAATTTGATAGATCTGGATTGGTTCCCCAATAGATCTATTGCGCAACCAATCTTGATCTATCAAATGCAATTTTCGGCTATTTAATGATATCCGAAACGATTTGTACTTCCTTCCAGGCCGATAGATGTCACTGTAAACATGGTTCCAAAATTTCTACAGACTTTCCTATCTATATTAGTATTTATCTATGTGTCACACCAACTGCCAAGATACAAAACAAAAGTCACTAATCTGAATTTTCATTTGTATTTCGAGAGTATTTCACAAAAATTGACTGAAATAGAGAAAATACCGTCTAATACTCGTTGCAGAAGGCAATTCCAACACTCATGCATTCGTGTTGGAATAGGAGGTCATTCTGCAACTTGTTTTAGAATATACTATTACGACATCTTGTTCCATGAAAGCTTTTTCTATGTCGAGAACAACGTTTTCCAAATTATTATTAGTCCAGAACACCATTCTGAAGCAAACTGTGATTCTGGGAATTTATTATCATGTTCTAGACACACCTCCAATCTGTCTATAAGTCTCACAAGTCTTCAAGGCACACGACCTTCATGAAATAGTCCTATAATGAACTGGCGCAAAATGTTTGTTCTTCCAGATTTCAAGCTGGAAATTGAAATGACTGAAAAGACATTTTGAGGGAGTTATTACTTCAAAGGATTATACCGTAACACCTTTTGAACTTCGACCCCTCAACACGATTTCCCATACCTAGAAAAGGCAACAGTTTGCAGATTCAGATTCTACCGTCCAACAAGAATACTGATAGCTTAGGACCTTAGGTAATGCCCGACCACATTATTAATATTTGATTTTAATAAAGGTTTTCGAGATATCAACATTTTCATGAAATGCTTCAACATCTACACATCAGTTGTTCTGAAAGCCACAGCTACTGCTGTTGCAGTTTTGTGATTCTCTTTTCGACCAAAATTACAGGAAGATCACCTTACCCAACACGACCAAAGATTATACCAAGGTATCTATGATATGCTCAAGAGACGAAATGGTTTTCACTCTTGAATATTTTTCAAATTCGTCAACATTGATCGTTCCTGCTATAAAAAATTACATCAGGCGACTCGGCATATTATACAAGAAATTAGCTTTTCAAGTAAAATTTTCGATTCGTTTTTAAGGTGGGTTGCGCAAATCTTTGACTGAACGATTGAGGACTGTCAAGTTGATTGGAGTAACCGAAATTCGTTGAAATTTAAATCAAGAAATTCGATTGGTTTCAATTTACGTAAGTTTTTTTTCGATCGAACAATCAAAGTTTTGTGAAACCCACCTGAGATCCAAATAGGAAAAAAGTACCCATCTGTTTAATGGATGAAACTTATTATATATGAATTATGAGATGTAGAAGAATATACCGCGATAGAGTTTCCTAAAAATATGTCAGGGGTATGGTAAACTTCATGTTTATGAAATGAATCAGATACCAATTAAAAGTATGAACCCCACATTGTATGAAACTAATACATATTGGGTTTCCTATCATTTTCCTTTCAGGGCTGTCGGGCTTAGATACATGTAAAATTGAATTAAATAAAGATCCGAGGTAGATTCACGCCAACTATCTGATGCAATGGAGTCGAGAATCGAATAGATATTGTTTAGAAAAATGATTTGAATAGTTCCTACTAAAAATTATCCTAATAGTAGATCTACGTTCGACCGCCCATGGACCTTTTCGACGATCTGTTCATTCAAAACTACAAATATTGAAATGAGTATATTGTTTTTCGGATCCTTTACTATCTCGGCTTCACACAACGAAAAAAAAAAAAGATTGAGAATTGAAATTTCAATGAGAATGGAGCTCACGATGTGTAAATCTCGTTGAATTAAATGTTCAAATTTCTTGCCATTGGAAAGCATGACATCTTTTTTTCAAGTAATGTCATCCAATGACATTAAGTTCATAGAGTTAAGCTTTTTAATCCGTCTGTTCAAAAATTATCATTTCGCGAACTAATGTTCAATTTGCCCATGTGCGAATGAGGCATCAAGAATTTGTGAAAAGTGTGACTACCGTGTCAATGTGTGATATCTACCATTTGGAATACTTAAAAATCAAACTTAGTTGGTTTCAGAACCCAAAAAAAGTTTGAGAAAAGAAAGACTACTGTGTGGTTTTATACTGTGGTGTCAGGGTAGTTCGTTTCATTCTGTTCGAGATTAAAAGCATACTATTACAGGGTGAGCCACGGAAAATGGATGGTTTCAAAATGAACAGTAGGTACTCCACTATTTTCGGGTTAAAAAAATCGATGCCGAATACAGCAAAACATCGCTCAAATCGATTAAGGACTGTTGAATAGAGTAGAGGCGAACTTCAGGTAGTGTGTCCAAATTTATCACGTAATGACAGAAATCATTTGAATGAAATAATTTTCTCCATATTCGGGCACACTTGTTTCTGTCAATGAAATTATTTCAAACCCAAAAATAGTGGAGTACCTACTATTCATTTGGAAACCGTCCGTTTCTTGTGGCTTACCCTGTAGTATTCGAGCATAACGTTTTTTATCGCTGTTCCATTAATTGGAAACATAAAAAGAATAATATAATAAGAAACAGATTGTACGTAAATGGATTTTTTTATTTTCAATATCTGCTCTACATGTTTCGCCTTCTCAAGGCATCTTCAGGAGCTCTGTAATTTGGGAAATTAATACTAACATTACAATTTTTTTTTTCGAATCAACTTACTCGTCCAAATATACAGAATAAATATGCAACATCAAATTTCTAAATCCGCAGAATTGAAATTGAAACAAGAAGGATACGATATAAAATCACGCGAATATCTAACACCAAAGAATTTACTTTGATAGCGTCGAGTTTAAATACAATAAACACATATACTGACGTTAAAAGACATGATAACTAGCTAACGTATGTTACATGGTGGGTGCGTTCCGAATCTCGTGAGTTACTCCAAACAATAATAAACATTTAAAAATAGGATGGTAACTTAGATGTGATTCGACTTGAGTGTTTAAACAATTGTTCGGATTCATTTTCAGGTTTTTCGCAATTTCATATATTTCCATCAAGTCAAACATATTTCCTCTATCTAAATTGTGCAAGAGCGTGACACCCTCCTCCCTACTAAATATGTGATATGTTATAAAAAGAATAAATTTGACCACTTATAAACAGTGGAGCTTGCAATTAGTATTTCAAGAAAAATATCAAATGGAAAAAAAATTCTTTGCCTATATGGTGGCCATACATTTTTGAAACATAATGAAATTCAAAATAGTAATCATCGAAATTAATACTACATGTATTTTCAATTCATAGGCTCACAGATCTTTAATGATGAGGCTGGAAAAATGAAAACAGATGTTGTCACTGAGAGAAGAGATATGCCGGTTTAAGCCCCATTCTGTATCATCAGTATCCCATATCCCTCAGAGACAAAATCTTCATGAAAAATTTTTACTTTTGTAATGTCTTCGAATAGTACAAAAAGAACAATTTCGTTTGTAACGTTTTATTCGCAGTCTCCACATACAATGAATCGTGAAACCGTGCATTCGCACAAAAAGACGGTAGTAAACACATGTTCGCTCCAAATATTGGGCAAGCGTCACCCCACCATGGAAATACAATATTTCTTAATATATTACAACTTTGAAGTAAAATATAACAAGTGGGGACAGCAAGTAGCATAGTTGCGTCAAATGAGAAGTTCCATATTTTCAATCATATGCTTAAAAGAACTGCGTACATCCCCTTTCACTCCATGAGATTTTAGATGTGACCCAAAATCAGGGCTCCTATGCAAGTTTCTCCGAGTGATTGAAACGCCCTTTCCATTTCGTGACTGTGAAACCAAGTTTTTTCTAAAAAATGAACAAATGGAAAAACAAATAATTTTTTACCTATACGGAGGCTATATCGAGAACATTTTTGAAACATAGAGAAATAAAAAATATATTTTTACCGCCTCATGATAAAAGATCTGTGAGCCTATGAATTGAAAATTATCATTCCGATGATTACTATTTTGAATTTCTCTACCTTGCAATTAGTGTTGACATAAAGTTTAGACAATATATACATGGGGTGCCATAAATAGTTTTATGTAGTTGGTTTAGAACGCATTGAATAGGAAAGAATCTGGTATTTATTCTTCCTGTAGAATTGATAAACTCTTTTGAATTATTCAAGTTGAAATTATAAGTTGTGGGTAGCTATAAACTAGAAATTGGTTTACTTGTCTTTGTTAACGAAAACAGTTTGTCAACAAAACAAGCAATTTTTTGCTTCACAGTGAAATGGAAATAGAACAACTTCACTTTGCAATTGAGAACATAAACTATTAAATTTCAAAAGTATTCCTAGCTCTGTAGAAAATTAATATACTGAATGTTTGTTAGTCTGTAGTTTTTATGTAGACTCAAGGTTGAGGTGTTAATAAATTATTGCAGGTGGTAATGGTGAGTAAGAGAAAATCTACGATGGACCGAACGATTCACTTAACTAGATCATAGTTTCGAACTAACATTATCTGGTGGTTGGTATTCTTTTCTATTCACTTTGCACCTTAACGGTTAAGGGTTGCATGTTCACGTAGCCAAAGTATACTGCAATCCTTTGGGATTGCATCCACCTATTCTAGTCATCATCGCTATAACCAAAATCAAACTATACCAAATGACGTTTTCCAAAGAAAAAACTCGAAAACACGAGTGCGAAATATGCAAGAAGAAATTTCCTTCTAAAACAGATCTAATCAAACATGTCAGGATACATACCAATGAAAGGCCTTTCACCTGCAATTTCTGTGGACAAGCTTTCAGGCAGGCTGGTTCCCTGAAAAATCACATCGCTTGCAGGCATTCCACAACCCTGCAAAGCTCAGAAATTTTTATTTGTAGCTATTGTGGAAAATCATTTCCCATTAAAGAAAGACTGAAATTACATCTTAGGATTCATACTGGTCTGAAACCGTATTCTTGTAAGTTGTGCCCGAAAAAATTTGCCCGAGGGGGCCAATTGGTGCAGCATCAACGAACACATGACGGCAGCAGACCTTTTGTTTGCAGAGTTTGCGATACATCCTTCACCACATCAGCAAATCTTCGATCACATATGAAACGACATTTAGAAATAAGAGATTATATTTGTGATGTATGTGGCAAATTGTTCTTTAGGAGAGATGCTTTAAGAAAACATTTAAATTGTTACCATGCGAATGTAAAGGCTTATTACTGCGAAATTTGCAAAAAGGAATTGAAAGGACACTTACCTCAACATATGAGGACTCACGCCAAAGATAAACCTCACGGGTGTGCTCATTGCGGTGCAAGATTCGCTCAACGATCACAACTAACCGTACATCAAAGAGTTCACTCTGGTGAAAAGCCATACAGATGCCAAGTATGCTGGAAAGCATTCGCTCACTCTACTGCTCTCAAACTCCACTGTCGCTGCCATACAGGAGAAAAACCTTTTGCATGTATTTTGTGCAATAATTCATTCTCGCAGTTACCTCATTTAAAAAAGCATATGCTTTGTGTTCACAAATCCAGCAAACCGTACGTTTGTAGTAGCTGCAAAAGCTTCCACAAAACTAAAAAAGAGCTTGAAGTACATGCAAGAAGTTGTCAGTCCGAGGAGAAACCAGAAGTTGATACTAAAAAGGAGGTTCAAGTACCGAAGGTCGGGGCAGCTATGCCGATTGGAAAAATGAGATTCCTTCTCGCCATATTGTTGAAGAAAATTTCTTCTCCCGAACGTCTGAAAGAACTAGGCTTCAATAAGAGGTTGATTGATGAAGTTCTTGTTGATTCTATCAGACTTTCTGGAAGGAAACCATGCTTAGATTGCAGTCTTACTGCTGCTGAGCAATTGAAACTCAACGTGCAAATTTTATTGGAATGGACTGTTCCGAACAGATATATGGAGAAGTTCAAACTGGAACAGCGTTCTACAGAAGAACTTCTGGAAGAACTAACCTCTTGAAGAAGCTATTCGCGAGAGATGCACGATTAGGTTGTTTTTCGAATTCTATCATCAGGAGAAGGGTATGAATAAAGAGTAAACTACATGTTCGGAATGAAGTACTTGGATGTGTCTTGTGCCATCTGTTTAGGTTCGGAGTATTCATGAGATATTTCATGACAGAAAATAAAATCTCTGTCATGAACTTATCGATTGATTGATTAATAAAATAACAGTCAGAAAACAGAGAGAAAATTCACTGTTAAAGCACCTAATTTATCATTTCGCAAAACTCCTATTGTAGAGCGTGATTGAAAAAACACTATCGGTTCCAACCTCAATCTTATTTGAGTCACTGAGAACTAGAGCGGACCATCCCACAAAATACTGAGAATTGCACTAAGGGGGTTATTTGATAATTAATGATAAATATTCTAAAGCTACTGTGGAACACCCATGTTGTCAGCATTCTTAAGCAAATGACGACACTGAAAAGGACTTTGTCGATCTTAATAATAAATCAATGCTATCCAAACTATGTGGTTTGATTTTTAATAAGTTGGATGGTCCGCTATGGTTTTCCGATTTATGGACTAAAAATCAATTGAATTAATCCCAATGAAGATGACAATGGCCAATATATCTTCAAAAAGATAATCGCCACACGAAGAATACGTTTCGAGATTCGATTATTAAACTACAAAAACGTAGCTACTCTGATTAGAAGAAGTTTTGCTATTATCTGAACAGGTCTTCTTTGAAGTTTTGTTCAGATTTTAATGCTGCTTGGATTTTGATGGAATCTTATTCTAAAAGAAATACAATTAAATGTTCAACTCAAGCAACATGGATGGAGTATACCGAGTGTCCCACTGGGAGTGGTCATTAGAAGTGTATGGTGTAGTAATAATTCGATCACTTCAAAAATTTGTGTGGAGACATGATGAATTTTTAAATATCAATGTCTTCCGCTTGCACCAGAAACTTTATTATTTCTGATGGGATACCTGTATATTTTGACTTTTTCAGATATATCTTCTAATCTAAATGCCACATGCATTTTATGCATCATTATCTATAGCCATCTAGAGCCGTTTTCGAGTTATTCACTGTTCATTCGAAAAAATTCACACATTGAATCTTGTAGAACACTAATGAATCAATGAAAGCGCAACTTACAATCTCAGATCTGTTTTCAAAAATGGACTACCGAGAAGATATTCGACGACACTTTGTAGAGAACATAACGTTTTGATAAACGAAAAGGTGTAATGGGAGTCTCAAAATTGGAGTTGAAAAAAAGCCAAAAATTCGTATTTTTCACTAATATAATATCAATTTGTAAGGAAAAAATGACTGGGATCTTTAAGGGTTCCCTAGATCTAAAGTGTACCATTTTCGAGATATTCAGTTACTCTTAGCTACGAGCATAAAATAATATGTGAATTATTAAATGTAATCTATATTCAAGTTTTGTTCCACAACTCAAAAATTACCGTGCAAAGTATCGGCAGACTTCTGTCCCCAGAAAAATAAGGAAATCCACCTACCAAGAAATATTGAGAAGGTGGGTGGACGAAATTTTGGACATGAGTTATAATTTCCTATTCCGACTTATCTGAATAGAAATTCAAAAAAGTTTTATGACTTCCTCTATAAGAAATGCATTACAATTTGACTTTTCGATATATGTAACATTTTCCGAAAAATAACTATTTATTTTCTTTATGCGCAGTAAAAAAATGTACTTTGAACAATAAACTAATTTTTGAAAAATGTCAACAGAAGCATGTAACAATATTTTGAATCAAGTCACAGAGATTCTTATGAAAGGGCGAACATAGATCATAGTCAATACCTCACATATTTATTATATTATTCTCATAGCTACAGTTTTTCCTGAATATCTCGAAATGGGTTCAGTTTAGATATAGGGAACGCTAAGAGGACTTCACTAATTTTTTCTTCACAAATTGATATCTGAATGAAAAAATACTCATTTAAAAAAAATCGAATTTTTGGCGTTTTCTCGAATTTTTTGACACTCTATACCTCCCAGTATATCAAAATGTTCTGTTCTCTACAGAGTGACGTCGAATATCTTTTCGGTAACCCATTTTGAAATACAGTTCTGAGATTAATCGTTGGCTTTCATTGAATTCTCAGTGCTATATACAAGCCTCAATTTGTAATATGTTTCAACAAACAATGAATAACTGGAAAACGGCTCTAGATGGCTACAAGGATCGATACATAAAATGAATGTGACATTCGAAGATATATCCAAAAAGGATTAATATACAGGATGTTCCATTAGAAATAAAAAAGTTGATACCATTTCCGGTGCAAGCGGAAGTCATTGATATTTATGATTATATCATATATTTTCATAAATTTATCTCGGTGGGACACCCTCTATATCCATTATTATAAGTGAATAACATTCGATTAGAGATGTGGAATCAATTGTTAACAGGATACCCTCATATTTTACATGTTTTTAATAATGGAATCTCACAACAAGTTGTGAGATATTATCTCATATTGAATGATAACGTATTTGAATTGGGATTTTTGTGCAGTATGGTTTTGGATTCTACTAAAAAAAAAGGAAAATATTAAAAAGACTTTGAAAGAAGCGGGGATTTTATTTTTTTGTGTATCGATTACTGTTTCGAAAAAGTTGGCCATTAATGGTTTTAAGGTGTGCGCAGTGTTTATCTGTGGAATCGATAAATTAGGTTAATTTAGCAGAAAATCAAGGAAACATTCTGAGCTCGTCTCAACACTTATGAAAAGAATTATGACTGCTCACGGCCAAATGATTTGGGCACACTAGTACTCATATCTAACGTGTTTGTTCTCACTCTGCTTTCATAGTAGGTTAATGTTAGATCGATACACTTAATATAGTGGAAACAGCTTTTAGAAGATATTTGTAACTGTTCAAAAATATAATTTTTTTCTTTAGGTTGGTGTTGGAAGAAAAATGTAGAATTTTCGGCTTGAATGAAAAAAATCAGTATTATTTTCTGTTGATTTTAAGTTTCATTCTGAGCAAAATTTATTTTTATTTTGATAAGGTTGTACACAGTTGAAAACGCGTTTATATTGGATATATGCCAGCACCTCAGAGGTAAAGTGTGTAAGTCAAATTTTTTTCGACACGAGTTATCACAATATTGGATTCACATTATTATATTCTAGCTTGTGGAACACTTTTTTAACACCCTGGGTACATCAATTCGCCAAATAATGGCAGTAAACATTCTTTGAAACAATAATCGCTCTGAAAAATCTCACTTCTAACTAATTTTGATTTTGTGACTTACACCTTACCTCTGGGGTGCTGATATTATTTTTTCGAAAATGCACTCAACAGTTTTCATACAAATTTTTTTTTTTCAAAGAAAACATCCTTCTCGTAACATCGTATGTTCCACTACGAACATAATTATATTTTTGAAGAGAATTCGGGATAATTCAGTGTTTGCAAGTTTTTTTTTGACTATTTTTTACCTGCTCTTCTTAATATATGTATGTAAATGTAATCTGATGGGATATGTATTTTTGTGCAGCTGAATCAATCAACCTTACTAAGTATTCTTCTCTCAAAAATATTCTATTTTTGAATAGTTATGAATGAGTATTTTCTGTTATTTTTCTTTGTTGGTTAGTTGCAATATTTTCGATGAAATGTGTTCATATAATTTTAGTTGTTCCTTGCCTATAATTTTATCTTGTTAAGATATCGAAAAATTTTGCATTATATCAGTTTGAATTTCCATAAATATAATAAACTTTGTATTAACTGTTTGAATGAGAAACAGTTGAATGTCCTAGTTGACTATCCCCATGATTGTTTACCTACTTGAAAAAATCTGAAGTCTAATTCTATGTCGCGATTTTAACTTTATTTTATAATGTTGATACTTTTTTTGGATATTTTCTCATTCGATAAGGACGATACCAATCTGCGGCGGTATTCTAATAACATTCTTTATTTTTGAATCTGTCATCACAAATACATTTGGGGTTCGAAATTTCATGTTCACCCAAAATATTTACTTGATTGATGTTTTTAAGTTACGGAATTTCATCAGATTGAACATGAAAATTCGAAAATTGATTGTTACATTACTATCGACATCATTTTGAGATGTTTTACGAATTTGAGAAATTGAGTCTACTGAACGAGGTTGCAATAACTGTTCGTGCCATATATGTATATTATAATTTTTCTAGTCTCTTCATTTTAAATACCAATGTTTTGTGTACAAAGAACTGCAAATTTAAGTGTAAAAATATATTCCATATTACCATGTGGTGTTTTTTTTCATGGATTACCCACAACTAAATCGGAAAATAACGATTCCTTGAATTTATTAATTTGAAAAAACACTGGTATCCCACATTCGTATGTTTTGCGAGTTTTTCCGATTATAAGTAGGGTTGGAAAGGTACAGACTTAGCAACACCTCTATTTTTTTTATAAAGTTGAAGATGTATTGGGTGTATTCGATGTTACCGCTGTGGTATTGTGAGAGGCGTGAATTAAAAATTGAATAACACACGGCATTTGAAATGAGACAGTTGGTGTCCTATATATACCTGTGTGAAAAAATGTCCGTTGGAAGTTGTGATGTTACTGAAAGTACCGAGCGTTTTTTCCAATACACCCACATTTATTTGTTATCTAGATATCTAGTACTAATTTATTCCATTCGAACGAATTATTTGAGCGATAATTATTCCAAGTTTTTCCATTATCAGAAAATAGCAATATAATAATTTATCGGACACAAAATTAGTGGTAGTAGGTAAGCTTTTCGATGTACGTGAACAATCTGAGATTATTACGATGCAAATGGGCTAGCGAAAATATAAAATATGAAGTGAACTGGAGGAATACGTGCTTCTAGGTTAGTAGGTTGCCTGTTCCTTGTATGAAACAAATAATTATATGTACATGTTGACATTCACAAACAAATGCTAGCAAACAGGAAAACCTTCAAAAAATGATGAATTTAATTTTTTTGGATAAATGCAACGAATAAAATAAAAAATATTTGAGGTCCTCCAGCCAGAGGGGCTTTTTGGTATATTCCCCGTGGCAACATTTCACGTTATAAGACAGGGTTACCGCTTTAAGGAGAAGCTACCATCAACAAAACATAAATATTGTCACAATTCAGAATTGTTAGTTCCGAACTGTGGCAATGGACTGACAGAGATCCAGACTTAGAGTAACCACCGGGAATAGCGTCGCCGCTGAGGAGGTGATAGATGCATACCGGTTTCGGGGTGGTTACCCCTCATCAGTGCAACATAATCCACCAACTCAACGACAAACACCTTGAAGAACGGAACTATATGCGCACATCGGTAATTCGGTAAGCTCCTCGGAGTGTTATATAACCGAAGCGCCAGCTAGTGATGCTAGTCCGAACTCCATCCCACGTCGTACTCGAAGCATGGATACGTCATATATATAATAGACCTATATTGTGAATGTCAGTGGTAAACGCACTGAAAATTGAAGCCAGAATGACGCGAAGGGATAAGCCGTTCTGCGCTTGCGCAAAATTTAAACGGTCAAGATGGCCGCTGAAAATTATATTTTGCTTAGAATATAGAAAACCAGGAAGGAGCATATCATGCATTCTGGTGCGACGAGAATGGTGCACTCAATATGGCCGATACTCGTTTCCGTTTCGCAGTGGCGTAGGGCATTTGAATTTTCAATTACATTTTATTAACGAAATGGCATATTCCAAATCGGTCTAAAAAATCTTAACGAAGTAGGGGAGCAAAACACAATGCAATTTTAAATTGTTTTTAATGATTCCTTAACAAAATTAATCTGTTATACAGTTCTAATTCTTTCATCATCAACCGTATTTTTACAAATATAATTCAACCTGGTGATGAAAAAACAATTAGTTGTACTTTTTATCGAAAGTATCAGACGATATATTCATTTCATGGTCCTTTATTCTTTACTTACATATTCCAACTGATCGATTTCAATTGGAAATAACCTAATAAAGGCCACAGATGACCGATTAAAACAATCGCCTGGAACATAAAAGGCTCCTCTCGTTAGGACCAAACCCAGGTTTCTTTACGAAACTCATCCATATCACTCTCTGTTTTTCATTTCTGGGAAATCTGGAAAAATAATTGAACTTATAAATTGTGAAGAACTGAATAATTGATAATTCAACGATACAATCATGGTTTTACTTCCGAAATGTCCCTTGAGACGAAATTAATAGCGCTACTAACTATCAATGTCAGTTGGTTCAATGAAATTGATTACCGAACATCACCTACGCCCATGGTTTGTTACGGATAACCTCCAAATTCAGCAAAATTGAAATCCCGTGTTTTTCAGGAAAAAATGAATCATTTCAATACCAATATCACTTACCTGTGAAATGTTACACCAAATTTTTGGTTTTTTGGTGTTTTGAAATTGCCACACTCTGCACCACTAATCATTTTATCGAAAATGTTCTAAACTTAGAAAATGTCTTATAGCACTAAATTACGTGTATAAAATAGTTAGAAATTCACGGACGCACCTTTAAACCTCGCCAAAAACTTAATTCAATACAGTTAAACTGTGAAAATATCACAAAAACCGAATAAAAGTACAATTTGCTGAGAGCACCACTTTCTTATTTCAAATTCAAACCAAACGATGACTCATTCGTGGTGCACTCTTGTCGCACTTCCGCTCTTGCATTAGGTGCGCATAGGCTCCTTCCTGGTATTTTATATTCTAAGATATTTTGTCATTGACGGGCATTCGGTTGAACTCGTTTTGCGCATGCGCAGATCGGACTATCCCTCCGCGTCTGAAATCAAAGCCTACTATGTTGACTTCAACATTTTTATCACATTCACAATATAGGTTTATTATATATATGGGATACGCATGATCCAACCTCCCCGAGGCGACCTGCATTCCGACCCGAAAATTGGGTTAATGCACAGCCGTCTATAGAGATAGCCTGGAACTAAATCTGGCAACGCCGTATGCGAACGCGAAGCGTAGGCACAGCTTAATAAACACACAGCAAGGAAACTCCGTGTGGTCTGGGTAGTTAACGCAGATTCTCGTGCATCCCCCACTTTTGGGGTAAAACCTATCAATTCAGTGGCGCCGGTCGGGATGACGATGCCTCCGAATTCATAAGCTCATAGGCGTAGTCAACTATTTTATGTTGTGTTGACTGGTGACCTCTGATGCATTAAAACATATATTTTTCTTCACATCTGAAACAATTTAATTAATATCGACATAATTTTGTACTATTGAACATTCCCTTCTGAAAAATCCTGCATATTTCATGAATTCGATTTCTTCGAACTGAAAGATCTTCGGAAATTTATATAATTTCGATCGCAATTTGTTTTCGCGAAAATTTCTTTCGAATGCCTCATGAATTTACCAATAATACGCAAAGAAAACAATGTTCCGTGTGCACACGAAAAAGAAAGACCATCTTCCTCCATTCTTTCGATACATTTAAATTTTGGAATTTATTTCAGTAGTTACTAGTCTCAAGTACTTGGTCTGACTTTAATCTCATTGCTGTTTCATTTCATTAGAAAAAAATAAAAGTTGTTATTGAAAGTATGATTGTGGTTGTGATGAAACCACCCGCCGTTTCTATAAACTGCAATTTTAAATCATGTTTTTCGAGATTCCAATGAAGATATTAGTGACACTTATTTCAATTTCAATGAATTTTCAAAAAAGGAGGGTGAATTCAACTTTCAATTCGGGAAAGAAGATTTATATAGGCTTTCAAAAGCACTAAAACTGCCTCATATTCACAACTCCCTCTTCATTGAAGAAGACTTCTGTGTGCCATTCCAGGTTGATGACAGTGAAGTTTCTAACTTGTGAAGTTTCAAGCATTTGTGCTCATATCATACAATATGTTGTATCATTTTTAAATTTTATTAACAAAAATGATGAATAATAATAATTCTGTCTGTAAATTCATGAAGTACGCTCCTGTTAGTCTCCCTGAAAATATTTTTAATCCTACCCTGAGTTTAACCCCCGAATTAGGGATGGGCAAAAAATATCGATATATAAAAATATCGATATTTTTTCCGATAAACATCGATAAATATCGTCGATATTTTCATTCTCGATATTATCGATTATCGATATTTATTTTACAATATCAAATTCGATATTTTTTTATATCCCACATACATCAAATTGAGAATTGGGGGTATGTGGAGAGATGGTGACAAGTGTTTTGTTCAAATGGTCGATGGGCAAGTTGAGAGAGGAAAAAATTCGATTTCCCCTTTCCCCCCATATTTTGGACGGAGCTGACTTCTTGGAGGGATATGTTTTTTTTGAAAAAGTTATTTGGAATGTTGAAAAAAATTTTTGTCACTTGGGGTAACCCCAAAAAAATATTTTTGGTTTCAACTATGTCTGAAAAAAATATTTGGATCGAGTCCTTTCGACTATGAAATGAAAAAAAGTTTTAAGGCGGAACTTTCAAAAAAATTTCAACATTTTTTTCTTCGAATCGCAAAAAATATCGGCAAACGGTTTTCAAAGTTCGATAGAGCAGAAAAGATGATATGAGAAGCGCTTTCTAAACAATAGTAGGTAGTTAAAACTTTATAAATAAATATAATCATAAAACTGTCGAATATGTATTTCATTTTGATTCCCAAAATAAATCACAGAAAACGAGTAACTTTTTGTTGGGCTTTGGCAAATATATCGATATATCGATATTTTTCACTCGATATATCGAATCGATATTCGATACTGTCGGAAAATATCGAAACAATATATATCGATATATTTCTGCTCTTTGCCCATCCTTACCCCGAATGGCTTCTTCAAGGTCACACCCGACTGCTTACTCCGAACGGCTGAGTTTCATAGCTGTGTGTTTATTAAGCTGTGGCGTAGGTATACTCGTCCGATGCGTTAACGCGGGATATCATGTTATTTCGAATTAAAATCATTTGCAAATTCATCAGATGAATTTTTTGCTTTAAGAAAAAAGAATATAAGACCCTACTTAGTCAAAAAATTGAATATCTTAATTACTCCTTGGCAAAAATCTCACGATTGTGTTTCAACATAATTATAAACTCAATATATGTAGAAATCGAAGTGAATGTGGAAATGAATAGATATAAGATGTTAACACAACAGATATTGAAATTTTCAATAAAAAATTGATATGCAATCTCAACGGAAATGCATATTTTCATGAAAAGTTGGACGATTTCATTCTAAGGAAGGTGAGTTTGTATCTTTGGGTAATGTAAACTTTTTCCTATCTCCCAAGTGTTTTCTCCGTTTGCTCGACATTAATCATATTATTCTTATTATTTACGAGATTGTTTAGGGGTAAATTTGTAAAAACCGAACAAAGTGAATTTAAAATTGATTTCGCATTCGTACCTCAACTGCTGCTCGAAGGAGCAGCATATTCTGAAACATAAATTTTGGCGGAGTTATCCATGTCGCTATTTTCCAAATAATATAAATCTAAAATGGACAAACTTTTGAAATTAATTTCTTATGATTATCGGAACTATTTTCATCGCAATTGAAATTCTAACCTAACCTCCAACCTATCCACTACATGATCTCAAGTTAGTAAAGAAAATCAGACGAAACCTTCATTGCACTTCACTAAAAAGCAGTTTATCAGTTCCCATAAAGTTCACTTATTTCCAGCCATTTATTCACTGAAACACTACGATTTATCAACAAAATTCAAACACACGTTCCTACACTAACAACAAAACTCGCCCTACTGAAAATCTATTCATCACGAGTTTCGTGGGTCTCTGGTAGGCCTACGCGCGACGTTGCCGAATTTCCTTGTTCCGGGCTTGTACTTTAGGAGGCTGTGGTTAATGTGAAAAGCCTCGATGGCTGGATCTCCGTCAGTCCGTTGTCACAGTTCGAAACTAACAATTCTGAATTGTGGCAATATTTATGTATTTCACGTTATCAATAAACAATCTACTCACATGAGTGAGAACTCATGCTGACCTATGGTTTGGAAAGCTGGGAATACAAAATAAATGGTTGTCACTAGGAGATGACTACTTCTCTTTCCGTCTTGGTTTGGATGTTCCAAAATCCTTTGATAATTATGTGCTACTGTGTGTTTTCAGTGATTTTCTGAAAATTTCGTGATTTTAAATGACAATATAATGTAACGTTTTCAGGTAATCAAATTGTCACTGTGTTGAAACTCTGAAATATTTAGACAAATTTCACACTAATTTATGTCCACAGTCTACTATAATTCATTTATACATTTACTTATTTACTTTCACCACTATTCAGTTCGATAATTAACAACTGTACGCGATTCGGTTCGGATACTAATTGATTTGTCCTCGCTAGGCGGCCCTTTTTAGATCCCGTACGCCAATGTTCTGGAAGTACTAGAGATCGATGTACTCAAGGGCAGAGGTGCAGATCTCAGGGGAATCAAACGCTCAACATCAAAATGAGATTCACATCTTTTTCTCCGACGTCGTCTAACCCTTCTTCGGCCATCATGTACAACCAAGGAAAATCAAGATTCATCAAAAAGACGATCGGTTGCCATTCCACATTATAATGTTGTCGTTCTCTGCACCACTGTAATCGTTGCCGGCGATGTTCAACCGTAAGAGGTATCACAAGATAGGGTCGATAATGCTGCAGTCGAAAAGATCTTATACGGCGAAAAGACCTTATACGGAGGTGAACCGTTAGAACAGTTACAGGATAGCCTCTAAATATTATTATAGGCTGCTGATATTTTCACAGAGGTCCTTTTTCGATACTCTGAAGATTATCAGGGGGGGGGTTTCGTGAAAACAAAAAATACAGCTTTAATAACGGATAGAGCAATACCGCATAACATACCGGACCTCGTACTCTTAAATAAGACCGAGAAGAGTGTTCAGATTATTGATGTTGCAGTACCCGCAGATGAAAATATACAAAGATCCTACACCGAAAAGCTGACCAAATACCACGATCTCGCCTTCGAGCTGAAGGAGGAAAACATCTATAATTCCACTGATTATATCGGTGAACGGTTTGATTGAACATCATATGGTGGAGAATACCAAACGCCTGAGACTGGATGTCAACCTGATTAGTCGAGCCCAGAAGGAGGTTATACTAGCCACAACGCGAGTTGTGCGAAAGTTCCTCACAAGCACCTGAGAAAGCCTTGCCTACAATGTGGACCGGCGATCCCAGTGATGACCCGTATACCGGTGGAGAGAAAAAAAATATATATAATATAATAATATAATATAAGCGGGGGTCCTACAGCCTATGCCGCATCCCGCATTTCGTTCGCCATTTCTCTCTATCATTCCATTCATCTTCATCAATCGCTCTATCTCTCATACTCTTTCTAATTCCCTCTCTCCATAGGGTTATGGTCTTCCTCTCCTTCTTCTGCTTTGTGGTATGTACTCCAAAACCTTCCTCGGCCATCGTGTACCATCCATCGTCATAACGTGCCCGTACCATATTAATTGTCTCGTTTCTACTCGTTCTGCTGTTGTGATAACCCGCCTAGTTTTCCTTCGTTTCTCATATGTTGCATTCTTGAAATTCTACAAGATCTTCTCAAGAAGTCCATCTCCACTGTCTCTATGATCTTTTTCTCTTTTTCTGGAAGTTCCCAGCATTGACATCCGTAAGTTAAAATAGGTTCTACAACTGTCGTGAAGATTGTCATTTTTGTCTCAAGTTTCATGCTGCCTGACCACAGTAACGAGTTCAACAAGCGAATAGCCCTCCTACCTTGCTGTGTTCTATTTCTAATATCCTTCTTTGTTGTTCCATCCTCCGAAATGATACTTCCCAAATATTTAAATTCCCTGCATCTTTTGAGTTTATGTATTTGTAAGTCAGGGTCTTCCTCATTTGTGTCTCCTGTCCTCAAATATTCCGTTTTACCCTCATTCACACTTTTCTGAACATGAAATCGACATCGCTCTCGTCACCTGCTACAATTGCCTGGTCATCGGCAAAGAGAAGAGTTGTTAGGATTTCATCTTAAACTTGTATCCCCATTCCGTAAGTTTTCCTTTTCCAGTCTTTGATGGCTTCTTGGATATATACAGTGGAACTTCCCTATAACGAATACGCTAAATCCGCAAAAAATTTTCGTTATACAGAAATTTCGTTATGCAGCAATTTTTTTTTATTGTGTAAAGTTTCAAAAAAAGCAACGTTAACTTGCATTTTTTTTATTTGAATACATTATACATAATTAACTCAAGCACTTCCTTCTAGACATTTTCGCACTACTATTTTTATAAACGATCAGAGCGAAACTGAAACCTGAACAATCTGTATAGCCAGGGGTGCATCTACAACTGTTTCAGAAGGAACTCTCCGTCCGCCGTAATGGTTTAGTTTATGATCGGGATTTATTACCTACGTCCGACAGAATTACGGAAAAAAACCATCCCTAAGTATACTCTGGGAAAAACCTTCTTACCAATACGCACTTAGAGAGTGATTTTTTTGGAATAATTCGTTATAGAGAGAATTCACTTCGTTTTAGAGGGTGTTTTTAACAGGGTATTTGGATTCAAGGTGCAATGACAGATACGAAATTCGTTGTAGAGACGTTCGCTGTAGGGAAGTTCCACTGTACTTTAAATAAGGTAGGTGACAGGCTGCATCCTTGCCTAAGCTCCTTTGTGGCAGGAAACCATTCAGATAAAACATTTCCCATCTTCACCGCACTTTTTGCTTCTTTATATAAGTTCCATATAGCTTGAATATAGGTTTTACTGAGGCTCGACTTAGTCAACGTTTCGAAAAGTCTCTTTAAAGGCACCGTATCATAAGCTTTTTCCAGGTCGACAAACACTATGTGAGTAGACATATAATGGGATGTTCGTTTTTCTAATATTTGTTGAAGAACAAATGTGTTGTGAATACATGATCGGAATCCTACTGCTCTTCCATATCTGTTATGTTCATTTCGATTCTAGTCTTCAATATTCTGCCGTACAACTTACCCATTGAACTAGTCACACTTATACCCCTATAGTTTTTGCATTGTTTTTTATCGCCCTTTTTGAAAACAGAGCTTATATACGCTATATTCCAGTCTTCCGGGATACTGTCACCGTCTAATAAGCATAAATTAAATAGTTGAGCCATCATTTCTAGCAGTATATCTGGCCCGTACTTGACTAACTCAATGGGGATGTTTCCAGGCCCTGCAGCCTTTCCGTTCTTGGATTTCCTTAGAGCTCTCTTTATTTTTTCTACTGTTATTTCTTCCACTTCTTGATCTTCAGTTGTTCCAATGTTAATGTTCTCTATTTTGTACTGTTCTCTATTTTCAGTAAGTAACGTTTTATAATACTCTACCCCCATTCTTTTTCACTTATCAGGTTCATCTTGCTGACCTGTTTTCCCTCTTTTCTTAAATTTCTTATAGTCTTCCATGCTTCAGCTACTTTTGTCCCCCCAATACATCTGTCCACTTCCGCACATTTCCTCTCCCACATTTCATTTTTACTTTTTGTTACTTCCCTTTTAACTTCTCTATTCCATCTAGCGTATATCCTTCTATCTTCACCCGTCCATACAACTGTTCTGCATTCATATGTGTGATATTCTGTAGTTTGTTTGCTAGTCTTACTTTATATAGAAATTGAATGGACTCTTGCGTGAAGCTCTCCAAATTATAAACAATTTTTTCCACATCTGTTTGTAGTGGCTGTTGAGGTTTGTGTAATTCAAGGTTTGTCTGCCTGTAGTTCACTATTATATTCGCCACGACCAGGGGACCTATTCTTGACCATTCGCAATTTATACGATCGTTCGCATCTATTACCTTTGAGAATGACAGATGAAACTGTATTTTTGACCGTCCGCATGACATACGACGTACATTTTTATGTTCTGTGCTTAGGACCGTTCGTATTTCACTGCGAGTGGTTTTGAGAACTCGCAAATATTTGACAGTTCAAATGATATCATTGACATTGAATTTGAAAATAAGCTGTTGGATTTCACCGATATTCAACTTTATTGTCCGCATAGCTCGAAATTTGAGCTCACAGTACTGCTGATATGTAAATCTATGCCATAAACCTTCCGAAGTTGTCAAGAATGCCGCTTTTGAAACGCAAATCGCCATTCGTAAAAATGCGTATGCGTGGAGTTGCGAATGATTTCAAGAATAGGTCCCCAGATGATGATCCGATCCACATTCCGCCCCACGGTATACCCTCACGTCTGTTGTCTTCAGTCTTGAATGCTATATATATACACACGGATATACACAAGGAAGCCAGCCGCACATTTGCGATATATATATATATATATATATATATATATATATATATATATATATATACAGGGTGTACCAAGTTCGATGGCCTATTAGACGTTTCTGGAGAACCGGACCTATTTGAAATCTGAAAATTGGGATTATGATATTGTTCGATATTGTCTACCGAGCTAAAATATTCTTGACGCCTGAACACTTTTATTTATACAGGTAATGGAAAAAAAAATTCGAAAAAAATTTTTTTTTTTTTCGTTTTCAATTCCGATAGAGAATTCAATTCTCAATATATTCGTTTTCGAATCGTTGCATTCGTAGAAATACTTTTCAAAATATCCAGAAAAAACTGAATAAAAATGGAGATATGAGGGTTCGGTATTATGCTTGTTACTCCTATTCTAAAAATCTTGTACACAAACCGTTTTCACATTTTCAAAGTCGAAGAATGTGAGAATATTGTACGTTTTTAGAATTTTGAAAAACTCTTCCAGGGCGTTCCAAATGTTGGGTCAAAAATTGGGATCAAGATTGGCTCATAACTTTCGTTTTTCAAATTAGAACCCTATTTTTTTATGATTGCGTTGGATTCTACGAGAAAAATTAATGATAGTGTTCTAACATGTCAATGCTCCTAAAATGAATAATTCTTGAGTTATTCAGAATTTTGTGATTTTATGTCGTACGTAGAGTCAAATTCATAAAATCTGTTTCATATCAACAACGATCTATGGTCATAGAAGATAAATTATCCCAATAATTCAGAAGTGACAGATCTAACAATCCATTCTCACAATTATTACTTTCCGATTCCCAAAATGAATAGCAGATATTCTAATAACGACATTCTTGAATTATTCCACATACATGGTGAATGTAATAGAGTAATAAGTAGAACCTGTCGAACCTTCAATGAGAAGTTTCCTCATTTACCTAGAATAACTGAGATTCCGAAGATATGCTTCAAATTTTTTGAGTTTTGGAAATGTAATAGCACCAAGAGTGTATAGGAAAAGACTTATTGATGATATAGACAATGAAATGAATGTTCTAACTTATTTCGAAGCGCATGAGAATTCATCCATTCGATGTGCAGCAGAAGAAGTTAATTTAAGCCAAAGCTCAGTACACAGAATTCTGAAAAAACATAAGATGCATGACTATAAATTTGAAAAAGTACATGCCTTAGAACCAGGAGACCCTATAAAAAGATTACATTTCTGCCGAGAATTAATAGGGAAAATTGAAGCTGATGAAAATTTTTTAAAAACAAATTATTTGGACGGATGAAGCGAAATTCAATGAAGAAGGTGTCTTCAATAGAAAAAATTTTCACATTTGGAAAAGTGAGAACCCGCATGAAAAGAGGCAGAGAAGTTTTCAGTCAAAATTTAGTTTGAATGTATTTGCGCTTTTAATGGACGATGTAGTGCGCTTTTATTTGTATGAAGCAAATTTGAATGCAGAAAAGTTCTTGGAAATTCTCAGAACTTTTGTTTCCGATTTCTTAGATGAATTGCCATTGAGTAAGTCGAGTACCGCGTATTACCAAATGGATGGAGCTCCAGCACATAGTTCACTGGAAGTTTCTGAGGAACTCCATAAAATGTTTAGCAATCGCTGGATTGGACGACGTGCTTCATTTTCTTGGCCCCCAAGATCTCCTGACCTTACTCCACTGGACTTTTATTTATAGGGTACAATAAAAAATAAGGTGTATGATACACCCATTCGGAACAAACAAGATCTGAGAGGTCGTATTCAGAGTGCCTTCCGATCACTTGAGGGGAAAGAAATTAGACGGGCAACTAATCAAGGTGTTTTGAGACGATTACATGAGTGTGTAGAGCAAAATGGCCATTATTTTGAAAATCTTATTTGAAATTTTATTTATCCATTCGAAGTCTGTTTTTTTCATTGGTTTTTTCTTTCGAATAAATGAATTCAGAAAAAAGATCTGTCACTTGTGGATTATTGGGATAATTTATCTTCTATGACCATAGATCGTTGTTAATATGAAACAGATTTTATGAATTTGACTCTACGTACGACATAAAATCACAAAATCCTGAATAACTCAAGAATTATTCATTTTAGGAGCATTGACATGTTAGAACACTATCATTAATTTTTCTCGTAGAATCCAACGCAATCATAAAAAAATAGGGTTCTAATTTGAAAAACGAAAGTTATGAGCCAATCTTGATCCCAATTTTTGACCCAACATTTGGAACGCCCTGGGAAGAGTTTTTCAAAATTCTAAAAACGTACAATATTCTCACATTCTTCGACTTTGAAAATGTGAAAACGGTTTGTGTACAAGATTTTTAGAATAGGAGTAACAAGCATAATACCGAACCCTCATATCTCCATTTTTATTCAGTTTTTTCTGGATATTTTGAAAAGTATTTCTACGAATGCAACGATTCGAAAACGAATATATTGAGAATTGAATTCTCTATCGGAATTGAAAACGAAAAAAAAAAATTTTTTTTCGAATTTTTTTTTCCATTACCTGTATAAATAAAAGTGTTCAGGCGTCAAGAATATTTTAGCTCGGTAGACAATGTCGAACAATATCATAATCCCAATTTTCAGATTTCAAATAGGTCCGGTTCTCCAGAAACGTCTAATAGGCCATCGAACTTGGTACACCCTGTATATATATATATATAATATCATTACTGTTGGTAATTTCTTCAGTAAATTGAAAGACTCCACGCCAACTGTGAAAAAACCTAATGTAGTATATCGTATTTCATGTCATAATAGTGATGAAGTTTATATTGAAGAATCAAAAAGAAATTTATCTAAGAGAATCACTTCTCATAAAAGTGATTCTAGAAGGAACACAAAAACCTGTGCACTAGCTAACCATGAGAATATGACTGGTCATCATATGAATTTTGAAAATATCAAAATTCTAGATTGTGAATCTGATGATAGAGTTCGCAAATTTTTGGAGATGATAAGAATTTTACAAGAAACTAAAACTATCAACAAAAGAACAGATATAGAACATACCAACATTTTTTATTGTAATTTACTTAACATTGTGAACGAGATATTCTTGATAATGGAATATTTGTTGGTACATTGATTTTTATTAATTATTCATGACATTTATGTCCAAGTGTCAGAACAACTCGAGTTAAATGAGAATTTCCTACTTCAGTAGACTGTTAGTCAGAGTGGGTTGAGTTGCGGAGTTTGCACCTCTGACAGCTCGCGTTTGCATTCCCACAACTCAGTTGGATGGTATGGAGCGCATAAGTCCAAACGGAACAAGTTTGGCAAAGACCGGTCCTTCTCAGGACCAACAACACCCTGATGACGGCAGGCGAATGCTTGCCGAAACGTCGGTAAATTCCAACAGTATAGATTACTTAACATTGACAAAAATAAAAAAACATCACAGTATCGAAGCAATCACACATCCTTGGAGTCAACTTAAAACACGATAAAACATAATATTATTTTATTATGTCTCAACTTCCCTGTCTGCACCCCAAATGATTTATGAATTACATTTATGTTGATCAGAACACAAAAATTGTTATTGTAAGAATAATTCAAGTTAAAAATTCATTGTGAGAACTTTGTACCAAATGTAAATACTATTTTTCTCTATTTGCCGCCAACGTTCTAGCTTTGGTAATGTTTTTTCCTCTTCTCAAAATTTCTTTTATAACCATATCGTCCCAAGTCAGTCCAGGTCTTCCTCTTTTATTCCTTTTCTCCACTCTCGCCTCCCATATCTGTCTTGTAGGTCTCTCCTCTTCCATTCGTATCAAGTGCCCCCACCATCCCATCTGCCTTTCTCCAACAATCGAAATGAATACCATTTTCAATTCTCAGGCTCAGAGATCTTTTATCATGAAAGGCCGCACCGAAAACATTCTTGAAACATAGATGAATTCAAAATAGTAATCATGATAAAAGATCCCTGAGCCTGGTAATTGAAAATGGTATTCATTTGGATGATTACTATTTTGAATTCATCTATGTTTCAAAAAAGAAAAAAAAATTGCAGAAAATCGCTACAATATTCAAGTAACAAAAAATTTTCACATGAAAAAACCTTCTCCTTTTTTCTCGAAATTTTAATCATTTACTCCTTTCTATACTATCTGTTTTACCAAAAAAAATTTAAACAGCTCCTTTTAGAAGCTGCAGTTTCTTCGTCAAATAGCACTTATATTTTAACGCTACTACTAACGAATTTCGAATTTTTACTTCATCTTTTTGTATATCAATCTGTATTGATATTTGGGATTCTACAGTTCTTCGACCTCTTTGTGTTTTTTTTATTACTGTTCCGTTATGCTTGTGGTAATATTTTTTTCCGCTGTCCTTGTTTGAACTCGTGTTGCTCTTCCAAGATAAGTTTATCATCTCCTATTATTATCTGCGAATATTTTTGTCAACTTGACCGGGTACACATTACCGGTACACTAAAGTGAACCTGATTTTATTGATCACCCTAGCCATTTTACGAACACGACGAACGTTTGACGATTTCCATACTATCGCTGTTTCACACCAACTAGTGGAAAATGTAGACATAATAACTCTTTGAACATTTACAGAATTCCTAATTTGAAAGTCCGGAATCCTAAATATCTCGTTTTCTGCCAAGTTCTTCGCTGCTCGTTATGCTGTCGGTCTTCATTCGTTCTTAGATCCTAAAAAGCTTGATTGAAGAGGTTTGGGGTAATAAGCGAAAGGCCAAGTATTACACTTTTATCATATGAAATTTATTTCCGAAGAATAGTGATTTTAAAACACAGAATACAATACTTCAGTTCGAGTGCCACGTGACTTTTGCTGGATACTGTTCGATGCTCAAATTTTCGATGAGTATGCTCTGCAAAAGTGTGTTTTATTTAGTCTATTATATTCATTCACAATCAAAGTTTGACCTTACCTGATTATTGGTTTTATTTGAAGCACCTAGAATTTCTATTGTGGTAATTTTGGGAGGATAAGTTTTTCCTTCGTTTGAGGTTGTCAATTCTATCGTATTGTCCAAAGCATTGAATTCAAGGACTGTAAAATCAGATGAAACATCTGAAACAAAAATTATCTCTCAATATTTTCCGAATCGAATAATCGTCTGATCAAAATGATCTTATCGTTTGATTGGAAAAATTTTGATACTTCTTGTAAAGTTTCACATCCTGACTTATTGATAATATGAATTGATGTAAGGATGGTTTAACGCTTAATGGAAAAGCATACCATTGATACAAACATGAATACGGTCTGATTTCTTCAAAGTGTTCGTCGTCGGGTTGGAAAATTATGTTGCACTGGTGAGGGGTAACAACCCTGACACCGATATGCATCTATTCCCTTCTCGACGACGGCACCATTTCAGTGGTTTACTCTCAGAATAGATCTCCGCCAGTCCACGGCACAGTTCGGAAATTTTCCGAAATATGACTGTGTTCAAGTTATTATCAATTGAACTTTCATGGCCTTTTCCTGACCATTCAGATGGCCAATTCAATTGCTCAAATGAAATTCTACCTATGATGTGTTCACATCGCGGAACATACGCATAGGTTCAACGATCTTGAATTGATTTAAATTTGTTGTCAGTGAAATGTTTTCAGTAGGCTTCTAGCCATAGGTTCCACTGTTACTAGTACTAAAAAAAAGTGCTCTACTTGGACACGTTCTCATAGCTTTCGTGATGCATACACAGGCAAGTCCCTGTACTTTTCCTCGCACTTGCCGGTTTTGCTTTAGCAAACCAGACTATTGCCCCATATGTGATTATAGGTCTGCTGCACGCCATAACAGCCTTTAAAGATCTTCCAGTAGTATTATTCACATGCCAATTCTCAGAAGTTCACTGTCCAGAGTTATCCGACTTTCTATATTATAGAATATAGATTCTAATTGCGACTTACCTACACTAACGCCGTCATCCCAGTACAAACTGCCATCAGCTTTGCCTCCTTCATCTAGTGCTACAAGCAATTTTATGTCCGATTTTCTAACTTCTTCAGTCGTACTAGCAGGAGATTGCATTGGAATAATGAGGCCCCCACGTAAAAAGAGAGGTATTGTATCCCTGTCAGAAGCAATGTCAAAGTATTCGCCTCCACTATTCAAAGATGTTTTATTGTAGAAGTTGTACCATCTTCCTTTCGGTAAATAAACGGAAATTGAAGAGGGATTGTCCTGAAATTGATACGAAACTGATCTAACCTGAATTTTAAAAACAAAGTGGGAAAACTGCGAATATATTTTAATTCAAAATTTTCCGGTTCTTTTTCCATCGCTGACGGCAATCGTGAAACTGTGCTTTGATTTCTTCAGCACCAATAAGTTTAAGGTTCCTTTGGGTTAGATCGAAGATATAAAATTGTCTATCAGAGAAATAGGAAAAAATAATTTTGATTATGAGAAAAAGCATTTTATATTTTCATAATATTGTCCACATCCTATGCAGGAGTCTCATGAGACGAAGATTTCAAAAACCTTTCATTGTGATAGATGCCGATGAAGTTTGATAATACATTTATGACTGAATTTTTTTTTCTTGAAAATTAACAGACTCTTGTTCAAAAGGCAGGAGGTTTAGGAATAACATTCAAGGTGAATTTCACAATACTTTGACTGTCCGATCAGCATTGTTAAATTAATTATAGCCAGTGAGATTTGTTGAATCTTCAAATCAAGTGATTCGATTGGATTGATTCGTATTTACGTAATGTTTTTTAATCGCTCAGTAAATGTTTTGGAAGCCTACTTTATATTAATCTTTTCTTCTCAAATCATATAAGGTTTTTTCCCTTAAAGATCGGCTTCTCAAATTGAAAACACACTATAGATTTAGATCACTACAAAAAAACATATACCAAACTTAACAAAAAGTTTGAACTGTTGCAACGATTCAATATCCAAAAGTAAAGCATAGGTACTTTTTTGTTTCAACATGTATTGTATTATTTTAGCACCCCGAATCAAAAAAAAATATACAGGGTGATCCACGGTCGATGGTAGGTAAGTTAGACGTTTACAGAGAACGGAAAGCAAGAATTCATTGGAAATTTGGTTTCTTGGATAAGAACAGATGCTCTATCGATCTGAAATATTTTCAGTGCTGCGGTGTTGCCGCTTATGTCAAAAAGTAGTAACTGCTTTGTTATTTCAAATGGCACACTCTGTAAATTATTGCACTTTTCTATTCATCGTAGAAACACGATTATTTTGATATCACTTTCTTATACTCATCTTTAGCGGTTCCCGAGTAATTAAATGATTTCCTCCTGTGCAAAACTTAACTTTGGTTAAACATCCATAACTTTTTAAGAAAAAGAATAAAACGGTAAACAAAAAAATTCTTTGCCTTTACGGAGGCCAACACCGAAAACATTTTTGAAACATAGATGAATTCAAAATAGTAATCATCGAAATGAATACCATTTTCAATTCCCAGGCTCAGAGATCTTTTATCATGAGGTTGAAGAAATGATATTAGATTTTGTCACTGAGATGAGCGATATACCGATTTCGGCCTTGTTTGGCCCCATCAGTATCGCATACATCTCAGAGACAAAATCTTCATAAAAAACTTCGATATTTATAGCAATCGGGTGCGATGTACTGAGCAAAAATTACACAGCAGTGACATCCAATTGCGTCAAACTGAAGTTTCATATATATCAATATATGATATATATATCTAATATCATTTCTCCAACCTCATGATAAAAGATCTCTGAGCCTGGGAATTGAAAATGGTATTCATTTCGATGATTACTATTTTGAATTCATCTATCCATAACTTCCATACTATTAATCTTGGGAAGCTGAAATTTCGTATGCGGAATGCTTTATCGGGACATAGAAAAACGGTTGAAAGTGCATTTTTTCAAATGGGATGCCCTGTAAAATTTTAAGAAATACTGACAGAAAATTTAATCTCCTTTTAAATGATATACCACATTCCTATACCTAGATTGTAAGATTCTTCGTTGAGTTGAACAGAAATTTCATAGATGCACACGTGCGAACCTGTTCATCAGGAAACATTTCATTGAACCTTATGCAAGTTCCTGCTGTTATTTGGTCACATTGCTTGTACTGCAGGTACTTCTTAGTATTTCACTTATTATTTGTTATGCTATGAAGAATGGGCGGATGTACTATTATCAACAAACTAATTGTCAAATCTGCATAATTTCACTTTTTATCGTGTTAAGGTATTTCATTGCTATCTACGACGAATACCTGTTCAGAAGTTCTGAGTTTCATGTGCATCAGAAATCAATTTTTTGGCTAGCACCACCGAATCGTTCGAAGAATAAATATTATTAGAATTCATTTATCATTTGGTAGTTTTTAGCTCATAATAATCATCAGCAATCCACTGAAGTTAGTATGTATGAACCGCTCATTTTAAGCTTGTTTTGGTTAGCAGTTTGCAACTATAAAACGTGCGCATCTATAAAATTTCAATTTAACGCAGAATCTTACAATCTAAGTGTAGGAATGTGATACATCATTTGAAAGGAAATTCGATTCTCTTTCAGTATTTCTCAAAATATACAGGGCATCCTATTCGAAAAAATGCGCAATCAACTGTTTTTGTATGTGCCGATAAACCATTAAATTTGCATGATGCATAGAATCTTAGCATTCTGCATACGAAATTTCAGCTTCCTAAGATTAATAGTATGGCAGTTATAGATGTTTAATCAAAGCTATATTTTGCACGAAAAAGGAGGAAATCATTTAATTACTCGGGAACCGCTGAAGATACGTATGAGAAAGTGATACCAAAATAATCGTGTTACTACGATAAATGGAAAAGTGCAATAATATACAGGGTATGCCTTTTGAAATAACAAAGTAGTTGCTACTTTTTGACATCGATAGAGCATCTGTTCTTGTCCCAGAAACAAAAATTTTCAATGAATGCTTGCTTTCCGTTGTCCGTAAACTTCTAACGTACCATCGACCGTGGACAACCCTGTATATTAAAGCAAAGTTATGTTCTCTACAACTTTCACTTTATGCCTTTTCCGTGTAGAACAGAGATATGAAAAATTTCTAGAACATAAAACGTTTCAAATTTGGCAATATCTGAGCTCAGATATCTCGAAGATGGAAAGAACGCGAACTATCTTGTAAAAATGTCATCAGGTCCGCTAATTCAATATTAATAAATTCTGCAATCAATATAATTTTATATATATTTCATGAGAATGTTCCTCCTATTTATATCTATAATATTTGACTGAGAACGACAGAAAAATTTTGTTTTCGATTAAAAACTGAAAATATAGATTCTTTGGATTTTTTTCCCAAAATTTTATAACATAATTAATTGAGTGATGCGAACATGAACTGGTGTGATCGAAAAAGGAATTTGAACTTCCGTAATGTACAATTTATTTCCTATAGATAAAAACTCACTTCAAGAACAGGTGCTATGAGTAAGGCCGGTCCCCATAAGAAGGAAGTATCGATGTCATATGTGTTTGGATCCTCTGGAAACCTTCGAAAACGAATAGTAAATCATCATTATAAGTTCATTCGAAGTATAATTTCTGATATCAGAAAATAATCAAGGTGGAAATAATTTGATGGACTTACTCAACAACTAGAGGACGGGCCACTGTGGATCCATCTTTATTGGCATACCAGAATAGGGTATACAAATATGGCAATAAACTGTACCGTATATTGAGAGCTTTTATGGATGATCTTAACACTTGTTCTCCCATTGCAGCTGGATCTTGATCCTATTAATGAAAGATTCAGAAAATGAACTAAAAATTCTTATTCAATCTATTATTGGAAAAAACACCACTTACCCTAAGTTTTTCCGAATTATGATTTCTCGAAAAGGGATAGAAAGCTCCAAGTTGCATCCATCTATTGCATAACTCTTCGGTAGTGTTATCATTGAAACCGCAGATATCAGATCCCATCAAAGGTATTCCAAATAAGCTGAAATCTAGAAGGTCTGCAAGAAAAAAATTTAAGAAATAGATCAGATCCTGTATCATTGTTCCATGAATGGTTATGAACAAAGCTTAATTAGTTTGTTCGTTCATACATTTCCTTCATTCTTCTGAACTAATTCAGAACTGACTCAAGGAGCATGTGTGAACTCAACCCAAAAGTCAATTTTAGAATTGACAGAAACAAAATTTCCTGTCGTCAAGTCAATAATTGGCTGCATCATATTTGCTACATTGTTACATTATTGTTAAGATCGGATCTAACTCAAACTCTAATTTAATTCAGAAATGAATTTGGAAAAATACATTGATTTAGACACTCAAAAGTATCAATTTTAATAAATTAAATAACCTTAATTCCCCATTTCCGTGGTGTCGGGGAAAAAGAGATAGGTCTATTTTTGAGCTGAACGAGATACGTCTTGATTCTGGACGATTTGTAATTAAACTTCAAGTAATTCCATGGTGCCAGGACAAAGGAGATCTTAGAGCAAAACGAGGTTTGTCTTGATTCTGGAGGATTTGTAATCAAACTTCGAATAATTTTCATGGACATTCTCAATAATGGACTTATCTCTTTTTTCCCCGACACCACGGATTTATGATTAGCCCATTGTGAATAAAAATCATAATCATCACCCGAACAGCACACGAGCTTGGAAAACCACCACCAAGCAGAATTTTATTTTCAGTATAGGATATCGGGTTAATAAACTGATTCGACTGAGCTCCGCAAAATGTTGTCACATGTCATGTTTGACTGTAAAGCTATTGTTAATGTTTTCGTTCCTTTTTTTTATCCGCAAAATTTTGTATTTGTAATCGATACAGGGTGTTTCAAAAAAAGTGATCCCGTCTCTAGGATAGATAAAACACTGAAAAGTAACTGGGGTTTGTTTTCTTTTCTTCAACGCCCTCTAACTTGAATACGGATGGCGTTACAAAATTTTTTCACCAAAAAACCCTGTTGGGATACAACAAATATGGGCTCTGTGGTCTCCATCCTCTATGGTTCCATTTTGACGCTTCTCCCGCCAAGACGATGAAATCTAGGGCGCGGTCAGTTGGTTCTACAGTTCTGTCCATAGATTAATACTATATACCTATATAGATAGGAAACTGGCCTAGTAATGGCCGGAGCCGTATTTTGGCGCCATCTTTTAACCTGGAAACAATTAATATCGGTATTTGACAATAGTTAATTGATGACACTAGAGAAAAATAGGAGAAATCTGTTTTTTCCAACCAAGCACATTTGAAGGACAATATCAAGACTCCATTACCATATGATATATATGCTCATGTAGGATCTAAACACTCTCAAGCAATTCAAAAATGGTTGTAACGGAGAGTTGATTGCTTTTCCATATATTAGAAACTCTTTCAAAATATGAAAGAGTGTTTACAGCGACATCTATCGGACTGGAAGGAAGTACGAATCATTTCCAATCTCAATGAATCGCAGGAAATTTGATAGATCTGGATTGGTTTCCCAATAAATCTATTGCGCATCCAATCTTGATCTATCAAAGGCCAATTTTCGGCTATTTAATGATATTCGAAACGATTTGTACTTCCTTCCAGGCCGATAGATGTCACTGTAAACACGGTTCCAAAATTTCTACGGACTTTCCTATCTATATTAGTATTTATCTATGGTTCTGTCCCAAGCCATCAACCGATGAACGTCTGTCTCAAGTTATAACGCTTAATGTATAAATTCATTCATTTCAAAAATTTCACTGTGTCATTTAATAAACTCTTATAGACTTTATAATAACATTTTATTATCCCAAAAGGTTATGGGCTCTCTGTGACGATTTTCGTGAGTGAATGAACAGTCTTGAGTGAACAACAGTTACAAAACAGTATCGAAATATTTCGTGTTAAAGTGTACCAGTTCAAATAAAGCCAAAAATATGGGTGACATGTATCGTTCCTCCATACAGAAGTTAAATACGGATAACTACGGAATCTGGAGTAAAAAAATGGAACTACTTCTCATAAGGGAAAAAGTCTGGGAAGTCGTAAGTAAGGCGAAACCCATATTTAAAACGACTGAACAAGATTACGAGCAGGCATGGCAAGATAAGGATGATTTAGCAAGATCATCAATAGGTCTTCTCATTGAAGACAGTCAGTTTTTACACATACAGGATTGTAAAACTGCAAAGGAATATTGGGACAAACTCAAGGATTACCATCAAAAGTCAACATATGCAGGTATTATATATTTATACAGAAAACTGTTCAATCTTCGTCTGCAAGAAGGAAATAACGTTGAGGATCATATCACACAGGTACTTACTCTTTTCAACAAACTTAATGCATTAGGAGAAGAATTAAAAGACAAGTTTAAAGCTACGTTACTTCTCACCAGCTTGCCGGAATCCTATAACTCACTTATTACTTCTCTAGGAGATCAGAATAATGAAAATTTCACACTTGATGCTGTGAAAAGCCGAGTTATTGATGAATACAGTCGAAGAAAAGAAAACACATCAGGGAACAGTGAAGCAGTTCTGAAAACAGTGCAGTCTGAAGAAAAGTATCATCAGAAAATAAAAGATACAGCATGTTTTTTCTGTAAGAAGCCAGGACACCAGAAAAAGGAGTGTTTTGCATATAAGAAATGGAAGAACAATCAGAAGAATAAAGAAAAAGAACGGGCCAGTGTAGCAACAGAAGAATTACTTCTAAGCAAGTATTGTAAGGATTCAGTAAAGTCTACAAATGGATGGTATGTAGACTCAGGTGCCACAAGTCACATGACTGGTTCGAAAGAATTATTTCACTATCTAGACGAAACACAGAAAGGATGCATACAGTTGGCAGAAGAAGATAAAATTTGTAAGATGGAAGGTAAAGGATCGATACTCATTAAATGCCATGTTGATGATCAGGTGAGTGAAATACTTTTGAAAGACGTTCTGTATGCACCATCTCTCAAATCTAGTCTATTATCAGTAAAGAAACTCATTATAAATGGCTATAAAGTAGAATTTAAGGAGAATGTATGCAACATCATGAAGGATGAAAGAATCTTAGCAAAAGCATATACAGGTAACAGACAGGAGGATCTGTACAGGGTGGACACAGTCACCGAAAGAGCAAAAGCAGCCATGGACTCAGAGAAGCATGGTGAAAACTGCTACCACATCTGGCACAGGCGTTTCGGTCACAGGGACACCAAGGCAATAAAGGATTTAATTAAAAAGGATCTTGTTTCAGGATTGAAAATTCGGGACTGTGGACTAGAAAGCATTTGTGAACACTGCCTGGAAGGAAAGATGGCAAGAAAATCATTTCCAAAGGAAAGCGAAAAGAAGACTCAAGCAATACTCGATCTAATACACACAGATGTTTGTGGGCCTATGCAGACAGAATCACCTGCTGGAAAAAGGTATGTGATGACTGTTATTGATGATTATTCAAGATTTGCATTTTTGTATTTTTTAAAACAAAAAAGCGAGGCCGGAAAGTATCTGAAAGATTTCATCAAAGAAATGAAAACACAGCATAAAAAAGTTCCAAAATGCATAAGGTCAGATCGAGGACGGGAATATGTGAATTCAGATCTTATTAATTACCTAAAAAGTCAAGGAATAAAAATTCAATATACAGCTCCCTACTCACCACAGCAAAACGGCGTGGCTGAAAGAAAAAATAGATATTTAATAGAAATGGCAAGATGCATGTTATCAGATGCAAAGTTAGAAAGAAAATTTTGGGCAGAGGCTGTTAATACAGCAAATTTTTTGCAAAATAGATTACCCACCAGAACACGGGAAAAGACACCTTACGAAATCTGGAATTCAAAAAAACCAGATGTAAGTTATTTTCATATTTTTGGCTGCGAGGTTTATGTCCATGTCCCAGAGGAACTACGACGAAAACTAGATGTAAAAGCTGAAAAATATATTTTTTTAGGATATTCAGAACAGTCTAAAGCATATAAACTTTTGAATAAGGCAACAGAAAAAATAAAAATTAGTCGAGACGTTGTATTTCTTGATAAGTATAATAACACTTTCGAAGAAATTGATAATAATCTGGTTGAAATTGATTTTGTACAGGCAGACACTGATGTTAAACGAGTGACAACAGAAAGCAATACAAGTGGTGAACCTGAGCAGGACCAACTTCAGGCAGAACCAGAATGCAGAAGGTCAACAAGAAAGAATCGAGGTGTACCTCCAGGTCGTTATCTTGATGAATCAAGTCTGGCTGCAGAAATAGAAGAGGACCCAAGAACAAGAAAACAGGCACTTAACAGACCTGATAAAGAACATTGGATAAAGGCTATGGATGAGGAGTTATGTTCTCTGAACCATAACAAAACATGGACCATTGTTGAGGCCCCAAAAGGTGCAAACATAGTAAGCTGCAAATGGGTATATAAAACCAAAAGAAATTCGAGAGGAGAAGTCGAAAGATACAAGGCAAGACTTGTAGCTCGTGGTTTCTCTCAAAAGTTTGGCACAGACTATGATGAGGTATTTGCACCAGTTGTTCGACAGACTACATTAAAAGTTTTACTTACAGTAGCAGGAAGGAAAAATTTAACCATCAAACACTTTGATGTAAAATCAGCATTTCTGAATGGAAACTTGCAGGAAGAAATCTACATGCAGCAACCTGAAGGATATGCAGTAGCAGGAAAAGAACAATATGTTTGCAAGCTTGAGAGGGGGATATATGGTTTGAAGCAAGCTGCCAACATATGGTATGAAAAGTTTAAAAATGTTTTAAAAGATTATAATTTTAGCCAGAGTAAAGAGGACCAATGTTTGTTCACGAAAAAGATGACAGATGATACATTGTACTTGATTGTACATGTTGACGATATCTTGATTGCAGCAGGAAAGGAAGAAAACGTAGACAAAATTGCTGGCTACTTGAAGACAAATTTTGAATTAATTGATCTTGGAAATATAAGAAAATATTTGGGAATAAACATCAGAAAAAATTGTGACGGATATTTCTGTATGAATCAATCTGACTATATCAGGAATATTTTGACCAGGTTTGGGTTGCAAGAAGCCAAACCATCCAACATTCCTCTGGATATAGGATATCAAAAGCACAGGAAAGAAACTCCGTTGATGCAGAATAATGAGAAATACCAACAACTAATTGGAGCATTGTTATATTTATCTGTCAACACCAGACCAGATATCACAGCAAGTGTTTCAATTATGAGCCAATTTAACAGATGTCCTACAGAAATGGACTGGACCGAGGTAAAGAGAATATGTAGATATCTAAAAGGAACTTTAAACTATGAACTCATACTCGGTGGTTACAACGCTGAAGAGAAGAATTTGATAGGATACTCCGACGCAGATTGGGCAAGTACAAGGGTGGATAGAAAATCTAACAGCGGATATGTGTTCAAGTTATGGAATTCGACAATCAGCTGGGGATGTCGCAAACAAGCTTCAGTTTCCCTATCATCAACTGAGGCGGAATACCATGCCCTGGCAGATGCAGTCCAAGAAGGTATGTGGATCAACAGACTACTAAATGATTTTGAGATAAACACTCAGAGAAAATTTCGCATCTATGAAGATAACCAGAGTTGTCTAAAAATTATCGAAAATAATAAATTTAGTCATAGAACGAAGCATATAGACACCAAATTTAATTTCATCAAGGATTTGAAGGAGAAAAATTTAGTAGAATTACAGTACTGTCCCACCAACCAGAACATCGCAGATATGTTAACAAAACCCTTGGATAGGATTAAGCTACGAAGAATGGCTGAGGACTGCGGACTAATAGTGCATCCTCAGTGACACATCATTTGTTGAGGACGGGTGTTGGGATACAACAAATATGGGCTCTGTGGTCTCCATCCTCTATGGTTCCATTTTGACGCTTCTCCCGCCAAGACGATGAAATCTAGGGCGCGGTCAGTTGGTTCTACAGTTCTGTCCCAAGCCATCAACCGATGAACGTCTGTCTCAAGTTATAACGCTTAATGTATAAATTCATTCATTTCAAAAATTTCACTGTGTCATTTAATAAACTCTTATAGACTTTATAATAACATTTTATTATCCCAAAAAACCCCAATTAATTTTCAGTTTTCTATCTATCCTAGAGACGGGATAACTTTTTTTAAACACCCTGTATAGGCTGTTTGTAAGGGCGGATTCGATGTCACATGTAACACTTCCAAATTGTATACTTACGCGGGATACTATAACGTAGTTCGTCCCAAGTCGAATACACGTCTCCTCCCCAATGTCCTCCGTACTTTCCCTGGCCAGAAAATGTTGAACGGGATATAATGAGTGATCTCTCCCCTAAGATCTCACTGAGAGCTCTGTAATTGGAAAAATTCTATGAATTTGGAATAGTCAAGCCAGAGCAATCAACTACTTGATACAATTTTCTGATAAATTTCGTATATCAGAAATTGTAGAAAATATATTTAAAATAGGTTGTCTAAAAAAATCCTGGACAGAATATCTTCAAATATTTTTTGAAAAATGAATTTTATACTGGACGTGAAGTATGAAACATGTAGAATGTGGAGACATAGAGTTATCTATCATTTACCTATGTCGAAACAAGTTACTTTCACTCGTGTGAAAAAATAATACCATTATCATATAAATTTGAACTTATATCGGTTTGCAAATTTTTTTTGTGATTACCCGTCAGAGGCATTAATCATATAATGGGCTATACTACCTGCTAGTTATATTCGCTTCACTTATTCCATACAAATTGTGTATGTTGTAGTGTACACTTAGATATTGTTTTGCTGTCATACAGAAAGTTTTCTCACTAAGAGTTCCCCCTTCGGTGTTGAGTTGATACATTGGATTTTCCAGTTCACTTTCGGGGCAGCCATAAGGGAACTCTGAGTTAGACGGTTCATTCATGTCGATCCATGCACCATCAAAAGGCACAACATCATGGAATTTTTTCAGCATTTCTTTCCAATAGGTGTAGGCATTAGGATGTGTGAAATCTGGGAAGACTGTTGAAATCGGATTCCAAACCTACGAATACGATAGAATTATAAATCACAAATTAGATTGGAAATCAACAAATATTATGATCATTTCGAATTGCTCTAAATCTTGTTACCTTGTAAAGTTTCTGAAAGGAATAACATATTTAGGTAGGCACATAATGTGACATAATAAAGAACATGTTAATTTCCAGAAACTATTTCTCAACTGCACATTTAATTTAATTATATCTACATATACCGGGTATCTACTTTTAAAACTGCAAAACTTCAAGGGGTGATCATTCAAGTGATTTGCCACGAAAAATGTCATATAACATATGGTCGAAACCTTGACGGTTATTCGTCAATTTAACATTTCATGATTCCCATTAGAATAACGTTAATATTTAATCAAAATGAGTTTCAAAATGGAGCAAATTTAGGTTTGGGATTTTTCGACTTTTTCATTTTTATCTTGCTAGCCATGATATGGCCGAAGACAAGCAGTTACCACAAAAATCGAAATATCATTCGAAAGCATATCGAATGAGGGAATTTTTGCTGAAAATAAAACATGTTCATAATTATTAATTTTCCAACGATAAAACCTTCGGAAAAATATGACCGGTTTTGTTGAGTTCAATATCGTGATATTCATCTCCTCACCACGCCCGCTATAGGAAGTATTTTGGGACACTGAAATAATTATCTTGTGGAAAATTTAATGCCATTTCCAGATATGTAATCTGATGAAACACAAGGATAACTGAAGTATTTCGTAAAAACAAAAAATGTTAAATTGAAGATTAACCGTCAAGGTTTCGACCATATGTTATATGACATTTTTTGTGGCAAATCACTTGAATGATCACCACTTGAAGTTTTGCCGTTCGAAAAATAGATACCCTGAGATAGTCCCTCAAGTCATGTCGTCTTGGCAACACTTTACATGGAAACGTTTTTGTTTGGATTTAATTTTACTATGACAACTCAACTGGAACTTACTTTTCCGATGAAAATTTGTCCGGTACTGTTTTTTACGAAGACATCCAGTTCAACGCCTCTATCATACGGTGGGTAGGTTCCAGAAGGTTCTGATCCGCTCACACCAGGATCGATCAGAATGACATATCTTCTTCCTTGTTTGTGCAAATCTTGCACAAACTCTGACAGTCCGGAAAATGTATTGTTATCGATAGTGAAATCGTTGTGGTTATCCATGTAGTCAAGATCATTCCATTGGGTCTCCTAAAAAAAAACTATTTCGGTGAAACTGGATAGATTTATTGAGTTATTCTGAATTAACCGGAAGCAGATCTGTAATCAGCTATCGAACTTTCGGAACGTATTTCATAATAGACATCTGAACTTATCCATTTTAACATTTCTTACGACGTGCGTCCATTTGAACTATTTTGAAAGACCATGTTGAGTCACCTCCTCAATATTGAACATACAGGTTCCTGCAATAGTGCGTTAGACTTCCATAGCTGCCAAACCAGACGTTTTAGTAATTGAAAATCATTCCTCTTGTACTTTCAATTCTGCATCTCCAGAAATTATTTTCTAATATACAGGGTGTTTCCAAATAGAATTATTCAACAAATGAGTGATTTTTTAAATGGAACGCCCCTTATATTTTTGCATACTCTGAATGCTCTTCAATACCCCTTTCTTGACGCAAAATATTAGGGATATTTTTCCAACGGTACTCTTATTATGCAAAAACTGCAAAATTTCTACGAAACAGTAGTTCGGTAAAAGCCCTCTACCGATTTTCAGAAGCGATAGAAACATGAATTTGATCAGAATTTCTTTTAACTGAAGAAATTTCCTATTCATCGTTCCCGAATGATCAACCTCTTTTATACAGGGTGTGCGTTATGAATGTCCAAATATGAAGAATTTCTAATTGTTTTTTCCCGATTTTTTCAAATATAACATTATTCCCACTCCTGTGTTCAGAAGACACGAAAAATTACATTTCAAGCAAACAATTCAGGAATAATGAACATAACAACTAACGGATATTTTAAATGAGTCACACAACGGAACCAAACTGAAAATGATAAAGTTTTTCCGAATAAGTAACACATACGTAGGTATTATTGGTAACCTGTGTATTCTAACGATTACAGAGTTCTATTGGCATCCAAAAAAATAATTATTCATGAAATGGTTTTTATGATTTTCATCTTGGGGTAGTGCCACAGAAACTATTATCAAGTACATCGATTATTATTATTGATCAAAATATTGTTATTCAGAGCTCAAGGATATTTCTGAATACAATAAATTGAGATGAATTTTGGTGAAGATGAAATGGCTGATATGATTTTCATGTTGGGTCAGTGCCACAGAAACTGTTTATTAGCCAGTAGATCCTATGCTGTCGAATATCCCGAAAGAAGACATCCACATGAGTTTTCAGAGGCTTTTAAACAGATTTGTAATACAGGAGATTTCGAGTCTAAAAAAGAAGAGAGAATAAAATCGGCCACTTAGAGAAGACAAGGAGCTCGAGGCTTTACTGCATATTAACTGAAAATCCACACACAAGCCAAAAGGAGCTTGGTGTAGCCTATTGTATAAGTAAGCGTTCAGTTCAAAGAGTCCTCAAAAAGAATAAGTATGATGCCTACCACATTCAGATGCACCAGGTGCTTACCGCGATAGCGTTTTTGAAAACCGTCTGAATTTCTGTAATTGGCAAGTTTTTGAATTGAACTGAACCCTACATTTTTTAAATTTGTTTTATTCAATGATGAAGCAACCTTTCACAATTCCGGAGCCGTCAATAGGAACAATTTTCATTATTACTCTGTAGAAATCCAAGAATCATAAAGGAATGTCTGGGGAGCAGTAATTGGCAATCATGTGATAGGCCCTCATTTTTTCGAAGGAAATTTAGATGGGGCTGCATATTTGAATTTCATTAAGAGCATTCTTTCCGGAATGTTAGCAGTGTTACCTACGGAAATACGAAATTAAATATGGTTTCAGCATGATGGAGCGCCCGCTTATTATTCACAAGATGGCCTGCTAAATCACCGGATCTCACTAAAACCGTTGGAAAAATATCCCTAATATTTCGCATCATAATAGAGGTATTGAAGAGCATTGAAAATATGGAAAAATATAAGGGGTGTTCCATTTATAAAATCACTCATTTGTTGAATAATTTTTTTTGAACACCCTGTTTATCAGAAAATAATTTCCTGAGATGCAGAATTGAAAGTACAAATGGAATGCTTTCCAACTAAATTCCTAAAACGTCTGGTTTGGCAGCTATGGAAGCCTAACGCACTATTGCAGGACCCTGTATGCTGTTTGTACCACAGTCCAAGTTAACGTAAACATAATTGTAAAGGACTGAATGTTCTTACCACAGGTATCCCTGCGTCCAAATTCCTCTGGAGAACTTTTTTGGTTGTATCCAAATCGATTATACCCCATCTGCATAAATGGAACCCTAAACTCCAAAATGGGGGCATTTTTGGTTTTCCTACTACTTCCTGGTATTGTTTGATAACATTTGATGGCGTTGGTCCAAGAAAAATGTAGAAATCAAGTATACCACCTATTGCTCTGTAGGTCAGTGCAGGTGTGGGTTGGAGTATCAACTCTGAAACCAATCAATCGCACATGTGAATTCTGGCCAGAAGATTCAACTCTAAAGAATTGAAATTATCATTATCCTTGGGATTTTGTTTTAATCAGACATTATAAATTATTTATATTATTTTCTAGAATTATTTACCTAGTCCGTTGCTGTTCTTGAGGAAAACACCATGTGCATTTGTCGTATTTTCTATCAGAAGATAAAATGGATGTGTGCCATAGATATTTATCTGCAAACAATTAATTTTCATTATTGACAAAAACTGCATTTTAATAACAGATATTTGTTCGAAATCTAAAAATTCGTTAATTATTTCCAGTTAATTGAAGGAATATTCATGGTTCATCATAACATCTTACACGAACAATTCTCAACTTAATGCAAGTTCGGAGTCAAGGGTTTTTGTTGAATGGAATCATCATGAACATAGTGTAAATTCAGAATAGGAATTGATTCTTTGAAAATTTAATGTTGAGAATTCTCCCTAAGGTAAATAAATTGACGAAGTTGTAACCCCGATTAGTCCGATTCTTCCTCCGAATATTCTGTCATACTATAGTAGAGTATTCATTGAATTTTTCAAATGTCACATAAAATACAAGGGAAACTCTATCGGCAGGTAGCGTAACTGAATGTATGACAAGTATGTAAGCGTGTTGGTGGTTTAATGTCCAATATTGTGAATTTGGTGCGAAATTTAGACACAATAGCGCGAATAGCGGCTATTGTATATTTTCAATAAAGAAAATCTAGCTTTCACTCTGTAAACGATTATGCTGTAAGGCGACAGATCGGTCGTTCCTGATGGTGCCATAGGGTAAGTAGTAATGCGAAAGCGCAGCACAATATAATTGCTCGCTCACTTGCGTTTTTACAATACAACAGCTTCTGTAAAACCCGATAGAAATCTCGTAAACAAACTGAATAGAGGACTGTTTATTTTCTTCATTTTTCTGTAAGGAGCAGAGGCTGATATTCATCAAGTATAAAACCTGAAATTTTTTAGGTGCACTCCCAGTATTATTATAATCTAACTGACGCTTTCTCTATCCGGTTATGAGATCCAGAAAACGTTGGAAAAATTGGGCTCAGTTGAGGCTCAAGTATAGCGAAGCTGGTATTGCTTTTGTATATTTAAAATAATATTTGGTGATAAAATTTGAAAAGCTCCGTCCCAAACACGCCTCAGGATAAATGTCAAATCAGTTGTTCTTGAATTAAAACTACAAACGGAGCATAATCCGGAAAAGCTAAACGTTTGGATAGGAATTTTGGGAGACCACCTAATTGGACCTCTGTTTATTCATGTTGATTTAAATGCCGAAAGATATCTTGAAATGCTAGATAATGCAAACAAATTTTATAACATATTGGGTCCTGTGTCACTATTCAGATAGGATCTCTCTCCCTGGACGAAAAATTAACCATCCTAAATATTTTAAAAACGCAAGCGATACCTGAAACGCTAGCGTTATCGTCAGAACGCGCCATCATTCGTTCCCTTCGACACTTGCCGAATGTCGTTATAGAATAGTAAGGGTTTTGATTGAAATATTCTTCAATCAACGGTAAGGGGCTGTAAGGGTGCTGGCATTTCGCCCTGCAGTTCATAAACATGTACATCATAAAAGGGAATAATAAAACCCTCGGTAAAACCACAAGCTCTCTTGGAGCGTGTTCGGCTCGGTCTTCGGCTATCCGAACGTCATGAAGTTAGCAACTGAGAACGCCATTACATAAATGCATCTCTAATTAGTCAATATAAACACCACGAGAATGCGAAAAGCCATAATGTGTACTAAAATTTTCCGCTCTACAACTTTTGTTTGAAACTTTTTTCGATAAACCTTCTAGTGTCCGAGAAAACGTAATTTTTTTCATATTTTCACGAATTTTCCAAGGTTCCTGAAAATTTGGGAACCTGCATTTTTGACCATGAGTTCCTACTCTTGTGACAATCATTGTATCCAAAATGCAGCTCTTTCCGCAAAAAAGTGATTTCAGACCTTCGTTTACTGGACTAAGAACACCGATTCCAAGAAAGCTATCTTTTCGTTGCGCGACTGACGATACTGAATTCCTCCGTGTAATTAAAAGTTTAGTTACGATGCCATTCAGTATTAAATGATTCTGCTTTTCGGTCGGCCTACTGAAAAGATGATACAGCTCTATTTTTATACAAGGCTTGAGTGGACTAGTGGAATATCCGTTAGTGCAATAGAATTAAAACAAAATATTTTCGTTGGTATTTTGATTCAAGTTTTAAATAATATTTTATGTTATTGGATAATGAAATTTGAAGGAAATGAAACGTATAATCATTAAAAATCATTTTGTTCATGAATTGTATATATTTCATTCTATATACCAGGAGTGATCATATGATATGTTATGAGAGTGATCAGTTCTAACATAAAAACATTTAAAAAAAAGATTTTTCCCAAAAAAACATGACCTTTTATGAAAATCGGAACTGAGACAGAAGCCGAAATGCGGTTTCGGTTTTGACCAAAAACTAATTAACATAAAAATTCCAGTTTTTTCACTTTTATCTCACATCAGCTTTGTTTTGACACCCGTGTACCCGCCTGATACCGGCATTATACAAAATATCATCATTACCATTCATAGATCTGGCATCCTCTGGCTCTCCTTATATTTTAACCGATTTCAAGCGAATAACCTGGTCCTCATTGGTAATTACCAACTAGGACCAACTGCATTCAAGCGACTTCGGTCATTGTAGGTTATAATCATTTTACAAGGAATATCCCTGAAGGCTATAACCGTAGATAACCGCAGGCAGGACCCTAGATAACCGCGGTCATTACTGGTTATTCGCTTGAAATCGGTTTTTATTTATCGTTATAGCGTGAGGGTGGACAGCGGATGCGCTTTCGATTATATTTTTGTATTTCAATAACCTTTTTTTGCAAAAAATAATTGTTTGTCAGGTCGAATACTTTATTCGGATTACTTACGTTGTCTTGAGGTGCTGTATCATGATTGAATAAAGTGATTTGTTTCCAATTAGTTGGAACTTTGAAATGTTTTCTCTGTTCTCCAAGTCCATAAATATTTGAGGACGGAAGTTTTGTTGTGATTTGAAGAAACTGGTCTGAATAAATGAAATTGGATAAATCGGATGCATCGAATCTGGAAGAAAAGAAAGTATATTCTCAAACATACGAATTCACAATCAAGTAGATGGTATATAAAGAATTTAATAGATTTCAAAAATGAATAACAATGACAAGTACCTATTTCTTGGATATGTATAGTTTTTGATATATTTTTTGGGGGATAATGTAACGTTGTACATATAGCAAGAATGAAGTTGATTTCAAATCCACACGCGGACATTAATTCTTGTGAAATTTTATGTTTTTTATCTTCAATATGGTGGTTACAATAAAGATAACTGATTGTTTGACTGATAGATTATTGTGAATGGTCTACTTAACAAAAAATTTAAATGAATTTTTTAGCAATCTCGACTGCCTTGATGATTCAGATGTTGTCTCGAGAATGCCGAAACAATGGATTGGATGACGTGGTTCGATAGAATGGCCACTTCGATCACCGGATTCAACTTCTTTACCTATACCAGGAGCCTTCTTAATAGATTCATAATATTTATAAACTGAATAATACTTCATACAGGGTGTTTCATTGGTAAACGGAAATACTCAACAGGCAGATAGGTGGCACCGTGGTGGTTCCAAAAATGCCACATTTATGGGTTCTCACTGTCTTCGTCACCGAGATACAGGCTGTTTTATGAATTTTGCTCGTTTCTTCGAGAGGAAGTATCAGACGAACCACGCTATATATTTTAATCATATTTGGCACACGTGTTTCTCATTCGATGTTCAATAGTATAATTCAATAACCTCAAGGAAAATCCAGGTCTGAGTTAACAAAATATTAAGAAATGATTGAAATCCTTACATGCTGGTGTTGTCTGATCTCCGCAAGATTTTAAAACCTTGTTGATCATCGCCAACAATGAATTTGTACAATGGATTTTCTGCTTTCGGTGATGGTAAGTTGACTTCAGGAAATGGAGTCTCGAATCTCCGATCAGATGGATCGGTTACCTGAAAAAGTTGCAGTCAATGAATATCAAGTGTTAACCTACAATTGTTTCAGTAGTGTATGTAAACGATAACCTGAGGTACGCTTTGCAATTACTTATCAGATCATTTTATCATATTTCTGATAACATGAAGAGCTGCAATAGTTCGAGAACTCTCAGAATCTTGGAAAATAGTTAATCAAGCTACTGGCGCCGAAGAAAGAGCTAAAAATTGAAAAAATGATGTTGCTAATTCGCCACACGGTAAGTAAAGTATATATAATTGTAATTTTTTATTTGTGGATCTAGTTACTGAGGAAGAGCTGATAAACATAATCAATCATTTAAAATCGAATTCATTCCCGGCCCTGATAGAATTTCGTTATGATCTATCAAGAGCTGTCATCGTATATTTACCTGCATGTGTTTTGAATTTATGTTTTCCGAAAGGCTTAACACTGGTACATTTCAAGGAATCATTTACAATACCCATATATTAATTAGGTTCTAGGAAAAATCTACTAATTCTAAACCTTTGACACTTATAAAATTATTTTGCTAACATATATAAACACTACTTGAAATCTCGTTTACTAACATATTACCTCAATAGGAATAAAGTTTGGAGCGAAAATCAGTTTTGAATTCGGAAGAATGTCAGTACTGAAGATGCCAATCTCGAGCTGATAAAATGATTTGTTTCGGCAAGTATTAACAATAAGAAGTCCTTGACTATCTTCCTGGATTTGGCCAAGGCATTAGACAGATTTCAATATTTTGTTGAACAGGCTTGAAGCTGTTGGTGTCCGGGGTACTGCTCTGAGACTCTTTCGCAGTTAGCTTTATGGAAGGTTAAGGACAGTTAAGATTGGACGACATGTGAGTGGCCCTTCTCCAGTTTCAAGGGGCGTCCCGCATGGCAATGTGTTGGGGCCGATTTCATTTTTGGTCTATATCTCTATTAACCGATGATACCGTTGTCATTTTTGAGGCTCAACATGGGCATACGTCTTACTGAAGGTACAATTCGACATGCAGATGACATATAAAATCCTCTTGAATCTAAATATAACAAGGCTTCTTCACTCGACCAACCTACTATTCGAGGAAGCTAATGTTTCTTCTGCTTTATGAATAACCAGGAAACCAGACTAGGCAGATCAACTTTTAGTAGATGAAGGCTATGGAGTATCATCAAAACTACAATAAATGAGTAATAAATTCGATTGATTCAAACAGCATGCGTGACGGGAAAATTTGAATGTGAATATTTCGAAAAACAATGAATCAAATGAAACAAAATTCAATAATCTGAGCTAAGATAGAAAAACCTTTAAAATGAGGTATCACCGAGGGCATCACTCATCCTATCTTTTCTAGAACGATATGGATGTGAATTCAATCTCAAAAGTTGTCCTCTTCGATCCAGAAATCGATGTTTTCCTAAATGAGTTCATTGCGCCTGTTACCTCGTCTGTTTCGTTTTCAAGAGCCCACCCTGTGTAATCAAATCCTATATGATTCAACATCACGCTTCTTGAAGTATCGAATACCTACATCTTCAGCATGCTTCATTTCTTCAGTACAATAATTCTTTTAAATTTTTTGATTTAATGGTTATACTTCGGATTTTTCAAATTTTGCACTCCTGACGATGGCGTTATTTTTGATTCTTTAGATTCAAAAACTTTAAAACGCTATTTTTTAATCTATTCTAAAGAATGAACGACTTGAGAAAAAATCTGTCTCCAGTTAACATCTCGAAGGACATTGTTCATTCCAAAAATGTATGAATGTTTATTTTTAATGAACCCATCAATATTCAATACCAACCTTCAAACGTAGAATCGAATCACTCTGGTATGTGACAATCATTTGGATGGTAGATATATCCCTAGGATAGGGAGATTTTGTAGATCTTTCTAAATATGCACTTATGCCATCAGCAAGTACCGTGACGTTCGTAAATTTGTAGGATGCGGCTTTTGGCTGATAGAAGCAGGTAGGGATATTCGGAAGATTGCTTATTGAAGTTGATTCGGACCAACAGCATCCCCTAGCTTCACATTCCTCTTGATTGGCATTTTTTTGTGGAAAACAGTCTAGTCTTTCGTTTTGTGGCACTGCTTGGCATGTTGAGGGATCAGCCTGGAGAGGATTTTGGAGATCCACATTCTGAAAAGCAGAAAAGAAGTTAACGAGACCTCAGTCAAAATGAGTGACTCGGTCTCTACCGTCACGTGCACTTAAAGTAATAGTATATTTTAAAACAAGTTGCAGAATGAGCTCCTATTCCAACACGAATGCGAAGTTCGAAAACCAGCGACGAAGGAGCGAGTTTTCGATAGCATAAGTGTTGGAATTGCCTTCTGCAACGAGTATTAGACGGTATTTTCTCTATTTCAGTCAATTTTTGTGAAATACTCTCGAAATTCAAATGAAAATTCAGATTAGTGACTTTTGTTTTGTATCTTGGCAGTTGGTGTGACATACGAAATTTGACAGATCACGGAATTTGAATTGATTTGATTCGAAACTTGATTCGAGCAGAGGTCAGTACTGACAACCATAAAACGAAAAATATAACTGAAAACAATGCTGTAATGAGATTCATTACATCACTACTTTTAGTATTGTAATGAACTCATTACGATACTGAAATAGAGAAATAATGTTTTCACTGTTCAATGCTTTTTTGTTATACAGTGGTTTATATATATATATATATATATATATATATATATATATATATATATATAACGGCAAAGTTACATATTTTTACTAAGGTGGAAGGTATTGTGAAGTGAGGACTAGTAAAGTTAAAAAGTGTAGAGTTAGCAGCTTGGCTCTACATCAGATCTGATAACAATGTGGGAAATGTGTTTTCGTCTTGGTGACGTTTTATACCATTGTATGAATAAGTATAAATCTTATTACAATGGTTTAAAGACATAAAAATGTTTCTGTTTGGATTATGATTATATATTTTTGATCCATTCTGAAATAAAATAACGAATTCCATGAACCAACGCCACCGTTACCGTTACTACGTTGTTACTTGTTACAATGTTTTCTTGTGAAAGTTCAACGATCCAGTCTATTAACGAACCTAATTGTCAGAAATAGACCAGTTCTAGATTGTCTGAATTCTGATTTTTTAAGTTTTTCTAAATTCGTCAAGAAAATATTCCTCCAAATATCAATTAAATCGCGATTTATTTCGATTCAACACCTATAAGTGTTCACAGATTTCATTAATCAAAATTGAAAACCAAGATCGCACTTTATGAAGAGTGTGAGGGGAAGCAGGAATTTTTAATGGTCATTTGATGTTGAAATATGTATCAGATATCCTAGGCCTATAGAACTTTTAAAAGTTTGAACGCACTGGGTGCTGGTTCAATAAATTATATATGCATATCCGAAAAACTGAAGAACATAGAATACTCATTATTCAAGCTGAAGATGAGTAGGTGTAGCTGAGAAAGTACTGTTTTACAGTTATTAAAAGCTGAAGCAGTAAATCCTGAAATGTTACCTTCATTTCATATACATGTGCCAGATATAAATATGAGAAATAATGTTGATTAACACGTGGTGTAGCTCAACTGTTAGAGTGGATGACTTGGGACCGCGAGGTCCGCGTTCAATTCCGGACGAGTGTAGAAATTTTCCAGTCAATAATATTTTGGTTTTGTCGCACAATATGTTATTTTCTGGGCTCGAAAAAGTGGAAATTTAATGTTAGTTGGCATGACTTCAGCGCCATCTAAACTTTCAGAGTTCCTAACAACGGAAAATCTGTTTATAACATTACTGAGATATGGCCGTTTCCTTTCTTCATACTCTATAATCATTTGAAAATGTGTATTATAATATTGCAACAAAGTAGACATTGATTATCACTGAATAAGTGAAGAAAGAAATAAAATAATTTCATAGACAAGAATTCTCAAATTATAATCTAGCGACATAAAATAACAATTAGCATTCATCCATTCTTATGCCATAAAAGTTATTGTCAAAAAACTTACATTACTCGTCAAAACACCTCCAAAATAGAGAGCGATGATTGAAAAAAGTATTCTCTTCATTGTGACATTGATTAGAGTGTGTCACAAACAAACAAACTTATCTGAAATAAGGTTTAATGGAATTTATATTACCAGAAATTATATCGAATTATCGATGATTTTATCGTAATCTAAAGAAAACAATCATTTTTGCATTAAACATAATGAACCTCTCCAAGGCATAATACATCGATATTTTTCATGAATAGTCTTTCGAATGAATCTATCAATGCATTCAACGCAGTGGCGGATTGTAATAATTGGGGACCCCAGGCTCAAATAAAATATTGGTTTCCTCTTTTGTAGAATGGATAAGGCCGACACGAATTTTTATTATTAACATCAACATCTTCAATAATCCTGATACCTTATAAACGGTTCGAATGTTCACATCACCAGGAGAAAGATTTGTTTGATATACAATATGTTTATTCATGTTCAATAATATGAACAATGAAACTAAAAATATTTGAAAATCAGCTAATAAAATGTCAAATATGGATTTTATAAAAATGAAGCCTATATATGAGTAAAATGACATTAACAGAATGGAGAAATTCAGGGCGTTCCTCGATTCATGCGACAAAATTTAGGTGAAGGCTTGTAATAAATTAAAATGGGTCTTTCCTATAACAAAATTTCCTCAGTCCACCCTTTTCCGAGATATCATTCTTATATATATATATATATATATATATATATATATATATATATATATATTCTTATGAAAAAGAGAGCTAAAATAATACAATAAATGTTGAAACAAAAAGTACCTAAGCTGAGGTAAAAAAAGAACGGGGTATCATAACATTCTTTGTATGATACTATAGAATCATACGATACTATCAACACTTGTATCATACGATACTATACAGCCAGGGGAAAAAACCTCAGCCGAAAAAAACTGCCTCCCCGTAAACAAAATAACATAAAATATCAGGAAAATCTTGAAAGACATCAGTGTGATCATCTTCATGATATCCGTCGATGGTCTCGGATACACAGATTCTTCCCAAAACGACTCGTAATTCTTAATCTGAAATGAAAAAAGACAAAAGCAGAAAAGAAACCGATTATTCAGAATAAATCGAAGGCATTTTGGAAATGCATTTGCTACTTTAAAAAACATCAACATTAAGATTTCTTGGCCAAATAATGTTCGGAGATTTATAAATATTTATGACAGAAATGTCACAAAATTTGAAAGAAATGAAATAAAAAACTCCATCAATTTCCCCTTTCCGAATCTGTTGAAAGTTACGTAACTGATAATTTTTCAACCTAACAAGCTGAACTTGTAAAAAATCAATTAATACATAACCTTTCAACTGTTTCTTGCAGAAGAATCTCTTTGATACCATGTTCATCAGCTAATTTGGAGACGTAATCACACTTGTCTTTCGAAATTCCCTCGATATTCAAATTCAAAATCCACAAATTGTTGCTCTCTGGTCGTGAGGGTTTTTTCAAACCAGATACGACCTTCCAGGTGATGATTTTTCGGCACTTCAGATGTTTGAAGACCGCTACGGGACCCCAATGAAAGGCAATCATCTCCCATAGATAAACCAAACATGTTATAACACAAGGAAACAGAATATTTTTCAGGAACAAAAACTGAGACATATTACGAGATATTCTTGAAAAGTGGTGACTAAAATTCAGTTTTCATTTTTTTTCTAACTCTGTGACGAAGACTACTTTCATGTATTTTGGCTGGAGGTGTCATTTCCAGCATTTATTATGAATCCTTCCACATTTTACATCTTCACTGTTTCTCACTCCATTAACTGAAATAATTCAAGAATAAAAAAATGGTAAAAAATACAAGGAAACTTCATCTCGAAAAAAAGTTTAGATATGAATTAAAGTGAGGATTGCTAATTTCACCCCCGTATAATGTACCAGGAATATTGAATAATTATTCGTGGTTAGTTCTTTGTGAGTGCACGCAAATTACAGAATTTCTAGTTTCTAGATTTACTGGACTCTTAAACAAAAATAAAAACTCATTTTAGTCACCACCTTTTTGGGTTGATATCTCAGAAAGTGGTGGGATGAAGAAATTTTGTTATGGGAAAGACCCATCTTAATTTCGTACGAGCATTCACCTCCTGAATTTTATCGCATGAATTTAGGAACACCCTGACTTTGACGTGGTCTTTACAAGTCACCTTATAAATAAGGTAAAGACATTCCGAACTTCCAAACAGATTTTACAGATTTTCCCTGTACTTTCTTAGGGCGCACCCAGGGGGAGGGTGGTGCTCCATCAACATGCATTTTCGACTTATCATAGAAAGTCTAAATGAATCTTGGGAAGGGGGGGCTTCAGTCCTCTGGAAAATGTTCATTCAATAAATTTCATATTATAAAGATGAAAATTAATGTTTTTTTTGAGTTAATCGAAAAACTACTGGCCTATTTCAAAATTTTTTCCAGCCTCAGAATGCTACATCAAAGCCGATTAATATAGACTATATTTCCCACTAGAAACTAGAATACCAATGAAACACAAAAATCAGCCATAATTAGCTTTTGTATCCTGCGCTGCAAAAACCGTGAATCTTGGACGAATACAATCTATGACGAAAAGTTACCTCATGTACCTCTTTGATAGTTCTACAGGAGGTTCCCGACTTCATATACAGGGTGAGTCTTTGACTTGTACATATATTTCAACTGGAGAGTCCTGCGGTCAAAAGAAGCACTTTTTGTCCCTACCATTTTTTCCGATTCGGATCGGTTGGAAAGATACAGTCTGTTGAAAATCCCTGAAAAAATAAAATTTTCGAATATATCTCGTGAATGATTTCATCGAATCAAATGATTTTCAGAATATAGGTTTTATTTGATGTGGCGAATCTTTTACTAACACAAAATTTCACTAACATGTTTTAGGACCAATATATACCATTACATGGCATAATTATATCAGAAATTCCAAGGTCCCATCTCTTGAAAGTAAGTTGAATGCCAATTAATGAATATTCAGCTATTTTGCAAAATATAAGTATTCTTCGTGATATCTCATGAAATTCGCATTTTTCGAGTAATTTATGATTTAAATAAATTTATATCAGCGAAGTTAGAAAAATTGGTTACTTTGCCTGAATCCAACTCTGTTCAAAAGATTCACAGAATTGAATTTCCTTTTTATTTTCTCGAAGGTTTAGGTGGTAGATCTAATGCTCTTAAAAATTGTCATGTTTCCAGGATTGGCATAGCCCATTATTAAAGTTTAAAATGGCTGTATCTTTTCATCTTGGCTGAATCGGAAGAAATGATATATGAAAAAAGTATTTCTTTTGACTCCTAGAATCTATAGTTTCAATATATGTACAAGTCAAAGACTCACCCTGTATATCTCTCAAGGATAACTGACTATTTCCTCCTTATGGTAATCAAATTTGTACAAGAATGATGCCATTTCCGAAGTGCATTCAGTATTCAATTTACTACAACATTGGCCTTTTATATCATTAGATTTCAATGAATATTTCAGAAGATATCGCAGGTTATAAATAAAGCCGCAGGAGGCCCATACGTGAGGAGGCAGCCTATACAAATGCATGAAAGTCACTGACAAAAAAAAATTTTACATTTGAACAGAGTTCGTCCAAATCGCATTCATACATAACATAAAAAATCCATAATGGAAATGATAATACAGAACAATGACAAAAAAGCCAAGTATCAAATCAGGTTATCCGCATTAGCCATAATCCTAAGCTCTTATCTGTCATACTTTTATAACGACTTCCAAAAAAAAATTTCATGTTTATATTTCTTTATGTTAGAAAACAGATCTTTACGAATGTTGGATTATAGTCACACAGTAGGAGTGTTCAACTTTTTTATCAACAAAATTGATAGGTAAGGAAAACGTTTCTATTTCAAACTAGGGTACTTATATCATTAATATGAAATCAAAATGCCTCATTAATAATTTGATTAATAAGATAATGAAAGTACTAAGGGATAAAAAATATTTGTTTTTTGAAATTGTGATTCATTATAGCATGAGCAAAATATCATAGAATTTTTAAAAATATAGTACCTGTATTATTTTTTTTTTAGTATATTAATGATAATAATTTTCATGGACGCAACAGTATCGATTTTGATTCACGCGAGGTGAGTTTCACATAACATTGATTACCTGATCAAGCAGGGCCAAGTTGATTAAAGCTACCGAGATTCGTTGGAATTTCAAATGAAGAGATTCGATTGGTTCGAATTTAAGTTCGTTATTGATCTGACAATCAAAGATTTGTGAAACCCACCTTGGGGCACCTTCAGGTACTCAATAAAATACAAGGTCTTCATGAATGAATGTAACTACATACTAGGCTTTGATGTTTTTCAATTTTATATTTATGAAATCCGCTAAACTTTTTTTCTTTTTAATTTTGAATATGTAGAAACATTTCACAAAACAACCCGAATAAAAGGCATCCGTCAAATAAGTATCAGAAGAAAGTGTCCTAATACAGCTCAACCATAATCCGAAGCCAACTGAGATCTTTCAATCATTTAAAAAGACAAAGTATAATATTAATTTGATTTTCTAAGTATGAAGAACGTCAGCTTGTAGTCTTCCTTAATCAAGCAATAAAACAATTAATACTTAGGATTTCAAATTGCAGAATTTCAAACTGAAGTTTCGATTACAACTCACAAAAAGTAACTAGTGGGTTGCTTATAGCGTTACAATTGACCTTAGAGTTTTACATTATAATCTACATGTTTATTTGATATACAGGGTGATCCAGATCGTAACCAAGAAATTTTAACCACGTATTCTACATCAAAAAATTTTTTTATGAAATTTGAGACATAGGTTTTGAGAGTCAAGGAGCCCTTTTTGCATGATAACATTTCTTTTCTATTCTACCAGTGGCGTCCGTGCTGCAGCGAGACTTAATATTTTCAGACAACTGTTTTTTCCGACAATGAAAATTACTATTTAAATCCTTATTTCATTCGGAGTAAATTCGGTCTCTTGACTTTTTGCTGTACGAGCCACCGTTTCCGGTTAAAAAAATAAAACACATTCTCATGCATGAAAAATCGCCAAAATTTGATATGGTAGGTACATAATAATAATAAGATTATTTTTGTGAACGAAACGTGTAACTAAAAAAAAAATAAGCATTAACAACCACACTCAAAACGAACTTAAAGAAGATGTTCGAAGTATGAACCATTTTGCTGAACACATAATTCAAATCGACGTCTAACAGATCCGACTGCAGCAGCTAAATTTCGATTTCTTAATTCGTCGCAAGCATTTTGAATACGGCCAATAAGTTCTCTCTTGAGTTCACAGGAGTCACATATAAGATTTTTTTCTAAAACCTCCATACGAAGAAGTCCAAAGGGGTAATATCGGGGCTCCGTGGAGGCCAACTGACTGGCCCATTACGTCCGATCTATCTTTCTGGAAAATTATTATCCAACCAGTTCCTCACATTTCTATGAAATTTAGCTGGACAACCGTCAAGTTGAAACCAAGCCGCTAATCTTGATTCTACTGGAATATTTTCCCACATATTAGCATGCTCTGCCATTTGAAATTGTAAAAAATTTTCACCATTAACTCGTTCTGGTAAGAAATAGGATCCAAATAGGCGATTATTATAAATTCCAAATCAAACATTAACACTAAATTCTACTTGGAAATTTCTTGGTCGAATGGGATGTAAATTTTCGTGGGCCCCGTGCTGGTAATGAAAGTTTACCACTCCTCGACGAGTAAAACACGATTCATCAGTCCATAATATGGTATTTAAAAAGTCTCTATTCTGCTCAATTGAACGAAGAATCCATTGGCAAAAAAATAACTTTCGCTGCTCATCACCTTCTCGTAAACCTTGGACGGGTTGAAAATTTAAAACATGTCGACGGTCCTTTTTTAAAACTCGAAGAATTTTTGACTTAGAAAATCGAAGTGTGCAAGCTGCTATTCGAATGCTTGTTGTTGGCTTCCTATCAAATTCACGAAGAATCCTGTTATTGTTCCTTTCCTGCCGAATATTCACCGTATTCTGCCGTCCATCAGGTCTAGTACTAAGTTCATTAGTTCTAAATCGTTGATGAATGTTGACAAACACTGAGGAATGCGGATGGCGTCTTCTCGGAAATCTTCTTCGGTACTCCCTAGCTGCTTCCGCCGAGTTTCCATTTGCCACTCCATAACAGAAATGGATATCGGCTTGTTCCTGACTCGTAAAACAAAAGTTGTTAAAGAGAAACTGACTTATCACTGTGATAAATTAATGTCAAACTTCAAACAATTGTTCGAAGCTGACAACAGTTTTTTTCTCCATACCTTTGCTTTCCACAATAAGGAAATTACAGTTTTTTATGGTCATGCTTGTATTGAAAGAGTAATTGGAAACCAAAACTGTCATTTAAGTTTTTTAATCAAATTATTCTACCCTAAAAATAGGAGTTGGGTATGTGTTGAATTTATCTAATTTTAGAAAATAGCTACAAAACCGTAGTAAGCTTTTTATTGCTATATCAAATTTTGACGATTTCTTCATTTATGAGAATGTGTTTTATGTTTTTAACCGGAAACGGTGCCTCGTACAGCAAAAAGTCAAGAGAACAAATTTGCTCCAAATTAAATAGTAATTCTTATTGTCGAAAAAACCAGTGGCGTATAATTTTTTTATCTGAAAATATTCAGTCTCGCTACAGTACGGACGCCATTGGTATAATAGAAAAGAAATGATATTATGCAAGAATTGCTCCTTGACCTATGTCTCAAATTTCATAAAAATATTTGAAGCAGTGTGAAAGTTATTAATAAAAAACATTTTTTTCCTATAATTTTAACACCCCGTATCTCGGAGAGGAAACATTCCTCGACATATGTTTTTAGATGACAAACCAGGGCTTATTTTTGATGTAGAATACGTGGTTAATATTTCTTGGTTACGACCTGGATAAGCTAATTTAATTATACCTACTTGTATCCAATGACAATTTGCAGCGATAATACAGCGTGCCAAAGAAGTAACGTAACTCATCAATAATTCTTGTGCTAAGAATTCGTCGTATGCTTTTTTTAAATTTGATACTTTTAGCGTCATCGCTGAATAAGTAATCAAATTACACTTCATTTGATGTATCACAATCCATATGCTGTTGGACTGCCGCGGTTCAAGAACGAGTAAGTTAAGAACTTTCATTAGAAGCCTGCATCGTAAAACTGTTGCTGCTCTTGTTGAGATGCGAAGTTGAGGAACACCTGTAACATACCATGTAACAACCTACATTCGATGATGTTGCGGTGCTTTTGAGGCCATGGTATTCCGCTGCTGTTGTTGGAATGTGCGTTGCTTTTGCTTATGTTGTTCGTCGTACCTTTATTATTCTAATTTGTTATTGTGGTGTTTTACTTTTTGCTGCTCTTTTTGAATTTTCACATCCATATTGATTCTTTTATTTTTAAAACCTCGAAAGAAGTTGTTATATACTTATCGATTTGTTATTGTTTATTCTTTCATTATATATATTCTCATTTGAAAAAATTAGTTTGTGGAGTGCGGGGGGCGTAGGGGGCAGGGCCGTTCCTACCGGGGGTGCAGCGCGTGACCCGCACGCGGGCGGCAATCAGAAGGGGCGGCAGCCAGCACGGTACCTCTTCGCACATAGTTGGAAAAGGCGGCAAAATCTTGAATTGACGCGGGCGGCATATACCCTAGGAACGGCCCTGGTAGGGGGTGAAATTGATCAATTTTTTGGCACTCTGTATGATAGTGAATACCACAGAATGAGATGAAGTTTCATGAAAAATGCATTATTTTTTTGACCTTATACGAAAAAAGTAAGCGTAAGAATATTATCGATAGTTATATGTTTGTAAATGCTGATTTTTTTGGATAGGAAAGGTGTTCGTATTTATAATAACGAAGTTGTTAATGTTTCCACCCTTAGTACAAGAAATAAAAGAAATTGAATATAATATCTTATTTTCAGTGAAAGAGTGCCTGCAGAAAGTTTTAATAATTTACAGATAGATATCTTCGAGAAAAAATTGTGGAATATTCCCGAAATCGATAAAATATGAGTATCAAAATTTGGTTAGAGATATCGTGAAACAGTTTACACTACTGGTGTTTTCACGAAAATCAAGCCCAGGACTCCTCTCAACGTTTTCACCTTTTCCAGAAGTACTAGAAACAGCCAAAATCAAGCAATCAGTAGTCCGCTAGTATCCATAAAAACATTGAGACTACACAATATTAACATCATACTCTTGAGTTGCATAATAGTAAGACATTCTTAGTGAATTCCACAGGTATTTGGTTGTCTCCTGCAGGGGCCTATGCAATGCTACGCCTATGATTCAGATGTATACGATATAAAAAAGTACAGGTTCTCATTGAAACAGATTGTTTCTTTCCATTCATTGAATCTATCACTGTCAGATTCATTTCACGTGCAAAGTTTTCTCAATCAGAAATGCATTTTTTTGGAGATATGTGCCACTTGTAAATATGAGATATTCAAAATATCTATGAGAACCAAATGAAATAAAGTGAGGCTCTCGAATTGAAGGTCGTTGTAGTTCTAGTGGTGTCACATGTAAAAATAAATATAGGTCATATTGTAGCTTCTAAAGTCCAGAAAAACGTATAGGTACAGCTGACTGCAAATAATGAGTTTTATTCGAGAACACCACATTTGGCTGCGGTGAGATACTATCTCAGATTGAGATTCCAATAAAGATTCTTTGGGGAAAGGTGCCTTAAGCAAGAATTGATGTTATTCCTTAGTTTCTTCGAGTAGCGAAAAATTCAAACCGCATAGGTACTCCTCTTAGAAATATCCATTTTTTTTCATCCTACTCGAATTACAGAGTCACAAAAGTTTTTGTGCAATATTACCGATTTTTGAAAAACGCACAAAAGAATCATCTTATACAATCCCGTGTTCAAGATGATCCCTGTGGTATCGGTAAGATCCTAGGGATGATCTTACCGCATTTTCAATTGTCTCAAATATTTTCGGGAATGAAGATTGTAAAACGATATACCATTGCATATGTTGATCATGCGTGTCGAACTCGATACATGACACAAACAAAGGTATAGAAGCACTTTCGATGCGTAAAATAATTCCAATTAATGCAAGTAATTCTTTTTCAAAACAAAAATTTTATTTTTTATATGACATCCCCGTTACCAGGGTAACTATATAACTAGCACACTACTACTCCTACACTACCCCCTTTCTAGTGACCAAGTTGTCACGACCAATATAAATAACAGTTCTAGAACACATAAACTTTTTAGACAAAACGTTTTGGAAATTTCACTAATCTACCACTACGCGTGATCACAGTTTGGGTTTCCTGAGCAGGTCCAGGTGAAACCTCTTCTGGCTCTATCATGAATGCAAGTTTCACCCGATCAATTGAAACTTTGACTGGATTTTTTTTATATCCAAAGAGAAATATTTTTCCCAACGTCCTAAAACTCTGAAAGGTTCTTCGTAGGCTTGTTCTAAAAATTTTTTCACTCTTGGATTTCGAACGAACACATGTGAACAATTTTTCAAGTTTTTGTGTACAAAAATTTTTGGAGATGACTTGTGATCCACTGCAAACGGTTTCATGCATTTCTGAAGCTTATTCGCAGAAGTTTCCATTTCTGTTTTGATTTTCGGATCTTGGAAAAATTTACCAGGAAGACGAATATGCTTGCCATAAGTCAACTGAGCAATAGAGCATTTCGAGTCTTGACGGACTGATGCTCTTATACCAAGCAGTACAGTTGGCAAGATTTTTGACCATTTAATTCGATTTTGTGCTTTCAATGCTGTTTTTAATGTTCGATGAAGTCTCTCTATTTTTCCGTTACACTGTGAATGATAAGCAGTTGTATGGAGTAGCTTAAATCCACAAATGTCTGTCAATTTTCTGAATAGTTCAGAAGTGAATTGACAACCTCTGTCTGTTATTACTTTACTTGGTACTCCAAATCTCGATATCCTATTATTATAGAATTCTTTAGCTTCAGCAGTCATATTGCTCAATGGTACGATTTCCATCCAGTTTGTAAATCTGTCAATCATTGTAAGGTAATAAATGTTACCCTCCGAAGGAGGTAAAGGACCAATCAAATTGATGTGTATAATGCTAAATCGTTCATCAGGCTCTGGAAATGTACTCAATGGGGATTTTGTATGCTTGGTAATCTTGTTCTTCTGACATCCATTGCAAGGCTGTGCCCATTTCCGAACATCATTTCGAATACCAGGCCAGACAAATTTCTTTGTCATCAATTTTACTGTGGACCTGATTCCAGGATGTGCTAAGCCATGGATTCTATTGAAAAACTGTATTCGAAGATCTTTTGGTATAAATGGCTTTATGTTTCCAGTCGAGATGTCGCACAATAATCTTTTACCTGATGGAAGTTGATAGCTCTTAAAAATCAAGGATTGAGGATCTCATTGCAAATACTCTTCATCATCAACTTGAAGATCGGCAACTTCATCGTAATCTATAACGGCTGATATCGCTTCGATTTTAGATAAATAATCTGCTACCACATTATTTGAACCACTTATATGTCTAATATCACAATTCTTTATTCTTTCACGCCAAAAACCGACTTAGAATTATTCACTCGTAGACCATAGTCGTGGAGTCATTTGAATACTTCTTCCAGATGACACTGATGTTCCTCTAAGGAAGCAATCAATATATCATCTAGGTATGGAAAAATGAAATCTAATCCAAAAACCACTTGATTGCCAAAACGTTGAAAAGTACTCGGAGCTTTTCGAAGTCCCATGCTCATCACATTGAATTCAAATAGTCCAAAAGGAGTTGTGATTGCTGTCTTTTCACGATCTTCTTCTGCCATCGGAATTTGGTGATATGCCTTAAATAAATCAATTTTCAAAAAAATTCTTTTATCTCGCAAAATAATTTGAAAATCATAAATTTTTGAGATAGGATACCGATCAGGAACAGTTGAATTATTCAGTCTTGGGTAATCACCACATGCCCTGAAACCTCCGTCCTTTTTAGGTACTAGGAGTAATGGACTTGCCCACTGTGATTTTGATGGTCGAATGATTCCATTATTCAATACGAATTGGAATTCTTTTTTCGCTATCTTTAGTTTGTGAGGGTCCAATTGTCGTGGACGGCAGTATACTGGCTGGCCTCTAGTAACTATTTGATGACGAACTTCATGTTTAACTTCACTAGGCAGCCACTTCGGTTTTGATAGATCAGGGAATATTTTAAATAGGTTTGCAAGTTTTTGACATTTTGACATAGTGCTCACCATAAAATCCTGTTCAATAGCTACGACATTCCCTCGAACACAGAGGTTAGTGTCGCCGTCTACTAGTCTTCTGCTCTTCAAATCAATTAAAAGGTTGAATTTCTTCAAAAAATCAGCACCAAGTATTCCCTTAGATGTTTCAGCAATAATAAATTGAAACTGAAAATTTTTTCGTAGGCCTAAATTAATGCTCATAGTTGTTGTACCATAGGTTGGAATTTCTGTGTCATTAGCTGCATATAATTTGAAATCTGATTTTTTTTGCCAAACTTCCTTCTACAGAACGGGAATTATTGAGACATCAGCACCACTGTCAACAAGAAAACTCAAACCAGAATTAAGATCTCCCACATAAAGACTGGATGTGCATCAATCAGAATCAGCAGGCGCAGACGAATTTGCCGCTACTTCGCCTGCGGAATCTCGTTTTCCGAATCTACCTTATTACCATTCCATGCACATGAGGGCTGGCATTTTTCAGGATAGCATCTACTTCCATATCGAAAATGGTGATAACAAAATTTTCCATTTGGAGTGAAATTTCTGGATCGAGATCTACTGCGTTTGCGTCCAATATTCCTATTTTCATTACAACGATCGCGGGATTGTCTGGAGATTGCGAGAGCCTCAACTTGCTTTGTCAGTGCAGCGACTTGCTTCGTCAAAACTGACATCATCTTTACAATTTTCTGAGAATTTTGGTGTTGCCTTTCTTCTTCTTCTTCTGGTGCCTTGTCTGACATCAGACGTTGGCTATCGTCATAGATACGATATTTTGGAATCCTTCTCTATCGGCTGCTGCGCGAAATAGTTCCTCGGTCGAAAGACCACACGTTTGCCTGATATTGCGAAGCCAGGATAGCTTTTTTCGTCCTATCCACCTTTTACCTTCAACTTTTCCTTGTATTATGAGGCGCAACAGCTGGTATTTAGATCCTCTTATTATGTGTCCAAAGTACTCCGTTTTTCTCTTCTTTATGATATTCAGCAGTTGCCGTTCCGTATCCATCATTCTGAGGACAGCTTCGTTGGTAGTGTGCGAGACCCACGATTGTTTTTAGGATCCGGCGATAGCACCAGAGTTCAAACGTTTCTATTTTGTTCATCATTGTGACCTTTAGTGTCCATGTCTCGCAACCATAATGTAGGACAGACCACACATAACATCTTAAGATTCTTTTACGAAGATGCCTTTCTAGCAGCGTATATTTCACTATGAGGATTCATTTCTGCTATTTTATCAGCTAATTTATGTAATTTTGAAATGTCCCTATAATCATCTACAATAATAACACATTCACCAACACAACTCAGATTAAGCGTATATTAGAGCTGAACAATCACCTCAATGCATGTGGAAAGATAGTACACTTTTTATGGATTCCTGGACATATTGGAATCACTGGCAACGAGACTGCCGATGAATGTGCTAAAACCACTGCGTCAAGACCACCAGATGCCAACATATACATACCTCAAGAGGATATGAAAAAGAAAATAAAAACACAAATTAATAACCTATGGCAAATCGAGTGGGACAACAATGGCGGTCATCTGAAATCTTACAAACCGAAGGTGGAGAAATGGACTTACCCGCACAATTTATCACGAAAAGAACAAGTGGTCCTCTGCCGTTTACGTTTGGGACATACTCATATCACGCACTCTTACTTATTAATTGGGGGTTTTCGACCTAGATGCCAGTCGTGTCATGATAGACTCACAATCCAACATTTGTTTACCTGTAACGCTTATGCCAATTCAAGACACAGATTCCAATTAGACAACATGAACCCACTACAAAATAACTTGAACTATATTCATTCCATATTAGCATTCATAAAAGAAATCAACTTTTTCGGGAAAATATAGAGCAGAAATATTGAATGATGGATTGTGATGATGATAATGGCTGAATGACCGTAGTAGTCGATGCCATAAACACAAAAAAAAATAATAATAATAATAATAATAACAAGAGCACCTTTGATAGACTCTGGTAAATTCTCCATCCAAAGGGTTTTTACAACCTTCTGTGAAATATCTGATCCAGCTAGGCTACTCATTTTTCGGTAGAGTTGACTGGGACGGGAATCACTCAATTCTATTCCAGATAATAATCTTCTTATTTGTTTGTCACTTCTTTCCACGTAGATATTGACAACAACCTGTTCTTTGCTGAAGTATATTTATCCGTAATACCGACTCTCATCTTTGATTATATCGATGATAGTATCAACATATTATATATTTATGATCTAGATCACCAATAAATTTATCAAATTTCGTACTTTCATTTCTAATCTTTTCATTCCTGAACTGAGCTTCAATTTGGTAAAACCATAATTCAGGTTTGTCATCCCAAAATGGTGGAAGCTGTCTTTGGGAAATTGTCTGTATCTATATGTTTTCTTGTATTTTTTTTCTTGCTGTTTATCTCCGACGCATTTCTGGCTGGATTCAAGAACTTCATTTTCAGAACTGGCATCGTCTGACATCTCTTCTTACTTCTTTTATAGTAAACGAAAAACGAATCCGGGTCACCAAATATAGTAGCACTTTTGATGCGTAAAATAATTCCAATTAATAGAAGTAATTCTTTTTCAAAACTGATTCAAATTTTTAATATTTTTTATATGACATCCCCGTTACCAGGGTAACTATATAACTAGCACACTACTACTCCTACAAAACAACCAACTTTGCTTCCAGGACTACAACTCAGCGTTTTTTTGATTTCTTGTCTAGTAGAATATTCTTCCTATGAGAATTTTCCTATAGAATTTTCTTCCTACGGAGATACAAGCAGTACCCAGCAAAAATATTTTTGAAGCAAAAGTAAAATGCTGTTTGAAGAGTCATTGTAGAGCTGCAATTCATAAATTAATAGATCCATATGACTAGATTTTGGGGAATAATGTTTGTCCTTGTTTCAGAATCAGATACTTGATTTTGTCCAAGTTTGTTTATACATATGTATATTATTAAATTGATATAAAATAATTCTGCCAAAATTTCATGAATGAAGATGTACCTATACCTACTCATTCTCTGGCACTGCGCGCCTCACTGAGTAGTGTTGGATAGTACACGTTTTAAAATTGAGTTTGCAAGAGGAGCCTCACTTTTATACTTAAGCGGTACAGTGTACCACTTCCAATGAGGCGAGGCATTCTGGGCGTTCATGACGCGATAGACAGTCGAGACAAAATTTGTTCCACTACATACTGTGTCGCGCGCAACTGGACCGATAAAAAGGCGGACAACGTCTTTACGTTAGACGTTAGAGTTGAAGTGCTCATTGTATATTCGGTCGGTAAGAACGGTCAATGGAGCAACCTCTGAAAAACAACCCTAATTTTGTTATGAGGAATAACCACAAATCCGGTCATTTATGACAAGACACTTACATTTCTGCGTCGTGTCCGGGACACATGAACCGCCTCTTACAAGAGTTACCCAGCACTATCACTGAGTTTAACTGTTCATTTGCTGTTACTTGTACAAGAAAAATATGTAAATGAACATGTTTTTGTAAAAAAAAATCAGATTGTAGTTCAATTGGGTTTACAGTTAACATACATTATTATTATTTATATTACCGTCTTGCATGATTTCAGTAGTCGATGCAGTGATGTTGAGGGTATTATAAATGTTCTCAAAGTAGCTTATTCATGTCTCATTCACTTCCTCATTCGCCTGTTTTGGAGCCTCTGACCACAGTATAGATCTCCCTTCATTTGGACTGAGAATGTTTCCCAGTAATTCTCTTTTAGTTGTTTTTTTCTCATTGTTTATTCATTTTCTAATGATTTCGTAGTTTTTATATATTCGTCTGGGGTTCTGTCGTTTATATATTTCTTTTCTCTTGTTCCTTGTTCATCACTTCATTGGTGAACCAAGCTTATGTATTCCTTTCAGCATTGGTATTTACTGTTCTCACTCCTATGGCATCTTTTGCACTCTGTATTAGATGTTTCACCGGCGCGGAAATGGCGGGGTTTGACTATTTTTGAGCATTTCCCTTTTCCTTCATCTGGTGGGGTATAAAAGCAGATTTTGCCCCTGACTGATCATTGATTATCAGATTCACTGTGAGATTATTATTATTAGTAGACGATTATAAGTAATTAGCTTCATTTCGTAGTTCTGGAACATTTTCCTTTTCTTCAGTAATACCTAGTTGTCCCGAATTCGTTTTCTGTTCTTTTCATTCTATTTGACCTCTATTGGAGCTGCCTCAAGTTTTCTGGTATTAGTCCTGTAGAAGAAATAATGATAGCGCCGGCTTTTATATTCATCAATTTCATCTGTCTTCTGAGTTGTTATTCTTCCAGATCTCTGTGTTTAGATATTTTTTTTTATCCAGTTACTATTCATGATTTTTCTGTGAGAAATAATCAGATTCCTCTTTCATTTCCATATCCGATCATTCATTTTCAATTATCAATTCAAATAGTCCGGTCTCATTCTCAATTGAATTATTTGATTTTCAGTATTTCATTTCAATAATTCAGAAATAAACCGTTGAGTTGAAAAAGCATCAGGCTGTGTTGTGTTGTTGTTTTTCACAGTAGGGCGTGGTATGAAGAACTCTGTTTATTTCTGATAACCGGGTTTTTTGTTCCGAATCTTCGCCGTTAGGCGATATGCCGGACCGGAGAGATTTTTGCCCCCAAGAATTTTCGAAAAGTTTGACAATTTTTTACAGATATTTTACACCTCACTCCAGAGGTTATAAAAAGGCGATGCTCACCGATCAGGTGGTACTTACGATTGAATTCCGAATTATTGACGAGCGAGTTAAGAGTTTTCACTATTACGACTGACCTTTCCAACCTAGTATTAGGTTTCACAAAACTTTGTTTGTACCGTTAAATTAATTGGAGCCACCGCGATTCGTTGAGATTTTAAAATGAGTGATTCGATTGGTTCGAATTTACATAAGGTTTTTTAATCGCACAAGTTTTGTGAAACCGACCCTTAGTTTCTCAAAGTTCATCCCGCTTTGATTTGGTATTTAGAGAATTTCTTTCAGTTAACTATTGCAATAATTCTCATTTCTTCTTTTTATAAGCGACCTATGGAAGTGAACGTGTGATACCTGAGGTAAGACATCCCCCGATATATTATAACCTACTGTTTCGATGGAATTGGTTTTGGTCGGTGTGCACACTCATCTCAGGTGGGTGACTGAAGATTACCAAAATACTCTCTCTCGACTATTCTCCTCGGAATATTCAATCCTTGAGAGGACGAGTGCAGAGAAGTAACAGTCGACTCGAAAATCCCATCCCTTTTCCCGTCGAGCCGAAATAACTTCAGTAAGACTCTACAAGCAGAGTACCTAACAGTTCTTTTCTCCATACCTCCCGATTGGGTCGTAATGCTGGTAGATAACTCATTTTTGCTCTATGAAGACGTCCGAAGTCATCATAATAATAATAATAATAATAATAATAAAATTTATTAACCATCAAAAACTACATGGTATGTCAATCAAATCAAATCATAATATATCTAAATGTACATATGTATATACTATGTGTTTCTTGTTTCCTTTTTCCCTTCCTTTCACTCTAGAAATACTCAGTATGACCGTATGTGTATATATTATCCTAATTGCAATTAAATAAATTATAAAGCCACGACTTCGAATAACTGGTTGTCGCTACCATCCTAGACAACACCGAACCCTTCTTCGACTCGTAGCTGCCTTGGTGGGTTTGCTATTTCCTCCTTTTCATTAGGAAATTATAGCTGGCGCCCGAGAAACCTTTCACCGAATGAGATCCCAGGTACAAATTGGTGAAGTATCCCCGTTACAATCTAGTATTTTGTTTTATTTATTTATCGTATGGCGGACCAATCAAACAAAAACAATCTACAATCTACACCATTTTCAATTGTAATTCAGAAATCGTCAATTGACATTCGGAAAACATCACTTGTAATTCAGATTAGTCAAATATATTTCAGAAAACATCAAATGTTATTCAGATTTGTCAATTGAATTTCAGAAAATATCAAAGGAAATTCAATGGAGTGATCCGAAATATAGGGGTTGTTTTCATCCCTTAAAAATAATAAGCATATATCGGCATAGGGTAGACTTTGGAGTAGGAGACAAGTAGAGCTTATTCCCAAAATTTCATCAAAATCGAAGCATCTGGATAGAAGGGGTAATGTCCTATTTTTGCCCTCATTGACTGGACTAATTAGCCTATTGACTTTTTTGAGGGAAAACGAAAATGTTGTCGGTATGTACATTAATTATGGGCTAATTTTGAATTCCTTGTGCGCAGAATTTCATACTGTACAACTTACATTCCATCACTTTTTTCGATTGGAGTGACCGTTTGGAGTTAGTGATCTTTAAATTGGGAAAAATTATTTTTTTGAAAAATTTTTAAAAAACTTCGACGGGCGATTGCTCCTAAGCGGCTAGATCGATTTCGATGTCCCGTATGTCATTCGACGCAGAATTTAATGCACTTTAATTAAAGAAAGAATGACTTTTTCTGTACGAGGTTTTTTTAATGAGATATAAGTGAAAAACTGAAAAAAGTCCAAAAATTTCAAGGTTTTTAGGCCCCCAAAAGTTTTCGCGATAAAAATTTTGTTGGATTCGATTAGTTCCCTACTACTGGGATACCAAGACACCAATCAGAAGGTGGAAACATAACATCCGACTTCTTGTGAGCAAACACCTCTTTTAATGTCTAGATGGACTGGACTACAAGTCAATGAGTACTGCTCTCTTTTCATCTTTAAGTAGTACGATGAGGTCCGGTCTATTGTGCGTTTTTATTTCTATCTGTGCGATCCCAATAGAGTCTGCAGTGTGCAGTGCTTATTTTCTAAAACAGAATCTGGAGAGTAGTTATAATATAGGGGACCTTAGTAGATCTGGGTACTTGTGCTTGTTTTGCCAGCTCCTGATGTTAAATTTTTGGTACAGCATCATGTCTTTTCTAATACTCAGTTTCCGCTAATTTCTGAGATCCGGTCGTAATGTGATAGATAGTTTCGTGTGTCGGACAATAACGACAGCTATCATAGGCTCCCTGTATTCGTTTTAAAATCATCTGTATACCATTTCACGGTATTTTCTTTAAGATTATGGTTGGTTTTCTTTAAGAGTAGGTATATAAAGCTCTACTCAGATGCTTGCTGTTCAGAATACTTTTTAAAATTCGTTACATTTTTCTTGTGAACTCTTCTGTTAATTCCATTTTCATCAGGAAGTGGTTAATGCGCCGATCCTGTTTCACTTCAAGATTTTTGTACGTTTATCCTAACTTCGATTTTTCTGGCGTTGTTATCCATTTTAAAATTGCCGTCTCTATGTTTTCCTTTTTTGTTCACAATAACGATACGACATTTTTGTAGTCCAAATATCATTTTGATGTCGTCTGTAAACTCTTACACAATTATCAGCATGTTTTCAATCTGTTTCTTCTATGATGTACAATTTCAAATCGTCCATATACACTAGATGATTCAATTTCATAATGCCGCTTTCTAGGGCAGATCCGTAATCTGTAGAATTTAATGGATTATTCAACGCGATATGAAACCATAAAGCTCTGAGTCAGTAACCTTGAAAAATTTCTTGCTTTATTAGAATCGGACCTTTTGTGATGGAACCCTTTGAGGCTTGCAGTTGTAGTTTGCTACTCCTGACATAGCACTTCCACACATCAGAATTCCTTTCTTTGAGTATTGTAGCTAACAAAATTGTCTCATGTTGAAATGACATATAAGAATAAAAGCTTTTTATTAAAATATTTGTAAAAAAAGTATAAGAAGAGAAAAAATTTTCTTTATAGTATATATTGACTAATTACATATCCAAATTTGAATAATTCAAATACTTCATTTTTCCTTTAGGTTTGTGGTTTGAATCCTATGCCCATTTGATTGAGTTGGAGTAGGAACAACTCATGTTCAGATTCTGGATAATAAGATTCTGCAAACACAGTTAAGTTAATTGTTTAATAAATTAATTGTTGAGAATTAATTTTTGAACTCACCTGATTGTTTCTTCTATATATATAGTCAAACTTTCCATTGATCAAATTTCTTTCATTGAGGTTATCATCGAGGCCGAGGATCTCTACAGAGAATATTTTTGGAGGCTCTTCAATACTTCTGTTAATCACATCAATCTCGAAGGTTCCATTTCTCACTTTGAATGAGAGTAGTGAGAAATTTTTACCAACATCTGTAAAAATATTGCTTATATACCCACTTAGTTGTTTAATTGAATTTCTAATCATCCATCAGATAACAAAAAAACAAGTATTTCCGAACTTCAAGAATAGAACATTATTTGTATTATTCTCTAGGGGGTGCTTTGAATTTCAAGAGAGAAGTCGAGGAAAACTCACTCGATGTACCTAACATCATCCGAAATCGCCGAATTCGCCGAAACGAATTATCAATAGATTTATCTTCATAAATGATTTATATGTGTGGAACATTGTGAAAGGAAAATTCATGAAAATACGACGGGAAAATTTAGAAAATATAATAAATGGAAAATAGTTATCATCGCAATGAATACCTTCACTCTATAGGCTAACAGAACCTTCATCATACAGACTGGGAAGATTAAATTTTTTTGTGACTACTTTTAAGTTCAGAATAGATTTACAGAAAAACAGGTCATTAGCGGGTGCGGCAAAAAATTCTCATACTTTACACTCATTATGCACTGAATAGAATAAAGATATTTACTAACCCACAGAAATACCATCATCCCAATATAACATTCCATCAGCATTTCCATTTTCATCCAAAGCAGCAATTATCTTAAAATCAGACTTTCTGACTTCTTCAGTCGTTGATCTGAAAAATTGGGTGGGCAATATTTGACCACCTCGAATAAAAAGTGGTATCGTTTCATCATCAGCTGCAATTTCTCTGAATTCCCCATGACTTCTCAGAGGTTCCCTCGTATAATAATCATACCAAATTGCCCTGGGCAGATATGCATTCACTGAAGTAGAATTTTTCTGGAAAAGGCATATTATAATAATATTGGGGAGAGATAAATAAATAAATAAATAAATAAATGACGTCTTTATTAGGAGAAAAAAAGAAAACAAAATGGTGAAATACATCAACCCACAACCTAGCAGCGAAAGGCGAAGTCTAGCACAATGCTATTCAAACTCAACCTCACACATACCAGCAATGAGCTATTATTAAACAAATACTATCTAATAACAATATGTCAGTACTGAAATATATCTAAGAAATATATATCTAAGATATCGGAGGGATTTCTCTTTGAGAACTATGCCCAATAAATTTCGTGAAATTAATGAAATCTTATCAAGGAATCAGATTATCAGATGAGATTTTCATTCGATTCAAATTAATAAACTCACCTCTAGAACAGGGACAATGAGTAAACCAGATCCCCATAAGAATGAAGTATCTATTTCGTAGGTATAAGGATCCTCTGGAAATCTGAAATAGTTCAAAGAATTATAAAATAATTTTTATAGATTGAAGAAAATGAAACAACATGAGATGAAAGTTCCAATTGAAATATCTGTTTCTTACTTCGAGTAATAATATATCGATTTATATTCTGAATCATTTTAAACTTTCACTTCCAACTCATGAAAGAACCCAATAAAACAAATTCCAAATAATTGAAATGCTTCCTACGTAAATTCACTGGAGGTGAAAACCCAAAAAAAGTTTAGAGAAATGTAGAATTCATTTTTTGTGCGAAACCGGGCCTAAGTTCAAGGTTTATTATTGCGGTAATTGTATTGGAAAAAACTTTGATTCTTCTTCTAAGTCAGCTTTTTTAATGAAATTTTCTAGGAAATTTTCGCTATCTAGTCATATTTACCAGAAGTATAAATGAACTATGACATGTCCACATATTTTGTTCTGCATTCGTTCAAATTTCTCCTGGTAATTTGACAGAACCATCAATAAAGCGAATAACAAACCTTATACAGGGGGAGATCATAAAAATTAAATATTCGGCATTCGGGGTTTTCTAACGACGAATATTAACAAGAACATCGGAGAATTTTCAATTAACAAAAAATCAACAGTGTCAAACTTGACAAAAAACTTCATTCAGTATTGTCCAGAAGAAAATTCGTAGTTATAGGATTTCAGGTTTCACATATTAAAATATCAGGAAAACTTAATATAAACTCAACTAATATTTACATATCATTGTACGTAGGCGACAAATACAAAAGTGTCATTTAATACGAAATAAAATTAAATGAAAAAATCTTTATATATGAATAGGCAATATGCACAACGAAATACTGCATGATATTCCATTTATTAACAACTTCATTTCATTCTGAGACAAATGAACACTCCAAAGATAAATTGGATGATTTTACAAAGTGCTACACGGCAGGAGCTTGCTTAATCCGGCTCTGTTAATACCAACCGAAAATTTCAATTGAGGATAAGACAAATCAAAGAAATCGTCAAAATATTTGAAAACATTCATCATTACAAAATCAAATGGAGATCTAATAAATATCTAATTGAAGCTTCGAATTGAGATGCAGAATTTCGTATTCAAGTATTCATAATAACTGAGTTCTTGTTATTTTCCAATATAACGGCTAAAAAATCGAAAAAGTTCGAATAATAATAAATCGAATTTTCCAAATACGCACTTGGATTTCAAGATCAATTAAATAATCAATCGATTTATCCATGGAAATGTCTTTCACGTTAAAAATATCAATTAACTGGGACATGCCACCAAAGTATTTTGGAACATTAGATACCGCTTGATCCTACAAATAATAATTTCGTTTTTAAAATCACCGAACCATTTATTAATAACATTCAACTTACTTTCAAAAGTGGATCCCTTGAATTTCTGGTATAATTATGCAATGTCATGATGATAAATAATGGTCATAAGAAGAAAATAATACGTGTGAGTGGAATTTTTTGTTCGTAGACGATTCAACATATCAATGAAAATCTTTTGAGAATGTTTTTGAATGATTTTAGACAACCTGAATTCCTTAACCGAGTGTTTTTCTTATGTTCACATAATATGGATATTTCAGAGACTCATCCCATGTATCTTGTTCTTCAGAAACATCTAATAGATCATTGAGGTGGAACACAATTATTGTTTGATGACCCTATCGAATAATCATAAATTCGGGGATTTGTCACCGATGTTCGGTTAATCGTGTCTTCTGAGATTTCAAAATAATTTCAATGAGAATATTTAGCGGCATTTTCATTAAATTTTCACGAATGATGGAGAATTTGTTTAATAAAACTTACTCTATCATTAAGGGTCTAGCAACTGTGCTTCCGTTCTGATTTGCTTGCCAAAACAGAGTATATAAATAGGGAAGAAGAGTGTAACGGATTCCAAGAGCTTTTATCGAGGATCTGACGACTCGGTCACCCATATAAGCTGGATCTTGGTCCTAAAATCAAAAATCCAACAAATAATAAACTGATATATTTATACACAAATCTTAATGCTGCTCTAGAAGGATACACCCTCCTCTAAGAGGGATACACAGAAAATAGATATGGGTTATTCTACAAAAATTGGGTAACTTTTGAGGATATTTTGTTTACTATAGTTATTGAATCAAATTTTTACCAATTCCTGTGTATTTGATGGCTAATCTAATAAATATTTTGTTTCAAATCGGGCCAGTCACTTTTTGAAGTAGATTGTGAAATAATTAAAATTTTCTGGATTTGACTGCCTGGAGACTGACGAGGGTAACATGGTACTGATAAAATACACAATTTTGTAAGAATTATAATGAAACTTAATGAAAATTAGTACAAATCACTTAGTGTCAAATAATAGCACATGTATTAAAATCACCTAGTAAATATTAGAAATAATTATAAATAGGTACTGGGCAGAGCCGGATTAAGATTGGGCGATTGCCTACGATCCTTGCATCTGCTAGGGAACCCGTGCCCCATGCACATTCTGATGATGGTTGAAAAAGTGCCCCGAAATTGGACAGCCTATGGGTCCCCCCACATGATTAATCCGGCTCTGATACTGAGAGAAAATACTATTTCAGTTTTCAGTAAAGCCGTTTGACATTCGAGGTAACGTTATTCACCCAGCATGTACTGGTTTGACTTGGTTTTACTTAATATTTTTAAGTATATGATTACTTGATTTACTTGATTGTTTGTTAATACAAACAATAGAAACAAAAATCTAACAATATTCATCTCAAAAGTACTAATTATCATAAAATTCAGAACAATGACAGTATAATACTATGAAAGTTAACTATCTCAGACCCCGTAACAGCCTTTTGACATTTTTGTAATGGTATATTACTCAACTTTTATATTATTCTGAGGTAATTTTACTCAACGATACGACAGTACGTATATTGCTTATAAATCAAGCAAATATAATAAGCTAAGCTCTGAAAGCAACTGAAAAGATAGTGATAATTAAATTGAAATGAGATCGTGGTGTCATGTCATCAACTTTTTTTTTTGTCCCTTCTCTTTTTTCCTCAAGTATTCAAGTTTTTGTTTTTCTTTGTATTCCTATAAACTTAAGTAAGAAGTAAATACTCGTAATGGGGCGGAGCGAGCCTTTCTGGCGTTTCTTTTTTTTTTAATATTTCGTCCCTTCTCAATTTGATTTTTGCGTTCCGCATGATGATTTAAACTGAATTATAAAATATAAATGCTTATACTTCACGGTTGCAATCAAGATAAAAGTGCTCTAAAGCAGAAAAAACATCAGTGCTATGGAAACACGTCAGTCCTCTGACGCGATACCTGACAGAGGACTGACGCCAACGGACTGACGAAAAAGACATAATTTGAGGTTATAATCAGAACTAATGTTGTTTTTGGTAATTTCGAATATCAACGAACCACATTTCAACAAATCATAATTAACTATGTATGTGAATTAACTGGGGAACATTGCATTGTTGCATGTTGTATATAATACTAGGTATATCACATATTGTAGTAAATTTTCTTAAATCAATGATGTTTAATGAAAAGTCACTTGATTGTTGATTTGCGGGATTGTGACATGCCAAAGGACTGCCGTTTTGAGTATTAATGCTGTATTTTTATTAACTTGTATTCAACATGAAGAAGCGAAATTCGTTGGCCAGATAAAGGTTTTTTCAATGTTTTGAAATAAATTGTAATTTCAATAAAATATAATAAGACTTTGTGTATAATGGCTGATTACATTGAGTTACCCAATTTTCGTATATTCACCCATATATAGAAACATACATATGTATTACACAAAAACCAGGTCCGAAGCGAACTCTTCTGGAAAAAGAAGCTATTTGATAAAAGTACCAAACATTATCCCGTAAAACGAGGTTAACCCGGCGCATGCTTTAAAGCGAAAGCACGAGACAAAAATAGCAAAATTTGATGTTAGTGAACGGGTTTCAGTTTTAGAGATATGGAAAGTTCTATTAAGTTCGTCAAAATATACATCTCATTGTTCTGGATGCCACAGACACATAAACGGATTTCAAGCGAATAACCAGTAATGACCGCGGTTATCTTCGGTCCTGCCTTGCGGTTATTTACGGTTATAGCCTTCAGGGATAACCGCGAATAACCAAATATCGCTTGAATACGGTTCAGGTCCAAAGTTGACGTTAGCGTTGTAAACGAAACAAATACATAACCAAATTTCATATTTAATAAATCGTATTTCGCAATGTGGTTCCAAGAGCTCTAAACGGAACAAAGAATTATACCTACATAAGAATTTAAAACGATACCTAACGTTACTTCTTCATGACAACGGTTAAGTACGGTTATCTGCGGTCCAAAACGATGACGTCACATGATTATAACCTACCATGACCGAAGTCGCTTGAATACAGTTGGTCCTAATTGGTAATTACCAATGAGGACCAGGTTATTCGCTTGAAATCGGTTATACATGGTGGTCCAACGAAAACTAAGCACACCCGTTTTCCGACTTTAAAAAATGTGGAAAATCGCTAAGAACCGTCAATTTCAGATTCAAGGGGAAACCACTTCTCCACTTTTTTCTTCCCCCAAACGGGGGGATCACTACCCAGCAATTACGAACAGGGATGATATTCGAATAACGGTTACCTTTTGCCATTTTGAATTGTGATTTCTTGAAAATGGATAGAATGCTCCCAACTGCATCCATCGATTACATAAAGGTTCATCTACAGATCCGAAGAAACCACATATATCTGCTCCCATCAGTGGTATACCAAATAAACTGAAATCTAATAATTCTGGAAAAAACACATTTCTATTAAATTTAATTTGGATATTTTCTATAACATATGAAGAGTGAATTCATCTTAAATTGTATCAACCATGAATATTTTAGGAATAAGAACTTTTGTTTGTGCATATCCTCAACGTTTCGAAACAATTTTTGTTTCCCAAACATTTTGAAAAAATTCGGTTTTATTTCTGATGAGTACCAGTGCAATGGTCGTCGGTCAAAATCAAATAAAATGAAAGGTCACAAATCAAAGTAATGGATAAATTTCTAATGGCGGTAATTGCGGTTGTTTCGCATGTGAGACATTCAAAACAGAGATGCAAAAATATCGAAGATCTTCACTTCACCATCTGCTTTCCATTTGAGATTTAAATTTTTTGGATGCAACAGGTGGCATGAGAAATTTATGTAATTCAATAAAAACACTCATTTTCCAGTCGAGTAGATAAAACGCTGCTTCTGAAATGTGACAGCCCACACGCAATAATTGTTTACCTACATGTTTATTTTATACAATGATCGAAAGGGGCATAGAATAGAATAGAATAGTTTATTCGTCCTGAAGGACATTTTTTTGTGTGGTTAAGGTGGGATTTCCAAGAAAATAAATATAAAAAAACCCCGTCAAATGATTGTTGGATCAAACAAGTTACCAAACTAAGCCAGCCGCAACCATAATAATTCAGACTGGACGTTTGCGAACCTGGGTCAGAATATTGGTTTGGGATGGTTCATAAAATTCTTGCTAGAACAAACTTGTTTGTCCCAATTGTTCCAATCCTATCTCTTGAATTGATATCTTAACGCTTACTTCAGGATTTTAATTTCATCAACAGAAAATTTACACAACTTTCGGATAAAAAGACTACTCACGTGGTATACTATATCTCAGGTCTTCCCAGTTTGAACCTATATCTCCACTCCAATGACCTCCATATTGTCCGCTTCCAGGAAAGGTTGATCTTGCAATGACGAGAGATCTTTCACCAAGAATTTCAGCTACAACTCTTTAAAATAAGAATGAATTCATTTTTATTTACGCTCTTAATAATAACGCCCCTTTGTTTCATAAAATATAGGGATGTAACGAAACTTTCTCTATTTCAGTATCGTAATGAGTTCATTACAGTACTAAAAGTAGTGCTGTAATGAAACTCATTACAGCATTGTTTTCTGTTATATTTTTCGTTTTGTGGTTGTCAGTACTGACCTCCGATCCACTCAATTTTCGAATCAAATCAATTCGAATTCCGCAATCTGTCAAATTTCGTCAGTGACACCAACTGCCAAGATACAATACAAAAGTCACTGATCTGAATTTTTATTCGAATTTCGAGAGTTTTCCACAAACCTTTACTGAAATAGAGAAAATATCGTCTAATACTCGTTGCAGAAGGCAATTCCAACACTCATGCTTTCAAAAACTCGCTTTCGCATTCGTGTTGGAATAGGAGCTCATTCTGCAACTTGTTTTAGAATATACTATTCTCTATTTCAGTATCGTAATGAGTTCATTACTTAGTTCATTACATCAATGAAATAGAGAAAATATCGCCACATGACAGAAGACAATTCCAACACATTCGTGTTGGAATAGGTGCCCATTCGGCAACTTGTATTAGAATATACTATTACATGCTCGTTTCGAAGTGTACCTATTTCGCCAGGCCTTCTGAGTTTCTGCGAAACGGCTCAGAAGCTACTCAGAGCCTATGCCAGTTGGAAGGATGGGTGTGTTCTGTGTAGGCTTTTTTCACTGTATACCAACGCCATCTTTGGCACATCACTGTTAATTGTATATCCAGCAGTAAATGTTTCGCGGCGAGTTCTCCATTTCAGAATAATCTCTGACCTGCTTGCCACACACATGCTTGTTTCGAAATATTCGTAGGATAAAGTAATTTATTTGTCTTCAATTCACTGCAGTTCTAATTTTTTCAGTTTGCCAAGTATTTGTAATTTTTATATTTATTCTTCTTAAATTAAGGACAATCTTTAAAAATCGTTAGTATCACTATACTAACGATTTTTAAAGATTGTCACAAAACACACAATGTTTTCAACACACTTGTTGAAAACATTGCCGCTAATCGAGCAAGTTAGACAGTAAGACAAAAATGTTTCCGTTCCACGTTCCACGCCGTTCAAAAGAATTAGTCTTATCCACTAGAATTCTAGCCTACTGGTTGTTCACAGCGAGCGTTTGTTTTAAGTCCTGGAAATGTTTGAAATCCATCTAGATTTCCATCGAAAAATTATTTTTTCTGAAGACACATTTTGGTGGGGCTACATGAGTAAGCAAAAATTCCGTTATTGCTGAAACGAAAACCGAAAATCCTCCAACGACCAGGAAACCCCACATTTTGGATTGCAGGTCAACATGCCATTTTTTCCACAGTCTAACAAGGACGTCTAGCAGCATTTCTTCGCGAATTCAATAACTTGATGAAGGCGATATTTTTTTCATCTTGACGATACAACTTGCCGCGAAACTTTTATTATGAAGTGGTGAACATTTTGATAGGCCATCCAAGAAATTGCCATGAAAGTGACCACAAAAATGTTGGTACTTAATGCCATCAGACTCTTTACTGAAAATTCGCAGAAATTTAACTAATATTAGCGGAATTACTGCAAAGAAACATCAAATCCGATTGAAATAGCATATTCTAAAACAAGTTGCAGAATGAGCTCATATTCCACCACGAATGCGCTCCTTCGTCGCTTGTTTTCGAAAACATGAGTGTTGGAATTGCCTTCTGCAACGAGTATTAGACGATATTTTCTCTATTTCAGTGAAGTTTTGTGGAAAACTCTCGAAATTCAAATAAAAATTCAGATTAGTGACTTTTGTATTGTATCTTGGCAGTTGGTGTCACAAACGAAATTTGACAGATTGCGGAATTTGAATTGATTTGATTGGAAAATTGAGTGGATCGGAGGTCAGTACTGACAACCACAAAACGAAAAATATTACTGAAAACAATGCTGTAATCAGTTTTATTACAGCACTACTTTTAGTGCTGTAATAAACTCATTACGATACTGAAATAGAGGGATATTAATACATACTTACTTGCTTGTAACATTAGTTTCACTTATGCCAAACACATTGTGTAGATCGTATTGTAAACCAGCATATTGTTTCGCTGTCATGCATATTGTTTTTTTGCTGAGACTACCCTCTAGAACGTTAGGCAGGTAAGGAGGAGTTTCCAGTTCACTGTCTGGACATCCAGTAGCAGATCCTTGATAGAAATTTGATGGCTCGTTCATATCTAGCCAAGCACCATCGAAAGCAACAACATCATGGAAATTTTTCATCATCAATTTCCAGTATTCATAAACTTTTGGGTGTGTAAAATCTGGGAAGGCAGTGGAAACTGGGTTCCATACCTGTGAAGAGGTGTCGAAGAAATTTATAAAAAATTTTGTTATTGGTGAAAGTAAAACCTTACAAGGACCAGAAAACCCCACTTATCAGATTGGCGATCATTGGGCCATTTTATCCGTAAAGTGTGAGAGATTTCAAATTCAAAGAAGCTCTCGAAATTACAAATCCATGGATTCGTGTATTTCCGTAAATGATAATTAGTAAAAGAATAATGATCTGATTGCAGTACTCTCCAATCAGAAATTAAGAATTATTTCCGAATTATGAAGAAACGGCATAACCAACTTTCAGCCACATCGGTGAATAGGTAATCAAATTCCTTTCATTTGGTGTATCACAATCCATATAATTGCGATTTGAAAAAATAAAGTGGAGTGGTGAGGGGTGCAGAGAGCGAGAAATATCAAATTAAAAAAATATAATAGATTGCTTCTGAAAATAAAAATCAACGAATGAGAGAATTAAAAAAAAATTCTTCGTACAAGAATTATTGACGAGTTATTTTACTTTTTTGGCACGAGGTATATGTATCTGAGAAAATGAAAAATTGGGTGTATCCAACTAAAGAGCTAAATGCAAATCCTTATACGTTCAAGAGAGTCATAAGATTTTATTTCTATTTCATTAATTTGAAGGAAATTGATATATAAAGTTTTTTTTTCTCAAGAATCTTTGGTTTCCGTTCAATTGATGCAGAAATATAATCCCCCATTGTTTGTCATTTCAATAGCATGATAAGGGAAAGCGCATCATATTGAATTTTGTAGTAGTAATGAAAAGTAGCATTAAAGGTGGACTTTCGAGCCGGACGTCTATCGCGACAGTGGCGCCGCGACAGTGCGAAAGTGGAAGTACAATGAAATTGCGTAGAGTAGCATTCGAGCCATAGAATAAAGAATAACAGGAAGGAGCATAAGATCTGAAATTGAGGACCGGGATGGTTCCCGCATATGGCCGACTTCTGTTTCCGTAAGCAGTGGCGTGTAGTACGTAGAAACTGCATTTTAATGGAAAACGTATATGAGGTTATGTTGGGTTCATATAAAGACTTGATTCAGTTCAGAAAAACAGTTTCATATGAAATAGCGCGATTTTAAAGCCATTTATTCTGATCAAAAATCAATAATAGGTATGAATTGAAATAAAACTTGTATGTTGTAGAATGAAATGGCGATCAGTAAAACTTTGTTTTTAATTTTTGAAATGAACAAACATATCTTGTTATTTTTAATGAAATTTCCATTTTTGGGCTGCATAAACTCACCTTAAGGTAATTTATTGTTACAGAACGTATTGAACAATAGTTCAATTACCAAATTAATTTCCAATTTTTTGGTCTATATTAATTAGCATGCAGAAGACTGCCTTGAACTGGAATTGAAACGAAAAAATAAAAGGAAAAGCTCAGACAAGTTTTTATTGAGGAAACAATCATAAATAATCTTTCACAGTTATCTTCGATGAAATGAACATTCGTGGATATCTTAAATACCATGCCTGTAAACAGGTCAATGGAAGTTCAGTTACAGATGAGGGTCCAGCAATACCTGAAGGTCCCGCAACAGAAAATAATTGATTGTCTGAGGTTATTTCCTCAATTCTAGAGTGCCTAGTTACAATAGGATTATATGTCCGCACCTGAAATAAATCAACAAGCTTACAAAAATGCATGTTTCAGTCAGTAGGTATATTCTGTTGGAGAACAAATACCCACATGTGAAATCGAAAACAACCAGTAGGCCATTCAAGCAAATATCCATACAAAAAACAAGAAAAATGGTTCTAAAAATGTTTTACTTGCATATTTTAAACGATCCACTTTAATAGTTGGAGTAGCATTTGGACGTAGTCTCACTAGAAGTGTAGATGTTCGATCAAAACAATCCTCAGAAAAATGTTGAGAGCATAAAAAACTAGTAGTTTTTGGGATAAATTCCAGGTCATTCACAAACTTCACCCATATTTTTCTCCTGTTTTCATCTTTAGGGAACCTGATATGAAGATGAGTATTAACGTGGTGAAATTAAGAAAAAGTAAAAGAAACCATTTTTTTAAACAGTGATGGTCCTTATGAATGTTTAATGTTTCCCTATAATGTAACATTCTACATAATGGGAAATATTCTCGACATTACCTTATGTTACGCCAATGAGTACAACGTGATTTCTTGGTTAACCTCAATACATTCGAATAAAATAATTTGATATTTTCTCATATTATCAATATATAAGCTTATTGAGAATGTGAAACACTTACTTGTGGAATGTTACTCCAGCATCCGTTTGTTTTTGGGTCTTAGAACAGCCACAAGATGCACAACTAACCATTTTGAATTCACTTCTTTCACAACTTTGACAACAAATGTTAGGTTATTTATCAGGAATGTTGACAGAGAATAACATGAGAATAACTAACAGATGAGTCACACCTGGTTCCCTAAGATGGCCGTTTCCGTTCACAAGGTTTTTCAAAGAGAGAAGCCGGTATGCTCCTTCCTGGTATTTTATATTCTATGATTCGAGCATAGCGTTACTGACGCCGCGACAGTGACAAACGTCGAACGGCAGTGACACTGCCGAGCTTGAACTTCTACTTCCGTGTTTTCGTAGTCGACAGACGCCCAGCTCGAAAGTCCACCTTTAGTGTTCTCAAAACGCTATACATAGATTCAACCGTTACCTTAGCCACCAGAATCTGTCCTGAACTATTCTTGATGAAAATATCAAGCTCAGTTCCTTTGTCATAAGGAGGATAGGTTCCATTAGGTTCTCCTGAGCTTACACCTGGATCAAATAATATAACGTATTTCCTTCCTTGTTGATGTAAGGAATCCACAAATTTTGGCAAACCATTGAATTTGTCTTTATCATAGGTGAAATCGTTAGCATTTTCCATGTAGTCCAAATCATTCCATATAGATTGCTGAAATATTAACAAACGAGTATATGAAAAAAGATTCTGAAATTTTAAAACTGCCTTCCTTCCAATCAATATACTGTGTTTGGAACAAGTAATGAACAAAAGTCATAACTACGGTATTGAATATTTGAGAGAAAACACTGGGACAAGCCAATTCTAGTTAACTTTATTTTAACCACCTATAGAATGAAAATATTACTTTTTGCTTCATTCATATCTTCAGAGTCACGTCATATTCTTTTCTCAAATGACTAGTCTCGTTTCATTTTTGCTGCATTTTATATTATCTTAATTATGGTGTAAAAATTTCCTGTGAGAAATAAAAATGCAAATTTCATGAAAAACCGCTTTTCCCCTATTTGGCCACCTGGGTTGTTCTTGTGAGGTTATTGAAGATCGAAGGTTTGAGCCAAATAATTCGCCCCGAATTGCTCAGCGAAATAATAATGATAAAGGTCTTTATTCCACTCACAGAAAAGGCGAGATTCAGCGATCATCTAGAAAAGCTGTTGAATCTAACCTACAAAGTCTTTGCATATTAGCAAAGATAACAAAAAAATAAATGGTTATCGGAGCTAAATTTCTATTGTTTGCTCGATTGAATAGAAAAAAGAAATCCAACAATCAGATTTTTCTGATCAAAATGATTGAAATTATTTACTAAAGCGGAAGATATCAACTCACCACAGGAATTCCAACATTCAGATTCCTCTGAATATATTGCTTTGTCGTATTCAGATCTTCTAGTCCAAATTTACTCAGATGGAAGCCTAAACTCCAATACGGTGGTAATTTTGGCTTACCAATAATATCCTGATATTGTCTCAATACATCGGAAGGTGTAGGGCCAAGGAAAATGAAAAAATCCAATATACCACCAATAGTTCTGAATGTTAAGGCTGGTGTTGGTTGAATTATAATGTCTAAAATTTACAAATTTTATTGAATTTCAAAAAAGAAGGTAGATATTGTGTTCTGGGAAAAATGATAGTTTTAATTGATTTCATTAAAACATATTCTCAGAAGGCTAACTACTTAGGTCTTCCTGCCCTATAAAAAATATTTTAAATGACCTTACTCTGATTCCTTAAGTCCTATTTTAAAGGAGTAAAAAAAATCGACGATGGCATAATCTTGATGAGAATATCGAGACAATTTGAAGAAACGGTTTAAAACTAAAACGATGCTTATGAATTGTACTCAATGACAAAATAATTTAAAAGACGCCCTAAACTTTTCAAAATTGAATTCGTTTTGACATAGAAAATTCGACAACATTCCAGAATTACCTACCCATTGCATTACTGTTCTTCAAGAATACGCCATGAGCCTTTGTGGAATTCTCCATGGATAGATAGAATGGATGGGAACCATAAAGATTTGTCTGCAAAAAAAATATAGCTCAACATAAAAAAATAATTCCAATATTAAATTAATTTTCAAGAGTCAAGTATTTTTTGTTCAAGCTGTAAAGGCTTGAATAATTTGTTGATAATAGTCTGATCAACATAGGTACTTAGTTATGAATTCATCCGTGTTTGAAAATTCCAAACCTATCCTATTCTATTAAAACTTTTCGAATTGGTTTGATAGTATTCTTACATTTGGTAAGGGGGATGTATCCCTGCTGTATAATGTGTATGTAGTCCAGTTTGATTGCAACCTAAATCTTTCCTTGTGTTCCCCCAGTCCATATATAAACTTGGAAGATAATTTTGTTGTTATTTGTATGAATTGGTCAGAATAAATGAAATTTGCTAAATCTGAAGCATCAAAGCTACAAAAAATAGGTATCGTTATCCAAACCGAAAGTTAAATTAGAAGAGAAGTACTTACATGGTGGTATTATCTGATCTTCTCAATACCCTGAAACCTTGTCCATTGTTTTCAATTATTAATTTGTATTGAGGATTTCTAGCTTCAGGAGCTGATAATTTCTTTTCTGGAAAAATACTCTCATACCTTTTCCTTTCTGGATCAATTATCTACAAAAATAGTAAGAAATATAAGGATCTATTTATCGATATACATGGACTCCTTCAATTTGGTAAATACTCAGCTTCATCACCAATCAACTTGCCTTGAGGATGGTTCAGATCTACAGTTTCATCTGATAGAAAATCCTCTAATATATAAAAAAAAAACTTGATTCTCTCAATTTCGGAGGTATATGTACAATAAAATTAACTTACTCTAAGTGACGAGCATAACGTATATTGGCAAATGCATGAAATATAGGTTGGCACGAAATCGTTAAGGAAAACATTCAAGAGATTTACGATGATTCAATAATGAAACGATATAGAGGTTTTTGTAATGGAAAATTTTCAACGTCTTCTAAGTAAGAGATTCCCTGCCTCTCAAAAATATTGTCAACTTACTGCTTGCACTCTAAGAAAGGATATCGAAAGAGTTCAATTACTATAGTATCTCGTTTTCAAGATCACCCAGTAATACGAAACGGGAATTCCAGAATACGCCACAAAACAGCGTCCTATCTTTCACATTAGGTTGATAAATTCTCCATAGGTTTCAAAAATATATTCGAAATACCTATGTTTATTTTCAATCGAAATCCAAAAAGCTTTCCCAAATAAGTGCAAGGAATTGAAAATCGGATATCTAAGGCAACCATCGTGGGATATTACTCGAAATCGTGATTTTTCATGAATGATCTTGACTTCTTATATCCCTGTTTAGGAACAACAAGAAACATCATCATCTCTTGTTGGAAGCGATAGAAGATGAATCGAAAATAGATATCTCGATTATTCTGCGAAAATTTTCAAGCGAAAATTTCTGATTCGATCTCTCAACCGAGAGACCTCGAGGCTGGAGTTCCCCGAGGAAGCGTATTGTCTCCTTTACTTTACGCCATCTCTACTGCCGATATTCCAAAATCCATACCTACAAGATTCATTGGCTGTGTACGCAGGCGACACAGCTATTCTAGCCGGATCCAAATGTCCCCGTCTAACGACAACATATCTCCAAAATTTTGTAGATACTTTGGAAGAAGTAGTGCTCCAAATGGCTAATCAAGGTAAATCCCGAAAAAAGTATCGCAATTCTCCTATCACGGAGAAGAGTCCAACCCCATGGTGATATCGAAATGTTTGGAAAGGATATTCCTGTCAATCTCAAGTTAAATACCTGGGAGTTATTCTAGATCGTGAGCTGAAATTCAATCAGCACACGAATCATGCAATTCAAAAGGGGAAAATTCTCACCGCTTAACTGTCACCGCTGCCGTCGCAGCCACATGTCTGTTGATTTTTTACAGGTCAATCATCAGACCGACTAATTCTTACGCTGCTGCTTGCTGGGTACACGCTCTCAGCACCACGCAATTGAATAGAATGGAAATCTTTCAACGAAAATTTCTCAGAACCGCCTTCAATGCTCTCTGCTTCGTTCGCAACGCCCAACTCCTTCGTGAGGCGAACTTACCCCTATTGAAGGAACATCTTCACGAAATTCGAATGAAAGCGCTCGGCAGAGTGTTGGATCATCCAAACAGATCAGTCAAACAAACTCTTAACTACGACGTATCAACTTCCCGATGCAAGCGTCCAGAACTCGACCACCCGGATGAATCCATGCCAAACATCCGCAGATAAGCGGTAATTCTCCTTAATTTTTTCTCTTCGTCCCATGGGACACCCAAACCGAGACCCAAACTCGCTTAGCGTCTCCCTCGAAATGCCCCGTGAGGAGACTGGAGCAACCATAGTTTCAACCCCTGCCATTTTCACACAGATCGGGATGAAGAAGTCTCAGACTTCTTCTCCATTAGATTTCTCCTATCGTCAAAAAAAGATGCAGAACACATTCTTCTATACAACAGAATACATCGATCAAAAAAAAATGAAAACCATGTTCTTAGGACGAGCAACGAAACCAAGAATGACCAGACCACCTTTCCCTATGTCCCCCTAACAAAATAGGTTAAGTGTGTTTCACTTTCCATTGAATTTCGTATCAGCATAATCTCTGATTGTTGCCAAATATTTATGTCGCCACCACTGACCGCATCTCTCACCTCGGTGTTTTTTTTTATCAAAGCATATACTAAATTCAACAAATTCTTGTAAACAATCGCAATCCATTCCTAACCAATTTTCAGCCAAATTATCATCTTGTACCAAGCAACCAAAAATTTAAAAAAACCAACATTTTGTTTGTAATTGTTTATTTTGTTAGGCTTCAGGACGAGCTCAGGTCGAGCAACGAAACCAAGACCAGACCCCCTTTCCCTATATCCCTCTAACCACATAGATTGAGTGTGTTTCGGAAAAATCCCAAGGCACAAAGCGGATTATACGAACCCGAAGTCTTCTTCATTCCAGGGCTCGCGTCTAGGAAACCCTAGGTCAGGAGGGCTAGGAATCGAGGTAGCAAGCAATAAGGTTTCAAGTGATGATCGCATGAGGGAACGAGAACGCTGACTATGGCTCTTTTGACTCCTCAAGGCAGACTCAAAGAATACTGTTAACACCACATACACGACAGCACCGCTAGAACTAACAGGAGTGAATATGCCTGACTCTGCCTTCCCCCCTGAGACTGGGACAGTCCAGTAGCCCGTACTCAAGCTGCAAGTTAGGACTCCATCCAGAGTACTAGGGCTTCATTGGACACTTTGAATTTTCGGGTGAGATAGCCCAATGAGTAATATTAGTACTCTGCCTTTACCGAACTCCCACAGCAGCCAGGGGCCAGGGGCATTGGCTCTCTACCTTAATTTCTACTAAGGCGGGTAGAAGAGTCGTCCAAGACCTTCCTGAGGATCTGCCCATGACCCTAGTTCCGTAACCAAGACGTGGGGATATGGGAACGGGGGGTCAAACAGTGAGCAGTCCTTCTTCACAACGAAGACTGGATATGGATGACTTCGAGACTAGTTGGCAAGCTCCGAACTCACATCTCAACATCCCAGGGCTGGAGGAGAGCTTTACTAGTTATATATTATTATATTCCATACTAATTGATGTCCCAACGACCGAAACAAATTGCCTGGATTGAATCGGTGTCATTAGGGTTGCATCCAACAGCCAAGCAACTAAGGATGGTTTGGAGTTCCAACGTCATAAGTTTTTTTTTGGTCATGAAAGTATGAAATATGGCAAAAATCTTTTTTAATTATTATAGGAAGAAAAATCCGAATTGAGAGGCGAATCTTATTATCTGAAAAGAACTAATTCGTCTCATTGATATTCACGGTCTATCTACGAGTACGTTTACCTCGCGTCGGTCGCTAAAAAGTTTATAACGGCAGCGCTTCTGTCTTTATGTAATTAGAGATGGGCAAATTGTTATACATATAAGGTGTACTAAAAATAAATCCATTATTTTTCAAATAGATAGCTTTAGTAATCTGTATCTCGCGTTGGATAAGTCCGATCGGGCACCACTACAAGGTTTCAGAAAGATGAGATTTCGTACCACAAAGACTTTTCGGACAGCTTTTGAGTCAGCTGCGTTTGAGCGCGCGTGGAAGATGGACACTTGTACAGAGAAAATACGCTATTCTTAAAGTTTTTCTTCGATGAAGGCGAAAATGCAAGCCAGGCGGCTGAAAGTGTAAAGAGTATTCATGGTCCTGATTCTGTAACAGTTAGTCATGCGTTTTTTGGTTTCGTCAAAACAAACACATGGACCGAATTTCCATCTGCTAATCGCTGCTGCATCGCAACATCGACCATTTTTTTAAGCGGATGTAGACGGGTGATCAAAAGTGGATCATTTACGACAACGTCATGTGAAAACAGTCGTGGTCGAATCGCGGTGTTGTGTGTGATGGGATTGGCAGGGAATTATCAACTATGAGCTACACACCTACGGCACAATTGTTCATTTGGAACTCTGTCAACAATTGGTCTGTCTGAAGGAAGCCCAAAAGCGATCAGCTTTGGCAGCGGAATTGGACCTCATAGTCCGAACCTGGCACCAAGTGATTACCATATCATGTTCATGGCGAATAATTTTTCTGGTAAAAAATTCGCTTCAACAGAGACTTGTGAAAATCGACTGTATCAATTTTTTGCTATTAGGGACGGGGGCATCTATGAGAGAGGCATGATGATATTACTTTCATTATCGCAACAAGTTATTTATCAAACTTCACCTATTTGACCTAAGTCGGGTCATTCTAACTATGGTAATTAAAGCCTTGTTTTTCATGCAAAAATAATGGATTTCCTTTTACTACACCTTATATTTTGTCTACAAACTGAGCAGACGACATGCGAATTCCCACTCCTAGAAATCCTAGAGATCTGAATATATAGAAGAGGTTATTCCAACAAAACCAACGAATTTTCATCCTCAGATGCTAGTAAGGTTGATTTCTTTAGAAAATAACATAATATTCACCTTGATTCTCAGAATACTATCACTTTGGTAAGTCACGATAACTTTGATAACAGCTATATCTTTCGGGTACGGCGATTTGAAACTACGTTTCATGTACATTTCTAGTCCATCCGGTTTTTCTGTGATATTCTGCAACTTGTACGATGGAAATTTAGGTTGGTAGAAACATTTGGGAACTCCGATGGTGGTCTCTGACCAGCAACATCCCCTTGACTCACATATATCTTGGGTTACATTTCCTCGGGGAATGCAATCCAATTTATCGATATCTTTCACCCAGTCACACAGTGAGGTGTTTGCATTTGGTGGATTCGGAAGTGATTGGAAGTTGGATAATACCTACGGCAAAAAATATCATATTATGAAAAATTAATCAATATAATAATAATAATATAAGTGTTAGAAATTTCACCATTTTTTATATTTATATTATATTATATATGTATTGTATGATAAATATCAATACAAACAATCTATAAAATTAAACAAAAACATTCGGAAGACAATAAAAAGTCGTATATAATAATACAATAACATACAGAATGTCTCCTTCGAGCTGAGAGTCCAGAAACTTTATACATCACAGCATACGTCGAAGCCGGTAAGTACTGATTTTTTTGTTCATGATGTTGGCCTAATGAATAGTCCAAGTTTGTGAACTCAAGCGCCGAAAGCAACTTTCCCAAAAATCGTTTTTTTCTTCAAATTTCGCCGATCATAAGCCTGAAGGACTAGTTTTTGAATAAACTCATTTGGAAGTTTTCAAAGTAGACTAAATTTGCTTCTTCTTCTTCTTTTTTTTCCAGATATCGTAGGCCTCCGCCCTGTATTTTCCAACTTTCAGTTCTCCTGAGATATAGAACCCCACGATTCTATCCATCTCTTTGGAGGTCTTCCTAAGGTTCGTGGTATACCATCCCAAGCTATTTTTGCTAGCCTTCCTCCAATAATCCTGTTCAAATGATCATTCTAGGCTCTTCTAAGTTTACGTCCCCCCCTGACATTGTCTTCTACCTCACATTCGTGCCTTATGTCTGTGTTTCTTTTTCTGTCTCTTAATGTGTAGCCTCAGATGTTTATAAATATTTTCATTTATGTTATTCGAAGGATATTTTTGGTTTTTTTTTTTCTGGTGTCAGCTCGTGTTTCTAAAGCGTATGTCAATACCATTCTAACACAGGTTTTGTATATTTTAACTTTCGCCTTTTTATTCATATAACTGTTATGCCAGATAATGTCCCGAAGTGCACCTAATATTCGGCTGGCTTTATTGGCTTCTTCACTCACTTCATTCGTTCTATTTTGACTTGAGATCATCTGTATGCCTAGGTACTCGAATGACATAACTTTTTCGATACCGGTAAAATGGGATAACTGAACCGTGAGGCTACTTTAAACGGAACTAAATTTTGTTGTATCGACTTATAGTGAAACAACCATAAGGTTCAGCGGCATCTACACATCTAACGCATTCAAGAAAGGCATGGCATCATTTATATGAAAATAAGTTTAAAGAGTTACCAATCCTGACATGTTATTTCGAACCTAAAAATCCCTGTTCGTTATGGTCCGCAAACTATTGTTGCTGTTACCATAAGTATTTGCACCACATGCTCGCAATATATTTGCTACAACAAAACATTATCCTAGGAACAGCAAAGAAATTTCAAATACTCCGACACACTTTTTTCTAATCATTCTTTTTTAGGACAATGTCCTAAGTCATCGTTCTTGGGATTACTCTGAACATGTTCATTGAAGCTCAAGATTTTGAACTAACTCGGTTTTTTCTCGTAGAAAATGTTTCTCACAAAAGAAAAGGGTGCAGGAAAATACGTCAATTATAGTTCAGGTTCAGAAATCTTAGAGAAAGCTCCCGGTGAAATAAATTTAAAAAACAGTCTTTGTGAGTTTTTCTGGCAAAAAGTACCCGACGAGGGATTTATACCCATCACCGAATTATTCACAGCTCTACAAGACCCCCAGATAGGCAGAAAAGGAAGGAGCCTTCTTGTTTAGTGCAAATCATCTTCGCCCATAAGTAAGGACTAGATAGTTCAGTCCTATTTATTGTTTTCTGATACCTATTTCATTTCTATTATTACAAAATATTAGTTAAGTTTAGTTCATACCTAGTTTATTTTTCAGGAAAACTTCTTCTGTTTTTTTATAAATTTTTTGTGAGTGATAATGAATGCCTGATAGTGCCCCGATCGTGGGGTAACTTTGAAGACCCATTATTTAATTTAAAAAAATTGTTATTGATCATTTTGAAATCTAATTTTTAGTCAGCAGAAAGATATAACTGATGCCCAGGATATTTATTTCTGGAGTTTTTCGAAGATATATAGGTTTGAAACGAAAGAGAAGGTTTAACTACATCTGACTGGTTCTTTGGAAACGACAAGGGTTTTTGTGATGGACACTTGCATGTTCAATATTTAGCTTTTTAGTAGAATATGTATAGCATCCGTTGCAAATCGTCTTCGTTCTCTGCTATAATTAGGGAGTCATCGGCGAAACAGATAATTCTGATTTCGCCTGTTGTGAGTGTTTATCCTCTTTCCACACTCTTGACTTGTTTTATTATTTCGCCCATTTGATTGAGGAGTCTTATCGAATTCCTGTTGGTGGTTTGTAGCCTCTATCAGGTTTTGATTAAAAAATATGTGGGTAGATGTATCCTGATTAAGTTGTCTTACGATGACTAATATCTATCATAGTTTTCTTCACATGTTTATTTCCAAGAATATCAATCTTTGTGAAGATCTTCATGACCGAGCTGAGTAGGGTTATGCCTCTATAGTTTTATAGACTCTTCTTCTCCCCTTTCTTGAGTACAGGAATGGTTGTACCCTGTTTCCAATCATTAAGGACTTTTATCAATTTTAATATTTTGTTAATTTGTGAACACCGTATGTTAATTGCTCATTCGCGCCCCACAATTTGATAAATTTTTTGAAAAGCTTTTAATTCCTTCTATATTCAAATTATCAAATCATTATTAATCTTCATCATTGCACCCACAGTGGACTGTCAGGTAATTAAAAATGTTTGTTTTATTGATGCCAAAATGTGTAAAAACTGACCAGGTTATGTGTTCCGTCTTCATAATAATAGGTAT